>VZSV01000335.1:192776-306838 GCA_013398735.1 Nothocercus julius
TTGTTGAGCGGGTACCGGGGGGGCCCCTCCGCGTCCTTCACCCGCGTGAAGTTGATGCAGCGGCCCTGAAACGAGAGGAGAGGGGGGGAAGCGGCGTCAGGGATGGGGGGCACAAGGCAGGCGGCGCCGCCCCGGAGCCCCACACGCGCGGGGGTCGGAAGGGGCCTCTAGGCATCACCAACCCCCTGCTCCAGCCGGGGCAGCCGGCTGCATCCGCGCGGGTTGGGAGATCTCCGCAGACGGAGACTCCAGGGCCTCTGCGGGCAGCCTGTGCCAGGGCTCCGGCGCCCCCCCAGCAAAGCTCTTCCCCACACGGGGATGGAGCTTCCTGGGTTTCCACTTGGAGCCGCTGCCCTTGTGCTGTCACCGGCCGCCGCCGAGAAGAGCTCGGCCCCATCCTCCCTGCAGTCACCCTGTGAATCACAACCTGGCGCCAGCAAGGTGCATTGCACCGGGCCAGCTCCTTGCTCCCAGTTTATCCCCAAACACCTCCCCTCTCTCCTCCTCTGGGATACTCTAGGCTCCTGGAAGCCAATACGCTGCTTTTCTGGCTCTTCTGCGGCAGCGGTGCTAAGCTACGCTCTGTTGTACATTTTTAAACAAAACCTTTGCCCCCTGAGCTGCTCCTTTTTCCTTTTTTTCCCCTAACTTCCACCTGCAAAAGATCCCACTGTAAATACTCAAATGTCAGCATCAGCATTACTGTATTGTGGAGTCATTCCTTGAGATATGAAATCATCCCAATAGGCACCAGAGCGTTTCCAGCTCCCTCGCTTGCTTTTTGCATTTGTGAGCGCGAGTTCAATTTTTCTGTTTTCCTCTCCCCAAATAAATGCTTTTCCCAGTGAAAACCTGCCAAAAGGAGCGTCGAGCCCATGCAGACTGCAGCAGGTTTCTTGGGGCAGCGACACGAGCACTTCTGCAGCCTCAAGAAGAACCTCAAAGCAGCACCAAGTCCCTTGGTCTATTCCCACATTTTTAGGCTCTGCTTTAACGTTGTTTTAATGCTCTTTGCTGGGATTTGAAGTGAATATGGTGGGATAGTCCTACTGAGTGAGTGGAAGCCTCAACTCCAGACTAATCAATTTTACTCATTAAAAAAAGCCCCATGACAATGTTTTCCTTGCTCTGGTTCCATGTCTCCTGCAATGCAGCTTTAGTAGCTTTAAGACTATTTCTTGCACTGGTTTTGCTTTCTTTATTTATGTTGAGAATAAAATAAACCTGAACAAAAAGCAGCAGCCCAGGAATCCCAGCCAGGGAACAAAAAGTTGTAATTGTTTTTGTGAGCAGAGATACTCTGTCTGGATGCTCCAGGGGTGAGGTTATGGTGCCGCTGATCCAAACGGAGCTGCACGCTGCCCAGAACGCATCCATGAGGATGCCGGGAGGCTCCCAAAGCCTTGGGTTTGGGGCTGGTGGATTCAAAGCCACGTAGCACTTCTGGGGATGGAAGTGGCTGTTTCTCTTCTTCACCAGCACCGTTGGAGAGCTCCTTCCTCCTGCATCTCCGACGGCCGCGGCTCGCCACGGGCTCCGTGGACAGACAGCCCAAGGGGGTTCTCCTTGGGGTTCGTTGCTTGACGCTTCCCTCGCCCGTGCAGCTGTGGGGCGGATGCCAGAGGGGAGCTCTCAATCCAGGATGGACTTTGGCAGCTACGCTGCCTTGGAGGAGGTGGAGAAGCCAACATGTCCCAGCGAAGGGACTGGCAGATTGAATGATGAGGAGAAATCCAGGAAAAAAATCACTATGCTATTGCACAGGAGAGAGAGAAAATGTTCTAGCAGCGCTCTGGGTACAAATGCAAAGCAGACCCGCAGGCGAGAGAAATACTTCAACCAGAAAGCTGGATGTTGCACATGGATTCCACCTTGCATCAAGCAATCTGGTAGCAGATGTAGAACTACAGAGGTTGCACTAGCCAGAACGTGACCACAGGAAAGTAACGCCAGGGCACGGGCAGGCCCAGCTTGCTCTGAGCAGCAAGGGATGGGTTTTGCCACCTGCACTTACCAGGAGGGAGCCCTGACTCCCTGCTGGGCTTTGCACCATCTAATTGCAATAGAAAAACAAACCAGCAGCACCACCAACCTGCTCCTCAGTTCAGTGCTGTTTTATCTGGAAAAGTGTCTGGATGAAGGTCAAGTTGGCTGAGCAGTCGCCGATCCATTCACGTTTTTACAGGGCTCTCCATTGCCAGCATAGTTTGGTGCATCCCGCAGATAGAATTGGATGTGAGCACATGACACCCGCTAAGGATCTGGGCCCAAACGTCTTGGTCGGCCTTGGGGATGTGGATGTGCAGGCGTCCGGGGAACCACAGGCAAGAGGAGAGCGGGCTCTCTACCTTCAGAGGAAGCAAACCGGCCTTTGCACGGCTCACGTTATAGGAGGGATGAATGGCCACCTGCTAGGAGCTCCTCCTGGCCACCTGCCTGGGTTTCTCACCTCATGTATATGTCCAGATTTAGATGGGGGTGGAATATGGGAGATGATGGGGCAGAACCTCCAGGAGGCTTTTCTTCTACACGCTGCTTTGGAGCCTTCGACAGACAGAACTTGCCTTTCACCCCAGAAGAAAAAGCCCTTTAACTACATTAAACCACAGCCTTGAGAATCAGAGTATTCGAATATTAGAGCGTTGCTGTGCCGAGCGCCGCGCTGGTTTCATTTCCCCTTCTGCAGCCGCAGCGCTCCAGGGGAGAGCGGCGCAGCTGCGCCGCACAAGAGGCAACCGAAGCAACGTGGCCGTGTTATTAGATATGAAATGCAGAGGAATCAGCAGAATCAATGCGGGCCATTCCCTCTCGCATTTTCTGTTGTTTTTTCTCTAGAGAATTCTGCTCATAGGCACAGGCATTACGATTCCTGCTCAGAGTGGCCTTGCTCTTTCACCCTCTCCATCAGTGGGGGTGAAGGCAGACGGCACCGCCGCGAGGCCGGCAAAGCCTCCAGCCTTACGAGGCTCCTCTGGCCTCCTCTGCCCCACACGTTGCCGGGGGGTGCAACTTCATCCGAGCTTTTCCCTTTTATCTTTGCATCTGGTTGAGAGAGGAGGGTGGGATCTACAGGGAGGGGGACATTAGTCCACCGCGGTTGTAGCTCCGGGCGGTGGTTGCTCCGTGATCCGGAGAAGGGGCTGGAGGATCCCTGTCTCGGGCACAGACCTGGCAAGCGGGACGCCCTCCAGGGTAAACATGAAAAGATCTCTCTTTAACAGGAGAAGAGTGAGCACATTTTTCTGAAGTGAAGATGAAAAATGTTTCTGTTTCTTTTGGGTTCCTATCAGGCTGGAATTAATAGCTGGAAAAATATCAAGATTTTAAGATCATAAAACACAGGGACTAGCTTCTGAGCTCCTGCGTTTAAAGAGAGGCACTGGAAAAGATACAATCCTTAATGATGTTTTGTAGGGATTATTAATAAATCAGACTTTCCATAAACACTCTGTTTTACCTTATTGCTATGAGAGAAAGAAAAATAAATGAAGAAATGAAGAGAGAAGAAAGAAGAGAGAAGAAGGAAAAAGGAAGAGAGAAGAGAAGAGAAGAGAAGAGAAGAGAAGAGAAGAGAAGAGAAGAGAAGAGAAGAGAAGAGAAGAGAAGAGAAGAGAAGAGAAGAGAAGAGAAGAGAAGAGAAGAGAAGAGAAGAGAAGAGAAGAGAAGAGAAGAGAAGAGAAGAGAAGAGAAGAGAAGAGAAGAGAAGAGAAGAGAAGAGGATTCAATTGTGATTTCATGCCTGATTCTGAATCAGACAGAAAGACTGATGGAGCTACTGGCCAAACGAGTAACAGGCAGGCATTAAATAGATGCAAGAGTCCTCACCAGTCTAGCTGAACAGCAAAGGAAGCACAGCTATGGATGAAAGAAACTCATGCTAACCTTCCTAGGCCACAAGCTTCCTACCAAAGTGACCTGGTGCTTGATTTGAACCCAGCCCAGGCCTAAAACTTCCACAAACGTCCATGTGGGTGATGAGTGGGGAGAGAAAGAATAAGGAGCAGCGATCACAGGGGATCTGATAGCAGCTCTGAACCTCAGAGAGTTGGATCATTAGGGGGTTTCACTGCCCTTAAACCCCCCTGTCGAGATAAACCCCCAAATCCCAGTTTCTGGCACATGATGGGATATGGAGAGCTTAAACCATCCCAGGTTTCACCACCTGAGCTGGATGGGCGCTGCCTTTCCAAGACAGTTTTAGGAAACCTCCTAGGGCTGCTTTCCTCCTGGAAACCTCCAGGAGGGTTAGGTACCTCCTGGGCTCTGTTAGCCAGCCTTGCTGAGCGAGGTCAGCCCGGGAATGCCAGGAGATCCGGCCTGCTGCAGCAAGCAGAGCAATTACACAGCTACCTCTCTGTCTGTTAGTCACCAAACAACCATTAAAACTGTCTCATTTTGTGATAAAACATCACCGCAACAGAAACATCTGTCTCTTGTTACTAAATACAAGGACTTCAACTCAGCGTTGCTAATGGAACCTGCTATTCCAAAGACATTCCAGCCACCTTGGTCACTGGATAAATGATAAATTGGATGTTTGACCTATTTTCTCCCCAAAGGAAGATGAAGACTTCCACTGGCAAGAAGGAATTATGGCTCATGACTCTAGCAGAGTTCTGTTAAGTTGGTCTTTTATTGTAGAGGCATCCCTGAAAACTACCAACTATTACATTTAATTTAAAATGCCTTGTGAAACGCCTTAGAGTGGTGACATTTGGAGAAAGATCCAACAGTTCCAGTCAGGTATCAAATGACAAGTTAGATTTAACTTTCTAACCCTAGGAAGAGTGGTACAAAAAGGCATTTTCTTCTGAAAATAACAAGGGGGTGGAATCTACCCCATACGAGAAGGATAAACACATCTGCAAGGCTCGTGACAAGTGATCTTATGCATGACTGCTGAGCTCTAGCTGGGCCAGGAACAGCTTCCTCCACTGCAGATAAGCAGCCTGTCGAAAACTCAACAAAGTAATGCAGGTTTCTCAGGGCTTTCACTGAATTTGAAACAAGTAGGAGTCACTCCAGCTCACACACACTGGCTATGACTAATGCACAGACATGCACACCGAGATAGCACCGTGTATCTGAGGGCCTCATGGTACAACGAGCGGTTCTGCCAATTCGGCCTCCAGTTGGGCTCTTACTCATGAGCTGACTCATTAGTTCTGGCCCCTGGCGGGTTTTTCAGACCTACCACAACCCAGATAAGAGCTGCTGCTCTGCCAGTCTCTGGTATCTGCAGCTACATTGTGCGGGACCGAACTATATGCGCTGGGAACCTACCGAAACGAAAACATTCCGGGCAAACGCTGCAAAAAGTGAAACGAGATGATAGAGGCTTCTACCTTGCCAAACTGAAGCGTGGGAATGAGCTTAATGTCCCTCATGTCCTTCAGCTTGTGCCAGAGAGTTTGGGAGCATGGCTCTTTCAGCGATGCATGGGCATTTTTATGTCAGCAAATACGGCCTGATTGCTTTTGCAGGAGCTGCTTTTGGCTTATTTACACTGTGGGATGAGTGTCATTTCCAGGAAGATCTGGGTATTCTTCCCATTGTCTTTCTGGAAAGAGGTAGCTAGTCTTGGAGAAATGCTGAGTGACACATCAAAGAGAGCGTCTCACGTGGGACTGCAGTCTTTCCTCTGGAGTTGGAATAACAAAAAGCATATGAGCAAAAGAGAGAAAAATTCAAATGAAAAATGAAACACATTCTTTTGGCAACGGTAATTGGAACAATTAATCAAGAGTAGTGATAAGTGTCCCTTTGGGGAGGCAGAGAAGTAGAGGATCTACTCTGCCAGAAAGCAGTGACTCGAGATCATCTCTCTGGGTGCAATTTGGGCAGAGCAGCATGGTACAAAAAGGGATCTTCCGCTGTGGGACACAACCCCGTGGCTGTTTCCATGCTGGGTCACCCAGGAAAATCACTCTCTGCTTCAGAAACTGAGGCCCAGCACTTAATGAGAGCGAGGCCACCTCCGTGCTCTGTTTTCGCGGTGCTGAGCTGCTCTGCAGCAGCCCGGCGAGCTGGTGAGCAGATCCCCAGGCTTTTGGCTTTGGGGCTGTTAGTTCCAGGAAAAAGAACTAATGCTTAGGTTCATTTTTCCATGGCTATTAATGGAAAACCCCACTGCAATAATACGTGCAGGAAGGTTACAATTTTGTTCTCAAGCTCTGCAGCCTATCAGCAGAAACCTGTCAGCTTAGGCTCAGCCAAGCAATAGCTTCTTCTTAATATCCGTGCGCTTTTGAGGCTGCAGAAAGAGGAATCACCAAGAAAGTAGGAACATACGTGTGTGGGGGGCAACTTGGAGGCCACATGGCTGCTTTTATTCTCACGTTTGAATAGGGAATATGGTCTCGTGGTTAAAGCGGAGCCATTTTAAATCATATCCTCTGGTTTCTGCTCTTAGTTTTGGGAAGAGGTGGGTACTTCACAATTTCTACTCATGA
The DNA here is from genome assembly GCA_013398735.1 of Nothocercus julius. Lineage (NCBI taxonomy): Eukaryota > Metazoa > Chordata > Aves > Tinamiformes > Tinamidae > Nothocercus > Nothocercus julius. The sequence goes on from VZSV01000335.1 coordinate 199,229, forward strand.
TGCTTTGAAAGGCTGTGATGTGAAATCAGACAATTACCTTAGATCTGGATTTCCTCGCCTCTAAAATAGACTAAAAAGAAAGAAAAAGAGAGTGGATTTTACAGTTCCTCATGGACCCACTAACAACTGAGTTCATTGCAAGCACGTAGTGTCTGATGACCAGTCGCTGGTGGTTAATGCTGAAATAAATTGTGCACTTGGCTTTCCATAAGTTCCTGGCAATATGGGGTAAGACACAGGCTGCTACTTATCACCTGCAGGAATTTTTTTGTAATCCCAGAGGAAACAGCATCCTCCCAGTCTGCAGATAAGAAGGCCTATCTGTCTTCAGCCTCAAGACCCAAAGGGCAAAGCCTGCAGCACCAGAGCATGTGCCCAAGAGATTCTCAAGAGAAGCAACGGGGCTTAAAAGTGCCCAAGAGCGTGCAGCCCAAAGTCCACGCTTTGCAGAACTGGGCCCTTCTCAAGGAATGGTCACTTGTGATGAATGACTGATATAATCCAGAACGGTCATCTGAATTCCTTAGGCTGTATAAAACATTCACAGTGAAGCCTGAAATCATTAATTTGAGGTTTTGGCATTTCACTGTAATACAAAAATACTAGTGTGATGGTAGGTCAGAGAGGAGTTTTGTAAGCTTTTGTTGAAAAACAGGGCTTTTCTGCAGTGAAGATTCATGCAATCTGGCTGTAAACTGCTCTTATTTCATACCCTGGTTACTCTGTTTATATTAAGATCCATTTTCATGTCATCACATGCACACACACATACACATACATTCTTCCCTTTATTGTAGCAACACTTGTGATTACTTAAATAGGGATATTTTAATGCATTCCATAACCCCATCATCCTGTCACAACTAACCACTGTTTGTCCCAGGATCATCTCACTGAGATCTAACAAGACTTGAGCTTAAGTGATTTGATCTGGAACAAACTCCTCTACCTGCATTTTGGCTAAGTTAGGCAGGATATGTCTTTATCCATAATTACACGTGACTCTGCTATACTTCCTCTCCCTATATATATACACACACCTCTATCTATACCTATATGTACACACACAAAATGACAATGCAACTAATGCACTATGATAACAATTTAGAATATAATCTGCTCCCAGATTGAGCTGTTCCAAGCCAAGGCAGAAACGCATTGCAAAAATCTCGTCCTAAATTCCTGACGGAACAATGTTTACCATGGAAATCCAGCTGACAGCTCTAAAGTGACACTAGTTACTTATTTGAATCCTGTGTTTAGCGAGCACTTTGCACTAATAAGCCTTCCCTCAGTCCATTATAGAAGCCATGAAGTTTTCTAAAATATATTTATACAATATATATTTCAATCATCCCTGTCTGATGATATTTTGAATGTAAAAATAACCTCATTAAGGCTGACAAAAATGCAAACCTAGTCTTTCGAAAATGTGAGAAGACCACAGGAATCCCATGTGACTCTGACTTCCTCGCCTTATTGGAACCAGCTGTGGCTGTTCTAACCTCCGAGCATTTCCAGGTTTGACTCCAAAACCAGAATTTCACAACCTTCTTGTGCATCTCAGCCTCCCTGGCTGCACAGAAAACAGATCCTGAGCGTCCCTCTCTTTTCTGTCCACTTTGTGATAAAAGATGCGCTTTCACGAGCAAATCCTTCCAAATCAGAGAGATCCCTTGACGTCACCAGATCAAGGCAAGGTTTTGCAGAAGTTTATCCTTTAATATGACAACTGTTACAGCTAGAAGAAAAAAAAAAAAAAAAACAAAGGGCTCAATTTTGGGGCAAATTTGTCTTTCTTACTCTATCGGGTAATTAGTTACTCTGATAACAGTATCTTTTGCAGTGAGGAAACAGTCCTAGTCCAAGGCATTTAAACCTTGATTAAAGGGTTCAGAGCATGAACAGACAAGAGGCCAAGAGAAGGGACTACCTGAGGTCACGCAGGGTAGGAGGACAGGAATAATTCCCATGCTGTCCACTGCAACGTATATAAACCACAAGTTTATTAGTCCCTGTCCTTGAAACTATGTCTTATTACAGCCTAACGTGAACTTCCAGGGCAGGAACTGTCTTAGTGATTTGCCTGGTACCTAGCAAGCTGCGTGGGCTGCAGCAGATTAAGAGTAACAATTAGTCAATGCAACGTTTGAAGCTCAATCCATGTTGCACTCTATGCAAGAAATCTTTTTGAACAGCTCAGCTAATGCGCTGGCAGCGGATAAAGTAACTGATTATAGCAAGGGATTGCTTATATATGAAAATGATGTAATCCTGGGCTCGAGTCCAATTCCTTTGCAGGCTCCAAAGCAAACAGAGATTCCTTTCAGTTACTTTTCATCTGGCTTCATATTTTTATGTTGACCAAGTGGGTGAATTAAGGTGTCCATGTGACGACAGCAAAGCTTTGAAATCTGCTTCCCTCTTTTATGCAAGAAAGAGAAATAAGGGGTTGCAAAACGCTCTCAGAGCGGCTCCTCCTTGTAGCTTTTAGGAACATCATACGATCAAAGGCTCCTGTCCGCAAATTTTAGGTGATCAGGCATAAATATCACCTGCAAGGGCTTGAATATTCATTGAGCCTTTCCCTGAGGATGTGCTGTGTGCTGGGTTTGCACATGGCTCCAGGGTACTGGGGCTGGAGTTTTCAACCAGCTGTGCCCCTGCCTTAAAACCATAACTTTGGCCTGAAGATGCTGATCCCCTCTCTGAGCAGGCTCCCTTTGGGGCCAAGCTGGGAAGAGCACTCCTGTACCTGCTCCTTCTGAGGAGAAAAAAACAGCTATGAAATCCCCCAAACTCGAGGCCATTTGCCCACACTGCAGATTTCACAACCTGACGAGGACCAGGTCTGTCCTTGCTGTGCTCCCTGTCCGTGCTGCCTGGTACGAGGGAGCTGCTTGGAATCACATGGAGAGGCCACAGGAATTTAGAGCCGAGCTGCTGCTGCCAAGGCGACTCGCAGCTCTGCCCTGCTGGCTGCTGGCTGGTGCTGGTGCCTTATCTCGGAGGCCATGCCAAGAAAAACCTTCTTCACGGCAGCCACCGGCCACACCGTGTGCTTAGCTGCATACCTGGCACGCGAGCTGTATAGAACTGTGCCCATCAAGTGACTCGACACACAGGTGATGGGTCCATCACGAGATGCAGGGGTGCTCCTGACGCTGGACAACGGAGAGGTGAATTGCTGCTGCTGTGGTTGTTGTTGCAAGCTGGACAGATGTCAAGAACCATGTCCCAGGTTGGAAGGATGAAACGAGGAAGGGATTATTCTTCTTTAGATTACTAAACATCTATTTCAGAGGATGGGCTGAGGCACTCTCATTGTGATAGCAGTGAAAAATCTCTGATTTTTTACATCACTTAAGAAAGGAAAATATGAGGAACTAAATAATAATGGCATCCAAGTCCTACGGAATGTCTACAGCAAGGCAGGAGCTGATCTAGCTATCTCAAAGCTTAACCCAGTGCTTGAAAGCTGGGTTCTTCTCCCAACTTAAATCCAAAGTATGGAAACAAAAATCCGCACATCTCTGCTGTTGAGGGGAGGGAAAAACCCTACCTAATTCCGTCATTTCAGCTGTGTAAACTAATTAATGTCATTGCAACGTTAGTGTTTTACAGTGAGTTCTTTGGCCTGCCCCCTTGGCGGTGACATCACCTGGCAGTTATGTCACTACTGTAAAGGAATAAACAGAGTGCTCCCTCAAGTCTCCAAGTTACAAGCATGTCAAGAGTGTCACACATGGCTTTTAGAAAAGGGGAACAATTATGCACATAGTTTTGTCTACAAAAGGGAAAACAAATTGTCTAAGAGTGGTCTAACCCCATAAGGGGGTTCTCTTTCACACTCAATTGTATTGCACCCAACTCAGAGCTTCTTTTTAGCACAGCAGAATCAAACAGAGCTAAATTTACTTAGACTCTGGATCATGTAACACCTACCTGGGCTAATTCTCCTGTTCCTTATGCTGGCAGAACGCAGAACTACGTGTTTAAGAGATATAGGACCAAGCAGGGAAGGAGTCTGCTCACAGTTGCACTAATATAGATCACTACTAACTGCACTGGCTTCAATTAAACTGCTCTGGATTTTCCCTAGTGTACATGGAAGAGGCATCTTTCTCATAACATAATCTGAGCTCCTCGCACACACACACAAAATTATTCAAAGAACAGGGATTCTTCAAACCCTGATTTCTGTGGGAAAAAAAATTCACAGAAGTTGCCAGGCACTAGCAACTAAGCAAAGACATTTCAGCAAGTTTTCCCCATGAAGCAAGAAAATATTAAAATTTCTATGCACGAGAGTTCACTGGTCCTGTAGTCAATGGAAAACCTTATAGAGAGCCAAACATTACAGGACTATGCATCTCCACCAACAAAAATTGCTTTTGTTGTTTCATATCCTGTTCAGTCTCCTGACAATGATACACACAGTTACTTATGCTTTGGGCCAAATATATTCCCCAAGACACTTTGCTGATTTATGTCAGACGTGTGTAAATTGACCACATAGATAGCTAATATATACCTACATTTTTTCACCATGAGGGTAGTCAAATTGGAACAGGGGCTGTGAGTGTGTGAGATGATTGAGGAAGCTCTCAGACATTTAATCCCACTCAACAGCAGGAGTTAATACTTTCTAGGAGAGATCTAGCTCTACAGAATCCTGCCACCAGAGACAGCATAATTCCTGTTAAGTGATGTTAGTCCATTCTCTGCAACAGTTTCTTTTCCTGCCCATAGCACACACAAATGTATAAAATTTCACTATCCTTTTTCATAAATGTGAACATAGATTTTACAAGAAATCTATGGGAATACTTCCTCTCACAGAACAACTCCAGTTCTCATTCTGCAAACCTTTCAGTAATGTAAGGTAATACATTACCTGACTCTGTAATAATGCTGATGAAATTTAAATTTAGGTAGCGAAGTATATACTCTTAATGTATTTTCAGAGTTTCATTCTGGAATTTAAACTTTAGTGAATGAAAAAGCGCAGGAACATCTGATATTCCTCAGTAGTAATTACATAATTAATGGAAAATGGCTGTAATATCTGAGAGCAGGAATGTACGGGCTCTTACCTGGGTGTTTTTGTCACAGAACTTTCACACTTGCAGCTGTGTTAGTATGAAAGTGCCTGAACTGCAGTTGTAAACAAAGCCGATAGATGTAGCTGCACTTTTGTGTCTGACATGTCATGAGCATCTGCCTCAGCAGGGAGGAGATTCAACCCTTCTCTCCCCCTTGGAAAGGGAGTCAGAAATTTTAGGGGGGTTTGTTTTCTCCTAGCGTGGAAGGCACAGTACCTTGTCTCCCGGCTGCGGGCGCATCACAGACACACGGTCGTAGCCTTTCCGCAGCAAGACCCAGAGAGCATCCAATTTCCCCTGCAACCAAAGGAAACACAGTGTGTTATCTGCAACACAGGAACAAGTGCACTGTGCAGAGGGCAACGCAGGGACAACGCAGCTCACACACGCACATTTTTCACTTACCTATTAGCTGTGTTTACAAAAGACTTTGGAGAGCAATGCTTTCTCTCCTAGAAACAACCTTACTCTCCCTCTCTCAGAAACTCCTACAAGCACAAAGGATGCGGCTGCCAAATGAGCAAGAAAGGAGAAAGGAGGAGGAAGAAGAGGTAGATAGGTAGAGTGGGAAGTAGAAGCAGAATAGACATAGAAGCAAGAAAGCTGTTAACCAAACCAAAGCGTGCAGAGCTCTTTGGCTGGCTGCAGCAGGCAACACGTCCTGCACCACATCATGAGAAAAGGCACGGTCCTTTTTTGGGTCTTCATTTGCATCCATAATTGATGCTGTCCTTCTCTCTGTTAGGTGGACTAAGGATTTGGCAAGTTTCTTGAGAATGGACTTGGCATGATCCTTGGATTATTTGCACTGACCTTTTCAACGGTTGAAATGATATTTTAAAAGGGGGAAAATCCAGTTGGCATCATGCTAAGGAGCAGCAGCAGCAAATAAGAATAATACATAATAATACATCAACAATAATAATAAGCATCTTCTAAGTGTAAGTAGCCACATTTGGCAGCAGATAAAGCCCTGGGGCATTTCAAACAGCAATCCATCAATTCTCATTTAACAGTTGTATATTTACGAAATAAACATTATTTTGGGGAGTGGATGTAAGGGGAAGAAAACTCTTTACCTTTGCCTCCATCAGATAAGCAGGCAAAAGGCAGGACAGTCCAAGTTAAAGGGTGGCCCTTGTGTTGCATGGAGGCATGGAGGGCTGTTGGGACTGACCCTGAAATGTGAATTTCTTGGCTTTTTGTCTGATTCAAACTGTCTCGGTTAAGTGTTGCTAATTTGAATTCCTTACTTTCCTCCTTTCACTTTTTTTTTTTTTTTAAGTAGCTTGTTACATGCATATTTATCTGCCTTACAAAGTGGTATTTCAAGGAATCTGATGGAGCAGATGGAAATTTAATATGTGCTTTAACTGAAGGGATCGAGTGTATTTGGAGCATGGGGACAAAGGGAAAATTTCAGCTGAATATCAGGAGACATTTCCTATGGGTGAGGCCTGTGAGTCTGTGAAATATTCCCCTTGAGAAGTGGTGGAAGCTTCTGTGTTATTTTAAAAACCAGACTGGAAAAAGCAGTGAAGGACAGACCGGAGTTGGCTACTCTGCCTTGGCTGGAAGCGCAGAGCCAATGAGCTAATAGGCTCCCCCTCCTCGCCGCCCTCTGCACGTTATGGCTCCGTGAGAGCTTCCCTGAGTAACACAGTGCAAATTCATCTTCCTAGGCTCATGTCTCCTGGGCAGAAACTTCTGCCAAGAGGCCTGGAGAGTTTTGCCAATTTTGCTCATTCCTTACTGCTCAGGAAGAGCAATAGCAGGACCTCAGCGTAATAGAAACGAACCCCTGATTTTGATGAGTGCTCATGGTTGTACTTGGGGAAGGGTTGAACATAGCTATGCTCTCTTCCTGAGTGAGCTCCAATAAGGGTTTGGGAGCGATTCCCAATTAGGTAAACTCTCATCTAGAGACAGATTTAGGCTGCTAAACACCATCCATATGTGGAACACCCCGACGTCAGGGAATATTTGGATGTAGGGTCTTGGACTGGACCTGTCCTTAGGCTGTGTAGAGTTTGGATGGTGGGAAGGAGAGATTTTCTAAAGGAACAAAGGACAAATATCACCCAAGAGATGCTCCTAATGCTCATACTCCCCTTTATAATAGGATTCCTGCTGTTATGAGCTAAAAGCTGTTCCTAGGCAGAGTCAGAGCTGAACTTGAACCCGACATTCGTTGAATCTTTTCTCCAAGCCTCCCTTGAACTTTGGAAAAGTTCCAGCTGGGACACAGATCTGCAACAAACTTTTGACTCCTCTGTTTAGGATTGACTTCCTCCCATCCCGAATCAATTCTGAAAATTAACTGACAGTCTCCCGAGGCTGTAACCCAGCAGAAAACCTGTCAAAGGGAGGAAATCATTGCAATGGGAACGGACAGAGCTCTCAGCTACCACCTCAGGCAGCTGTGCCCTCATGGATTCCAGCTGCCTGAGCTCACAGTCTTCGTGCCCAAATCTGTGCAGCTCTGCTTTAACTCCTACCTGCTCCTCAGCAGGTTAGAGCACAACTTTGTGCACTGAAAACAACTCTCCCTGCAGAAAGCAACTGCGCTGCAGCTCTCAGCTGGATGAGGTCCCAGCAGGAACGAAACTCCCCCAGATGAGGCTAGTGTGTTTTATAAATGATTTGCACTGATGTAAATGGCAGTGCACTACGGAACAAGGGAGCAGCTCGATGAGCTGGTGCTTAGTGCATCCCCACTCCGAACTGAAAACTCTTGACTCTATAACCTGTCCCTCTGCGAGAATGAACAACCTTCATGAACACATGTTGAAGTCATTATGATTATAACGCAATTGCAAATGACTTTTTGGTAGGTTATGTTTATAAGATGATAATCTTTAAGGGGGAAAAGAGAGAGGGCATTGGACGAAACTTTTGAACAGGCTCACATTTCCGGATCCTGCGGAAACCGCTCTTACTCCCTTGAGCACCCTTGCCATTTCCATCACTGGATTTGAACCAGCTGCAAAATCAATGAATGAGGAGGGCCAAAACACGTGCCTAAATCCCTAGGGGCACTGCTTGGAGCTCATTAGGAAGCAGACACAACGCACGCAAACCTGGCTCCACTGCACTGCAAGATGCCTTCGCTGCAATGGCTTGCCTAACAAAATCTGGCTTACTAGGGCTCCTGTCTGCAGCACCTCCTTGGCCAAATGTACTGGATCTTCCTTATGTAAAACTACTCTAACAGCCTCTTGAGAGGAGAAGTTCCTGGAGAATGGTGAGTTTTTGCTTTGGGTGTGAACACAGACCACTAAGCACAGGTATCCAGGAAGCAGTACAAAGCTGGAAAGGACTTACCTTGATTGGCGAGTACCACTTCCGAGGAGAGGAGGGCCTGCGCATGTTGTTCCCAAGATTCCTGGGCTCGGGGAACTCGTATTCCTGTTCTGGCATCTTGACTCGGGCATTCTTGGCTTTCTCCAGCTTAGCACCTTCTTCCGTGGAGCCCTTTTCACCCCAGCGTACCTGCAAAAGGTAGTGTCAAGGCATATGATAAGAGCAACTGCTGTAGAGAGTGACATTCCTGTTGCAACTGGATCCCGGTCTGCATTTTCCTATGGTCTAGATCCCAGGTGAAGAGTGGGGCTCTTCCTAGACTTGGGGCTCTTCCCATATCTTGGACATTTCCTTCTTTGCAATTCATGAGAAATGTGTTAAGCAGAGGAGGCTTTCAGGAAAATTGTAAAAATACTTTCTGGTAATTTGTACTGCAACACTGCCCAAGTATCCCTAACACAGACCAGGATTCTGCTATACCAGAAGAAAAAGGTCTCAAACTTACGGAGTCTATGCTTGGCGCTCAAATCTTCTATATAAAACAGATTTGGGCTCAGATGTACAACAGAGCCTAAAGAAGTTCATGCCTGTCTCCTGTGTTTCTTTTCGGGTAAATTGCAAGGGGGTATCATGGCTCAGTTCGCACAGGAGTCTTGCTGATCCACAAGCTAGTGAGTATTTACCTCCATCCGCTTGATGCCGCCAACTCCTCGGCCACCATAATAAGAAGCATCTACTGTTGGCCACTTCTTCTTTGGAAGGCCGTCATCGTCTTCCTCCTACAAAAGAGCAGGTTGCATTGTTAGGAAGCATGAGCAGAAGTAGCAAGGGATAAAGAGTCATAGCTCATGTGGTCCCTGGAGTCTGCTAGGCCCAGTGCAGGAAAGGCTCTGGTGTCTCACTGGTTATTTTCCAGAGGATGTGCACTCATGAAAAGAAAATGCTGCATGATATAAATAAACAACCACTTGAAAGGTGCAGTCCAGCTCCAGCAAGAAAGTGTGTTTTCCTTTTAAAGAAGACTCTGTCTTTCATCATCTTTAAATTCAGGGAAGAAAATTGTTTCCAAGTTGCAAAATCCTAGAAGCAGCAGCCAAAATAGCCCTGAGCACAGCTCAAGGGCCGGGGTCTTTGGGCTGCAAGCCTGCTTGCCCTGCCAGCATGAGTGATGGTGGCAGGGACCTACCCCTTTGCCATCCTTTCCCTTCCCCTTGCTTGAGATTAGGGAGGGAAGAGCCGTTGCTGTGATGGGTGTTCATTGACTCACAGCTCCCCATGCTGGAGGAACCCTCCACGGCCCCGATAAATCACCGTATTGTCGTTCCGGTTTGACAGAACACAGAGAAAAGCAAGAGAGCAAAGAGGCGAGTTGTCAGAAATCTCCCCCGGCGTGCAGGTGAATCCGGCACTACCCCAGGGTGAGCGAACAACAGGGAGAAGAGTTTTGCCAGATGAGGTGGCCAAGTGTAATTAGGACAGAGCAGTTTAACAGAAAAGTTACAAGACAATTCGCTCTTATAATAAACTTCTGTCCCTGAAGGCGAGGAAAAGCTGTGTGGCTTTTTGGAGCTTACGCCTGCAGAAAGTCTGGATTTAAATGTCATTTAAATGACATATAAATTCTGTAAAAAATTGAATATGCTTTACGTAGAGCAGGTAGAAACCTGTGGGACTTTACATAAGCTCAAGCATATCCAGGATCCTGACCTTCATGATGGCATTCAGATACCTCCCAATTAATTACATCAAGGAAGTATCCCCGAGTTTATTCCAAATGGGCCTGGCTAAAGTGCTATTGAATGTATCCTATAAAACTTTGCACTGTTCCCAGTCCACATATGCTCTGAACGATAGAGTTCCTTTCTAATTTCTATAGTGCAGCCTGTGAGCTGGCAAAGCAGAAAAGCAGAATTCATCAGAAACATGAAGTATTTCCTGTGAAAAAATGTGGAGAGAAATGAAAAATGGTCTCTCTCTTATTTTCTTCCTTTTATTTTTCACAGGGATTTGGCCAAAATCCAAAACTTAGTAGCATTTCCAAACTGGAAAAGCCCAAAATACTTTGAAATTGAACTCCCCTGAAGGAAAACTGAAAAACTGGGGAGAGAGAAAAAAATCCACGTCAAACTGTACTGTCCATGTCAAGCAAGAGTATTTTTGTAAAAACAAAAAACAAAAACAAAAGCTTCCATGAATTTGTCTGCAAAATTTGTCCTGATTTAAAGGAAAAGTGAGCAATTGAGTCATAAATACAGTGTTTTTTTCCTTCCTAGCTGACCTCTCTTTTTCTTTCTCTGCTTTTCTTTCTCTTTGCTGCAACCTAAGAACCTAATATCTCTGCATGAAGTTTTCCATGAGGACTTTGAAAAAAAAGAACTGGAATTAAAGCCATCCAAATATTTTCCTTCAGCAATTCTTTCTCTTTAGCTTAGCATAGACTGGACTTCTCACAACAGGAAATGCCAGGGTTTAGGAAATCTTCCCCACAAGCCCTTAAAAGCCCTGCAAGTCACTTCAAGCTAAGATAGGGATTCATCTGCCAGAAAAACAACAGAGACAGCACACGCACCAAAAAGCATCGGTGGACACTTGAAAAACAAGGCAGTCACAAGCTTTCTTTGGGATGAGTCTGTTTACGTGCTTTGAAGGGCACGGGAGGTTTTGCAATAAGCAAGAACCCCCCCAACGCTTGGCAAACGTGCTTACAACACACGTGAGTTGCTAAAAGAATTGGAAACGTGGGGGTCAGGGTGGGGAGAGGAGGAAAGGGAGAAGGAAGAGGCCTGTCATCCGCATCTCCAGGAAGAACCGCCTGAGGACTTCAGCTTTAACCCAGCAGCAGGATAGAAAACAGTACCAGAAAATCCAAGTGCATTTAAGGATGCTGGAAATTGCCTGCACAGAACTTGGCATCTTTCCACCTCCAAAATCTGCTTTAGATGGAGCTAGAGTTTCTTCCAGAAAATAGGAGGCAGGGCAGAGCTGCAGTTCAGAGGGAGAGATCCAGATTCGTAACTGCTGGATTTGGGAAAACAAAGCTCCGTGTTTAGCTCGGAGCCCAGGCCGGGCCCTGGAGGCTTCGACCCTGACCTGAGGGAACCTCATCTGTGGGTAACTCAAGGACAAATCAGGCTCCACCAGGGACACCGAAAACACTCAGGGTAAGGATTCAAGCTAAATTTGGCCAGATATGAAAAGTTTGGACAACTTACCCGTCTCCCCGCCCTAAATAATTATTTTCACAGTTGCTTCTGCACTGCCTGAAGCCCGTCAGAATTCAGCTTTTATGGAGAGCTCTGCATGCACGAAGCTCTGCAAGGCCCTGGCTAGCCGTGCTGCTGAGGAAGAGATGCCACCATCCCTTTTTACAGAGGAGGGAACTTGGAGGGGAAACAGGATGTGCTCACAGCTCTCTCCTGTCCCCCCTTTTTTTTCTCATTTTGGGACTATTTTCTGAGTTGTGTGGCCACCTCCAGAGGCAGAGGCATAATAGCACCCTGAGGACATCTTCCACGCGTCGCAAGAGACAACTTCCCCCTGCTTCGGCACGTCCTGCTTATCCTACAAAACAGTCCCAGCTCCCTGGATTTATCTCCCCAGCTCCCAGGTTGCCTTTGCAGGGACTTTACTGCTGGAGATGGTGAAGTCTCAACCATGAGTTTACAAGGGAGGTTGTTGCCCCATGAGCCTTGTAGCACAAAAGTGCTTCTTATAGGGTCAGGGGGATTAAATTTGGTGCTGTCTTTCTAATGCAGAGGGTGCAAAACACCCAGCTGTTCCCTGTGCTGGACCTGCCTAGGCATCGCGTGTTAAATTTGGCTATTAAGTCTGCACCTTCACGGTACAAAACCTGCACCTCATCTGTTCTCAGTAACGCCCTAATTCTTTTTCTCTTAAATGCCTGTGTCGAAAGGTTCCTTTTCTCTTCTTCAAAGACTTCTGCAACTCATGGTAAAGGGGGTGTAAAGGGGAAGGAAAAGTGCTGGCATGCCACTGTGACTTGGCTTTATTTCAGGAATAACAGAATGCATTTCCTGCCCTGTTGTCTACAAAAAATATATATATATTCAGATTAAACCCTTGCTCTGGAGTTGATTTTGCTATCCCCCCAGCAAGGCTTTTCAGGAAGAGAGGGGAAAATGATCTGGAAGGGATTAACAAACGCTGACAAATGAGGGTGCCAGAGGCTCCCGGCACAGATGCTGTCAGTCATTCTTCAGCCTCACGACTGCGCAGTCGTGGGCCTGGGAGGAAAAGACCTCCACGGTGTCTTTTGTGATGTGGAAGAGGGGTTGAGAACCAGCTTCAACCTCTTGGTAAACTTCTGATCTGAGCTGAGTAAGAGTTGTTCCAATAAGCTCAGCCTCAAGGTGATGGACACATGAATAGAAGCAGCTGGGATTCCTCTAGCAAGGCTAGAAAGAGCCTTCCTGCAGACTAGGGGTAAATGAATGTGGGTTTAAGCCATGATCTGTGTGTCAATCACAGGCCAGAAAGGTGCTCACTGGCTCCTCGAGGCATCCACCTCTTCCGATGGGCATTAACTTAATCTTTCCCGGCTGTAAGTGGAACCATTTGTCCTTCATTCAGCCTTAACCCCCTCCAGGGTCCCGTGTCGTCTAAGGAACCCAGGCCCAGTAGCAAGTTGACTTGCAAGTGCAAGAATCGCAATATTTGAAAAATTGAATATGTGCAATTTCTGAATGAATTAATTGGGAGTTTCTGGCCAATAATGATTTCCTTCACCACCAGTTAGTGTGTCTCCAGTATGTCTCAAAAGGCCTTAAAGTAGAATTCAATAAAACCTTGGGCGAGTTCCTGACAGCGGTGCTGCTTTCCCTTCACTGCAACAGTCTAATGCATTCTCCTTGCAACGCAAAGATATACGGGCCCCAACTCCTGATTCTGCTGATGCAAGAATTCCTCCTGTCTTACTTTTGCCAAGATTTTGGAGAGCTGAAAAAAGTCCTTCTGTATCTGTAAAGCTGCTGCTTAAGGGATTAGCAGTCTGTCACGCTGGAGATGAACAGTGACCAGGTTTTCCGCAGAGGACAAAGCTAACTACAGCACGCAAAAAAAATAGATTGCAGAAAATCTGGTTCTATTCTCTAGACCAGGCTCTGTAATAGTAAATGAGACCAATGAAATGCATCTTTGCAGAGCTTCTGCCCTTTTTCCCGCTAGTGAGAAGCTCTTCTGCCTGGGGAAAAATGCAAAGTGGAAGCTATTGTCTCAAGTCCTATTAATTTTTGAACAAGAGAGAAGCTGTGCAGTTCTGAATTTCAAACAATTTGTCATTTGGATCTGAGGAATTTTGGTGATTTCCTAGCTACAGTAGCTGTCAGTACATTTACACCTTTTTAAAGCCCTTTTGGCTTTTAATTCTGTAAGGTGGGTCTAGGGTAACTGAGCACTGAGCTTAAGGAGCGGCTCAGGTGCAAAGTACTTGTCAAATTATGTGTATCTTCTATCACACTAATCCTTACAGTGTCGGCACATCGTTGTAACCGAAGCCATGGGCTCTTCCTTGCCATGGGAATGAGGGCTCAGAGAAACTTTAACACAGAAATTGTTACACTGGTTTAAGCAAAGTTAAACCTGAGGCAAATAAAATGGTCTGCTGCAACCGGTCTATTCTGCAGCAACTGGGCTGCTGCTGCAGGACTGCCTGGCTGCAGAAAAGGCCTCCCCTGTAAATGAGGCATGTCCTTCCCCTTAGCAGAGATGCAATTTCCCCTTCCATTCCTTTGTCACTGAGCCAGCATTGCGGAATGATGTATTTTAATTAATTTAAGCAGTTGAATCCCTTGGCTTGGAGGCATGTGCAAAGCAGGACAGAGCATGTGCAATTTTAAGTTATTATTTTCCTTTGCATTCAGAGGACAAACGCTGACAAAGTGGATTCATCTACAGCCCAGACAACAGAAATGGCTACTTAGGAGAAGGGCTCAGACGCCTGCATATAGAGACATGGGTTGACATGTTGTCATGAGCGATGGGTGCCTTCAGGACCATGGACCCAAACGCAAATCTCCTTTGGGTCCAGGAATTTTCCCATTTTTGCTTCAGGTCTGTTTTAAAGGGGACAAGTGCCACCAAGACGGATGTTCCAGTACTGGCCTCAGCTCCAGCTGCCCTGGGTTATTTCTCTGTGCTCAGCACCTAGGCTGGATTCACCCTGGTAACACTGCAGAGCACTGAGCTCTAACGGGCTCTGCCTTGGCTCGGAGCACTCACGGAGCCAGGTTTTACGGAGAGCAGGGAGCAACCTTCCACTTGCAAGCTGAAACAGGCAAGGAATTTCTCTCCAGAGGCCAAAAGCAAAGGGAACTAACTAACCACATCACTCCGAGCATGGATATAAGTCTTCTCTCACTTACATAGCTAGGAGGAACTGATCCAAGCCCCACTGAAGTCAATGGAAAAACTGCCATTGACTTCAGTGTGCCCTGGACGCAGCCCAGTGCTTTTTCAGTGAAATCTCATGTGCAAAACGGTGCAAGCAAAAGAAGAGATTCTCTGTGTGCTGAAAGCAGGACCCTATAAAAAGAGGCAGGTAAAAAAATGGGCATACTTCTAGGGAAAATCTACTCATTAAGTAACCATGACATAGCTTTAAACCTGTTAGATGCTGGATTCATCTAAAAAGAATGAGCAGAATGAAGCTGAACGTTTTAATATCGCTTTCTTGTTTCCCACTGTTAGAACCTTCCTCGCCAGGGCAGCTCTTCCCGTGTCCAGATGGCCACATTGGGCTTTACCATCTGCTCAGGACCGGGGTCGCTGTCTCCGGACCCACTTGCGAGGGCTGCGGGTTGCTGTTCTCTGCCCTTGCTCAAGCACTGAAGCCCAGAGGTCGGTGCTGTGATTATGTAGGTTAAAACAACCAAATCACCACCATGCCCTACCAGGAAGGCAGGTAAGCACATGTTTAGCTTCCATTATCCTCCAAGTTAAACACATGCTTAAGGGTTGCCCTGCCTATGAATCAGGCTGTAGTGCTGCTCCAAACCAAAGGACCATCTGCCCCTGTCCTCCTTCCCTCCTTGCTCCCTGGACATCTGTATGGATCTACAATCACTCTAAATAAGAAACAGATCTCTACCTCACGACTGGGTAAAAGCGAAGGGACCAGAGTGAAGCACACATGGGCCTCATGAGCTACAAAGTCCCTGCTTTAGCTAAACTGCTGCTGGGTTTAAGGGCCCAGGGCTGAGCACAAGTGCGTAGCTTCCTGCTGTGGTCTATATTCTGCCATGCAGCAGAAACGTAACCATGCAGAAGGAAAGTGAGAAAGCTGAAAAAAAACCCTCAACTCAAAACCCTCAACCCTCCAAAAAACCCTAAACACTGCGGAGACGGGGCTGTCGGCGTCGCTCACCTCGCTGTCTTCTGCAGGCGGCGGTGGGGGCTCTTTGATGATCTGCAAGGACCAAAGAGAAACAGAACGGTAAATCCACACTTTGTTCTTCAGCACAATACAAATGTCACCTGTATAATCTACAGCCTAAGCAGACAAAGACTGGAGAGAGAAATCAAGGTGAAGGGAAACGGTCTGGAAGTACCGTAAAGCAGTAACAACCCCCAGGCCTCCTGCTACCCAGGCCAACACCTCATGCCCTGCTCTCGTGAAAAAGACTTTTCACACTGTCAGGCTAATATATTCCACTCCCATGAGGTTTTACAAAAGAGATGTCTACATATGAGTACATATATATATATACACCCAGGCACACCCCGATATATATGCATTTGAGGCTCTCCCAGCATTTCTAACTAATAAAGCAGTCAGGGTGAGGTTTTAGACTGGTCCAGGATATTCTCCATAGAAACAATTTAAGTTTATGTGGGCGTGAGGCTATTATTTCATGCAAAAGGTTTGCATCTGAGGCTCAGCAGGCATTTGGCTATTATCACAGCCCTCCACTCCAAGAGCAACAGGGAGCTTTCCAAAGGGAAGGCAGTTGCCTACAGGCACGTCAAACATTTCTCCTCTGCACCAGATGCAGCCCTGCTGCGAAGCTAGTCCGGTTTGAATCCAGGCAGTCGTGTCAATATGATTGCCCGGGGATGGACTTTCTCCAAGAGATTTAAGCCTGGCTGGAAGGAGGAGTTTTCTCCGTTACGCAGCAGGCCCTGGGTCGGATGCTGTGAGGGTGCTGAGCCTCTGGAGCCCCTCTGAGGGCTGGGCCGCGGTGGAGACGCTGCCTAGGAATGGGGTGCAGATGTGAAGGACTAAAAATTGCCCTTCAAACATGAAATATCACCGTTGGAAACAGCAACAGCTTGGTTGTTTAAATGCAGCAAGAGAAAATGACAGTCGCATAAAGGCCCTGAAGATATAAATATTTACAACAATTCCTCTCACTCGTGTTTTTCCTTCTCTGATGAGCTCACTGTTTTTATTTTCTTCTGCAAAGCCCCAGTCATGCAATGTGGCCATTAATGAGGAGCATGTGCCCGTGGCTGGGGAGGAGAGGGGGGCTGGCTCAGGCTTTTGCTTATGTCTCAGTGTGGAACAAGGACGGCCATAGCCCTCTGTCCCTACCAGTCCCTGGGCCACAGGGCTCCTGATGGCCTAGAGGGTCCTTGAGGAAGCTCTGTTAAAGGGCCTGTCTGCTTTGGGCATCAAAATCTGGTTTTAGTTTACGTGCACAGAAGCAAACTCCTATATAGATGAACGTTTGAGGAGTGCAGGACGTGCAACTACTGCCCTGTGCTGCAAAGCCACCGAGCAACTTGCACGCAGCACTTCTCCTGGCAGCACCCTGCGCTCTTCCCGGTGAATAATCCTTGTTCCTGCAGCCTTTTTCCAGTGGGTTCATTTTTGCAGTTGCACACTGCTCTTGCACAAGTTGCATGCTGAGCGGTTTTGGTTTTCGATGATGTGCTCGTTGCATTTGGACGGCGATGCAAATGGTCGTGTCCTGAGAGGGTTTTACTGTAAATTCCCTGCAGGTTCGTTGCCTTTCTAGTCACAGCGCCAAGAGGTTTCAATTACTGTCCCCTGTGATGGTTGCCACTGTAGCAGACCTCCTTTTGAGTCAAAATCCCTAATCCAAACTCACCAGATGATGAGAAATTTAAGATATCTGACCCAAAATATGCCCTACTGGAAGTGGCCCTATTCTCTCCTCTGATAATATTCTGGTACAACAGCGTGGAGTTTCTCTTGATTTGCATTGGCATGAAACATCAGGATAATCCGGCCAACATACTTGATCCAGTTACGGATTTAGATGCAACCTCTTAGCCAACAGCACTGGAAACTCTTGAGATTAAGACTTGGAAATGAAAAGATGGGTGTGATTTCCATGTGCTTGTGTTCCTTCTTGCAACGCACACACATTAACCCCAATTTCTATGAACAGATCAAGTTTTATCTATTACGTGCCAAGAGGAAGAAAAGGTGAATACTTCCACTTTGCTTCCACCAAGTGAGATCTACGTCTAACAGCAACTGAACACCCCATAAATTCATGAAATTAATGGTTATTTTAGACAGTTCTGGAGATGTGGAAAGCTCTGCCTCCAAGCCTGTAGGAACTTTGGAAGCTCAAGTCATCACCAAATACATTGTCTGATTTGCTGCCCAGGTTTGGAAAGGCTTTTCATCTATAAACAGTACAAATCCTTTCTTTAATTTGGATCCTTGTAGTTACAGCTGTGCCTGCAGATGGGACCCTCATTCCGGGGTGCTCGTGCCAGCGAACTGAATGGGATTTTTGTCCCATCACACACAAGCAATCCAAACAAAGGCTAAATAGGAATAACAACAGCCCCAGCCAGAAGGCAGTGCCTTGTGCCTGCTCCTTTTTCAGAAACAATTGCTCAAGTGCAAGAAAGAAAATGCCATGGCAGGGAAGCCAGGGAGGCTGCAGCCTGTCCTGGCACAGGAGCTGCGACTTCACCACGTTTCCTTCTGGCCCTTCAGCCTTCCCTCTGCCTCACGGATGACACCGGGACCTGCTGAACGCAGTCAGCCGGGAGCACACGTGGCCAAGCAAAATGCTGAGCCCAGTTTAGCTTGGCCAAGGCCGAGTGTTTGTTCATGTGGGCTGCAAGTGTTTTGATAACCCCAGCCACTTCTGCTCTTGCTGCTGCGACTGGATGCCCTGTCCCTGTGCTTGAAAGAGGGAAATTAGGATCCTTCATCAGCCGCGTTCGCTTGCGAGGTGAGGGATACCGAAGGGTTGCTGTTAAGCAAAGCGAGCACATGTTGAATCCAAATTTTGCACGCTCCAGGAACATGTCTAGGATCTTGGGAGAGAACAAAACTCCACCAGTTTGCCATGCCCAGCAAACGCAAATTTTCTCTGGAGTTTTATATGATAAATAGGGGCAATGTGTTCCTTGTCCTGAAGTGTAGCTGCTGTAAGGTTGAACAAAACAGCAGCTAAAATGAGGGCCATGTACAAAAATAATGCAGATTTAGATATAAAAGACTCTGCTTTTAACTGGAACTAAAACTTCAAAGGGAGGATGCAGCTGATCTAAAATTTGTCCTAATTCATATTTGCTCCTTTGCAAATTATATAACATGTATTTTTGCTATCTTAATAGGAGGATTTTTAATAGTATTTACTTTGAAACACCAGTGAAAAAAAACAGAAGTTAAAGACATTTACAAGTAAGCAGGAAAAAGCATCAGGGAAACATGCTGTAATTCTCCCTTGGTGTGTTACAAAGCAGGAATCTGGAGCCATAAAAACTACTGTCCCAGGAGAGCCCCAAGTCCGTAGGCTCCGGCTTTCACTGACGGTGGCTGGTGCTGAGGGAACAAGTGCAAGAACTGCACGAGCACCGAGGGAGCTTCTCTCACCCTTTGGCAACGAGCAGCCCTGTGACCAAAACTCACACCAACCCTCTGCATTCCTAAACACTAATGGATCAGTTCTCAGCGAATCCAGCTCATCCGGTTTTGGACTTATTTATAGTTTTGACCTCCTCCGAGTCCTGGGGCAGAGAGTTTCAAGGTTTCGTGTTGGGTAAAGGAGTATTTCCTTTTTATTTGTTTCCTACCTGCTGCGTCTTCTAAGCACCGCTTAGTTTTTTAGAAATTTGGTCCACAATTCATGATTTCTAATATATACAGGAGCCCATCCTTATTTCATCCTCTGCAATATAATGCATCCTTCTTCCTCAAACCTGCTAGCAAGGTGGTAAATGAAATCTAGCCTGAAAGCTGGATCTCATACCTTTCAACTAACCTTTTTTTGTTGACACAGAAGCAAATACTGGAATCTATTTATTTTTATTTATTCCTATCTCTTCCTCTTGGCTTCTCTCCTTAGTAGTGTGGACGATTCATGACCCCATACTCCCTTCTCCCTAAATTATACTGACTATGGAAGAACTGCCTCATGCGCACAGGGGAGTGGGAGGGAATCAGGATACACGGACCCTTGCCACTCATCTCCATCAAGCCAATGCACACCATGGAATTTTATGCCTCTTCTGGGTTTCTGGAGCATCAATACTTTTCCTCCCCTCCTCTTCCTCCAGTTTAGCTGTGATTTTCATGTGTTTTTAATATACGTTTACTGTATTTTCTCCATCCAACTTTTGTTTCCAAAACTCTCGGTCAGCTGCAGCGCAGACCGAGAGCCAAACAAATTGCTGGGTTCTTCCACGCATCCTTCCAGAAAGCAGCGTAAAGCGAAGATGGGTGTCTGGATGCTGAAATACCAACACCTCATTTCCATGAGGGCCACTCCCCTGGATCTAAAGAAGCTGCAGTAGAAAAATGAGCAAGATGAGACATAGATTGGGAAGGGGCAATTCCTACAGACCAGCTGCTTGCTGGGGACGTCGGCTTTACTCTCTTTCCCATAGTTGTTGAATAAATATCCTTGAACCCTAAGGTTAGCATCCGCCTCCAATGTTTTTCTGTTGTCCCTCTGATTTCAAGGGAAATTTTGCCTGGTGTCAGGCACAGCAAAGGTCTAAGAATCGTTCTGATCTACTGAGCAACTGTTGCATCTACTGTAAACCGAGTGGCAAATTCCAGACTTCATCCCAGAATAGCTCTGAGACCAATAAACTTGGATATACTTGGAAACAGCCTTTTTTCATGGGTGTATGCCAAGGAGATACTGGGTTCCAGATAAATCCCTTGGGGAAGTCTATTGACTTCAGCACATTACTCCTGGGATGAAGCTGGCTCGGTGTCTTTCCTGGAGAACTGCTGGATAAGAACGATTCCTATTTAATCAGAAAGCATGCCAGGAGGAATTTCAGGGTTTAGAAATGTGCTTGTCACTCAGAAACAAATTTATTCTTGGTAAGAAAAACAGTTTTTTTCCCCCTGGACGCATACACAGTCGTCTCAAGCGTCCCCTGGGCTTGAATCCACAGCAGTGTCTCTAGGTCTGCGGTTTGATTATTAGAGGTTGTTGCTCGCCTGCCTTTCTTGTGCGTTGTGCAAGCCAGCTCCTCTGCCCTTAACTCACTCTCTGACAACACTGCATTCCTTGAAATGCCATTACCAGACTAGTAAATAAGCAGTGTTCCTCTGGTTGCAGTTTCCCTACCCTAACTCAAGGAGTCTGGGTACCCCTCCACAGATTTATCTTGAATTTTCCAACATCTTTGGGTAAGCAAAACAAGGAAATCCCTCAGCTGCCAGTCTATTTCCAGACATACTGGACTGCCATCCCCGAGGGATGAAGAGATTTAGTACAGGCTCCCAAACTAAAATCTTTCTAGCAAGGCAAGGGATGTGTTTAGCATACATTTGGAAAATATCCATGTGTTAGTCCCCAGCTGGAGAGCTGTGTAAGAGGGAATGTGGGAGGTAGAGGAGAGAGGTGAGGAAAAGCTTTTATCTACAACAATTTTTTTTTTTTAATCACAGAATCTGAATCTGGAAAATATTAAGCTTACAGTGTTTGGTGTGGAAAACTGACTCCCCCATCTCTGCTGCACCCGGATTGCTTATCTGGATTGTATTTCTCACACTTGAGGCAAAGCTGTTGCATGACCATTAACCTCCCGTTGTTTCAGTGGAGCAGTCCCACCCCACCTTTCGGGATGCATAGCTCCATGTTTCCTTTACCCCACACCCTGCCTCTTTTATTTATGTCTTTTCCACATCAGCTTCATCACTCTCCTGTAACAGAACCTTCCACAGGCAGCATCTCGTAGGGCCTTTGCTCTGTTTGCTGCCTCAATTCTCAACCAAATCCCAGCAAGAACTTCCATGCAGGCTGCATCTCCACTGCCTTCCAGTCAGTTGTACCCACAGGGATGGCCAGGCTTCTCTGGGAATGTGCCATCCAGTTTAATAATTCTCAGCCACCTACCACACTGCTGATGCTCAACTCGTTTTTAGAACTGATATTTTTATTGTTCTGAAGTGTTCAAATAAATATTTTTTCCTTCTGGTTTTCATCTCAGGACGGAGGTGCCAAACTACTGCAAAAAGAAGCATTTTACCCCTAGCATTTCCAGAGAGAAGCACAAATAAAGACTCAAATTTTTCTTGTGAGATTTCCATCCTTGTTCTGGAGAGAGAAATATATCCCACCACAAAGACTCATCCTCAAATCTGACCAGCCCTTGCAGTTTCTGCAGCTCCACAGCTCTCAGTATCACATTGTAGGTTTGGTAAAGCATGGTGTAAACTTACAGCATTGTATAACTGATTTAAAACCAGGAGGAATGACAGTGACCCAGGAACCTCAGCCAATTTGGGCAATCTTAAAAGAAGCATCAGGAAACATTACGCTGCCTCGCACCAAAATCAGTCTCCAATTCCGCTGACATCTCTACATCCCTAATCCTTGCTCTGTATTTGCAGCACAAACAAGATCCAAAGCAAGAGCAGAACTGTGTTCTACAGTCATCAGTCCTTTTCCTGATTTCAATGGGAAAAGAAAGCCCTAGGGGATGGTCGGAGGGATGAAGTGTGAGATGGTGTCAGCAGCGCAAGACACAGACCATCTTGTTCAGCAACCATTTCTGTTCTTTCATATTAAAAACTTTGCTTCCCATTCACTGCTCATGCCCAGGGAATGCCAAACTGCTGGGCTGTTATTCATGTCTGCCCTGTATTCCATTTTAATCAAAAAAAAGAAAAATAGGAGAGCACTCTGCATGCAACAGCAACAGAGAGGGGGGCTCCACCACCAGGGTTTAGGATTTGTTGCAGCCTCTCAGCAAATTGGCTTCCCTGTCCTGTATGCAATTCCCTGGCAGCTTATGCACATTAAATCAGCAAGGCTGCAGGTGGCGCAGGGTAGGAAGGACTTACCACTGTGCAGCAGAGAGGCCAGAACCACCAGAGAAGAGCCAGGGCCAGCAGGAGGAAGAGGATCAGCAACGCGATAGCCAGGATAGTCCCATCCGACTGGAAGAAAAACAGACTGTGTGTGAGCTCTGCTACCCAAACTCCCCTTTCCAGAGCACCTGACCAGGTCCTCTTCTGATTTTCACAATTACGTAAAATACCAACCTCATTTTGAAGCAAAATTACTGTCTCCATTTTCCTCAGTATTATAAAGACTGAGAAAATAATTTTCCATTTAACAAGAGCAAAGAATGACATGACATTTCACTGCAGTTTCAAGCGTTCTCCTTTCTTTGTAGCTATTTCCACTTCTCACCTAAGCCTGAAAGTAATGTCAGAACTAAAGCTCACTCCAACCGGAAAACTTCAAGAAGGAGATTTATCTGCCCAGGATTCACGTCCCATTTGAGATGTCCTTGATGCAAGAGTCAGACATTAAGAAAAACTACCAAAATCTCAAGATCACAGTGGCCTAGTAAGGAGTCATCCAAGAGGCGACTGATCTGCACTGTTGGGAAATAAGGTGCCTGTTTATATCGCTGCTTCCCATCTTACCATAATGTCAATAATAATCGATAAACAATCAGGGTAAGAGTGTTTTCCGAACACTCTTTGGGTGTAGAAGGAATTACTTAAGAACTTGGATCAAGCCAACAGTGTGGTCCTGACTTTCTGAACTGCCTGGAAATCAAAAAAATAACAAGGAACAAATCTTTTCACATCTAATTCCTGTCTGCATCCTTTGCCCTTACATTCACACATGTATTTTATTCACTGAGAACATGCAAGTTAATTTGAAAAGAAAAAATAAAATGCCTTTACCTAGTTCAACACCTCTGACTGTGGTGTCCTTGCCCGTGAGCTAGGCTTTGAGGAATTTCATTAAAAATCATGCAGTGATCTGAATTCTGTTTTTGTTTTATCTTTATTTCACTGTTATATTTCACTGCTATATTTTAGCTATCATCCTGTGCAATAGCCATGCTTTTATAAAGCTCAAACTTTGCATGGCTGGAAACAGCCGTTTTATCTGAGATGAATAATAAACAAGGAAAATAAGCCTGCTGAAACATTTAGCAGAATTTCCACTGACATTTTGAAATCCTTCTCCCAGTCTTATAGGTGGTTATGAAAGGAGCAC
Source organism: Nothocercus julius (assembly GCA_013398735.1). Lineage (NCBI taxonomy): Eukaryota > Metazoa > Chordata > Aves > Tinamiformes > Tinamidae > Nothocercus > Nothocercus julius. The sequence goes on from VZSV01000335.1 coordinate 223,068, forward strand.
TGAAGACTTTTGAAGTGTCTGTTTTGATTTTTTTTTTTTTAATCAAAATTTGGAAGATAGTACCCATGTTCACGGAAACACTGAGCCATGGAACACTTCAATGAGCTGGGCTTGACACAGCTGCTGAATAAAGGCTGGCAACTCAGACCAAAGACAACAACTTGTGTTCTAAAGACAGAAAAGAGAATTTTTACGTGAAACTAGCCAAGTTTTCACGTCATTTTTCCCTAAAGGAAGCTTCTGACATGAGCTTCAGTTCCGACCCTTCGCACAGCAGTGTTTTGGTGTGTGGATAAGTAGCTTGTTTGGATTTCTCCATTGGGGCACGTAAGAAACCAAACCATGCTCAGGGATCAGCACAAGCCACTCTGGAAAACTCAAGGGTGATGCTAGAGATGAGCTAAGTGCTCTGGGGACCGTTGGCTGCCTACGGACCCTCTGCCTCTGGAGGGGTCAGAGCCTCTCCAGCCACAGCAGAGCATCTGAGGCCGTCACCCGGCCTGGCTGTGTCACCCCGGGGCAGGCTGGAAAATTGCCGACATTCCTGCTTCCTTGCTGGGAGCATGGAAACATCTCAGCAACAGGGACAGAGCAGGGCCTCAAGATGATCACCCAGCCAAGCGACGCTTCCGACTGCTGCTGCAGCAAGAGTAATTCAAATGCCACTTGTCACTGCTGAGTCTTGGGTGCTTCATAAAGGAGAAAAATAATCATTATATTCTAAAGACAGGGAAAGCTGCACATCTGTATCCCAGTCCAGCATACTATATATTAAAAAGCGCAATCCCTCTCTTTATCAAGATTTTCCAGGTCAGAATGTTAGGCTAGAGCGGTACACATGCTGAAAACCTTCAGAAACGTTAGTAGGAAAAAGACGAAGTGCTTTTCAGGAGGGTGGCAAAAATCTTGCTTGCAGTTTTGAGTGATCAACCAAGAGGAAAAAGATTTACTTGCTCTCGAGAAAGAAGAAATACAGCTGTGGTTTAACGTCCTTTAGTCAGGAGAGCAGAGGGAGATGCCTTTTCCCAACGGAGGAATTCGAGCAGCTCTTACTGTGCAGGAGACGCTCTCTGTTTCTGCCCAGCTCTCTTGGGGATGCTCTGAGGTCTAGCACTTGTTTTATCACACATATAGGATTGTTTTTTAATATAACAGAAACAATCCAGCCTAACTTCTAAAAGGAAATGAAAACTCACTGGCCGCACTGCTCTGCACTGCTTGCTTCTTTGATCAGAGTCTACATGGAGGTGCTCGAATAGGAGCCAAGCTCAGGAGAGGACGGGAGCAAGAAACCCGTGCCAGGTCACCCAGGATGCCTCTTCTCTGCTCCTTCTCTCCGAGATTACCTTGCTCCCCCAATGATATGCCCTCTGGGAATGATCCGTTGCCCTGCTCTCCTGCCAGTCTGAAGAGATGACAGCCCGTTTCCCAAAGATGTTCCCAGCATCCTGTATTAGTTGCTCTACAGCAGCGGATACGCGTCAGGGAAGGCCCACGCCGCACACATCCCGGGTAAAGCCAACCTCTGTCCTGAGGAGCCGGCACTGCACGGAGCAGACCAACACCCAGCAGGAAGCAGGGGCATGATCAGCGCTGCTCCTGCAAGGGGAGAGCTTGGGTCAGGGAAAACAAGTCCCTGATCCCTTGCTGCTCGTGTGTTTGTGCTTATGAAAACAGGCTGCTTTTTTCTCCTCTTCAGAAGAAACAATCACAAGTTTCCAGCTAAAGAGAAGTGCCAGCAAGCCCAGAGGCTTCTGAAAGGCTCAGTTCTGTTCACGCCGGTACCTGTTATTGGCCAAACTTCGGGCGTCTCAGTTTTAGCAGCCTCCCAGCAAGCAGCAGCAGAGATGAAGGCAGCAGAGGTCAGACCTTCAGCACTGGCTTCCTCACTACAGATGAGGATCTTGATCATCACATCCTACCGCTACAGGCAGAGGTCACAGCATCTTGTCAGCCCTCCTAGGTCCAGTCTGCCCACGCACTTGCCCTGAAATAGTGCCAGGTTTGAATGCTCCTCGACTGCTCATCTGGCTGTAGACGCTCCTGTTTTGACGGAGGCAGTACTGAGGAAAAGTATCCTGAACTATTCTGAAATATGATATGAATAAATAGTATGTAAACTATTCTGAAAAAGCAGCCCCTTATCCCCAGACGCTCTAGATAAATAACAATCTTTGAGGTAAAACCTAAGGAATTATTTTGGTTTACATTAGTGCCTGAAGGCAGCCCTTGACAAAAGTATGTTAAATCCATCCGGGGGGTGAGCAGCAACTGGAACAAGAGCAGACAACAAAATGCCAGGGAATTACTTTGTCCCAACAGCAACACCATTTATGGTTTGATTCGAGGTTACTCTTTTGTGAGGCAGGAAAGGGAGAAAACCAGCTGCCACTGCGCTGGAATGTCCTGTCTCCATGCAGGTTCGGGGCGTTCGCAGCATTTCAGCAGCTCTGTTGGAAAGTCTTGTACCCCCTCGAGCTCATTGCCAGCCCCAGAGGCAGCTGGCTACAAGTCAGACCAGGTTAAGAGAAGCCCATTAACCAGACAAAAGTGTGTTTGGAGCAATATTCCTCCTGAAACTTGGTTTAAATTAAACATGCCGTTTGTAATATGCCTACTGCACTTGAGGGTATTATAAAAGAGCCTAAGTAATGGTGCTGGTTAAAATCGTTTCACTCTTTGGGTGACCTGTATCAGCAAAAATATTTACTGCCTATTATATTTGCAGCATAAAGTAATTAAGAGTAATTTATGTTGGAATCAAACCTCAAATCATATGCCCTGGAGTTCCCGCGCAGCAATACCTCAGCTCAAATACAGGTCAAGGGCCTAGGAAAGTGCTCGTTAAATTTCCTCTGCAGTTTCATAAAGGCTCTATTGATACAATAACGAAGGAGCTTTAATTGCCTGCAGAGTTAGGGACACTGATAGCTAGCAGAGCCTCAACTGTGCAACCCAGAACTATTGAAAAAAAGCCACTTTAGCTGTGAAATACACTCTCTTTAAATAAAAATAGACCTTCAGTGAAGACAGTCATTAATTTTCTCCTCCAAAACTCTAGTGTTTTCTCAGTTTTCCAGTCTTCTTCTCCAGATTTAAAGATCAAATCCATCTACTGGTTAGCACCAAACTGGACACCTAGACAAGAGAAGTGTTCCAGCGCCCACCTCCTTTTGTCCCAAGCAGAACCCGTCCGGGTTAAGAGACCTTGCGCTCTCCCATTCCACATGGGATATCTCCCTGGTCTTCCCTTTGCACAAACAAGCACCGGGTGCTTCCCAGCAGGAGCCACAGGCTCCCTGAATCCCAGCACCAGAGCTGCCCATGGAGACCTCTGCCCCACCTGGTCACCGCAGCCCCGCAGTCTTCACCTCCCTGCCAGTTCAGAGCCTGAGGGCTGCTCGGGCAAGAGGTCATTAGTGGCTTCTCCTCTTCTGGGAGAGTTTAGAAAATGAACAAAGACTTATTTTAATTCCCAGTCTGGCTTCTCTCCGAGATGCTCTTTCTGCACCGAAGAACTTGGCAGTCAGCGGAATAGGAGTGACTTCCTGCCTGTAAATATTGCCTCCTAAGTTAATTTGGTTCTATTGTACATTCACTTTCCTGATGACACTTGGTGTGCAATCCTCTCTGTGCACATCCGCAGGAATACCCATTCATACAAAGAACATTTAAATGGCTTCTCCCTCTGCAGTTCTTCCACAAACTCCTAACATGGGAAAAGGAGTAAATCCCTTTTTAAAGAGTTTCCTGACTCCGCCAGCCGTTACCTGCTGATTCTCTTCAAGCAATGTGAAAACCAGCGCAACATCTGCTCTCCAGGCATTAATAAGTGCAAAGGAAAACAATAGCTACTGTGTTCGCATCACTAAGGCCTAACACAGGGCAAGCTCCTGCATAAAATCCATCTCAAAAGTCAGGAGTGAGGAAACGGATCATGGCAACAGGAATTCAGTTCCTCCCAGGCTATGAAAATACACCATTTATTGTAAAGTGGGAGCCAAGTATATCGAGTTGTTTCTGAAGTCCTTGCAGCGATTACTTTACATTTTCTTTTGCCATTGGCTACTTCTTGGCAGCAGAAATGAAGATATTGCATTTAGCTGCATTCCAGCGAAATGGAATTCCAGCCCACCTTGGAAGAGAGATCCCTTTGCAGGGCATGGAAAGCTGGCAGCACTTGGCTGACAACGGCGGTATTTTAACACTTGCAACTAACAACTGCAATTTTAACATTGCCTTTCTGCAAGGATTAGACTGGAGCAATTAGACTGGAGCAATTTGGGGCAAGATCTTTGTCGCCTGTGGTTACACAGCACCTGGAGCCGGTCGGATTTGCAAGATCAAGTGACAAAGACCCAAATAAAACTTCAGCAGAAGGCTGGGTTTTCCCCCAGAAAGGGCCTCTGCCCTATGTGAGACAGGCAGAGCCAGCAGTGATGAGGACACAGATAACCAAGCATTACTTGTAACCACAAGAGCTCCTAGACACTCAAAATTGGAGGCCCCAGTTGCTCAGGCCAAGTAGTTACAGTAGAGTTGGGAACAGGAAGGGTTTTTCAATCCTCACTGGAGACTATACAGAAAAATGGCTTTGTCCAAAATCAAAGGGAAACAGGCCCAGCTTCTCCCTGGACCAGGGCAATGCCACATCCTTTAGAATACTTTTCCTTGGAGGGAATGACCTGCTGTGGCATGTGGCCTTTACAGGCTTCAGGGATGTCATTTGGCATCTGCTGGCAGCAGCAGAGCTCACCCGCACGTCCCTGTAACTCCGTTCTCTCGCCTCAGTCATGCAGTAGCAACAGAGCCTCATCATCCTCCCTGTGCAAGGGGGGATTCCCTCTCCCACGAGGGGCTTTTAAATGAAAGAACAACGTTCTTTAAAAGGGGCAGATATTGAAAAACAGCCCTCAGGGACAGATATTGAAAACCCCCTGATTTAGACAGGGCTGCCCTCTTGCTCCCAAAATAAAAACCTGGCCTTCTACTGCTTTAGCAACAGATAGTAAAATCCCTGGATTTGTGGGGAGTTAGCAAAACTTTTGCATGAAAAATAGCAGCCCTGTGTATAAGAAAAATCAATTACTTTTTTTGTCAGAGAGGAGAGAATTGCATTGAAGTACCAGGAAAGCCTGCGGACTTACTTTTAAGATGGCATTTGAGCACTTCTGGCAGTTTTATTTTGGGAACCTGAAACAGCAGCTTCTTGAATCCCATGCAAATCAGGGTACAAACAGACGTACAGTCATGCCTATGCATTGATTTTGGAAGGCAAAAGCAAAGCAAAAGGCAGTACAGGAGCCCCTGAAGTGTAATTTAAGATGTACCTTCCATTATAGGAGCTGCAAATCTTGAAGTTTGCACCATTTCAGTAAACGAAACTAGGGAAGCTGAGAAGCCCCCGGTAGAGCCCAAGGGAAACACAGAACCAGGTTAGCGGCTTCCACCTGCCCTTCTGCATGTCCAAATTTGAAATCACAGGGAGAAGCTCTGAGGCTGTTTGAGCTCTGGATGTGGCTCCTTATAAAAAATAAAGCACCAGAAAATGAGGGCTAGATTTGGAGTTGACAGCTTTGACAAGCAGTGTCACTTAACACCTGGAAATGAGATGCATTTAAGTCTCTCCCCACAGACCAGAAAGGAGATGAGCTCAGTCCTTACACATGCCTTCCTTCCAAACCTCCCCTCCTCCTCCTCCCCTCCTTGAAAAGCTGTAGCAGATTTTACACCTCAAGTGGAAAAACTGCAAGGAACGGATTAAGTTAAGTAATATGGGCTCAAGCAGAGGCTGTCCGTTCCCCGGGGTAGGCCGTTTATGCTGGAGAGGGATGTGCACCACGGCATCGAGAGCTACAAATCTCTGACATCGCCTAAAGGGGACAAATCCAGGAGAACAATATTTTTGCCATGCATTTGGTATTTGAATATGAAGGCAGCAGCGTCGGCGGGGGAAAACACTTTTCCCTGGCAGTCTCACAAAAATGACTGCAGGGAGCAAGGCAGAAAGTCCTAGTATCCCATTTGCAGCAGCTGGCGCTCGGTGTTAGAAAAACCTAAGAGAACTGAGCGCTCTTCCTCCCGTGCCCTCCTCTTCCTGCTGCTGACGAGCGCAGGAGTCAGGGCTTTTCTGCTAGAGTTGCACTGCTTAATAAAACTGATCCTTACTTAATTGTCTCTTTCATTGGAGTCTTCCAATACTACATACAAAGTCAGAACCTACGCTAATAGAGAATGGTTTTCCTCCATGAACCCATGAGAAACTTGCAATGATCATTCCATGATTCATGATTCCATGATCACTTTCTGATCATGGAAACCTACACTGAAATTTAGGATAACCAGGGTGAAAAACTGTACTAGGTGGATTGTAAGATGTCTCTGAACTGTCCTGATCTTCAAATACCTATGTTAATAACTTCAGTCAGAGTGCTTTTCTGACTAATTTTGGTATTTTCTTGCTGGAAATAAATATAGCTTTCCTTGCTTCACCTGAACTCTTAATTGAAAACAGTTATTCCTTTCATTTCCTTGAGCTAGGTCATAGTATAGAAATACAGCATGGAGTGGAAAAATCAAACTATGGATGGTTTGTTTGCAGAGAGGAGATAAAGCCTTATTTTTTTTTTTCTCCTGCTTGTTACTCTCACTTTACATTATATCCTTCTGCCCCTCAGTTTTGACTACAGTTATTCAAAGAAACATGCAGAACTTTCAGGTTAGAAGTCAATTAAACAATATTTGCTACTTATTATATATATGAGTATTTTCGGGATAGAAATAATTGCGGTATGAAATAAAGAGGGGAGAGTAGTCTTGGTAAACAATTTTATCTTTAAGAGAACTTAAAAACACCACTACAAAAAAGACAAAATGTTTGTTTACCCAAGAGCAGCTTTCTAAATGAGTGAATTTTGCTATATAATTTTCAAAGCAGTCACTAAACGTCACTGCTTCTAGGTTTGGATGTAGGAACTGGATTTGAATTCTGTCTGCTTTGGTGTACCAAAAAGACAGTTTCCCTGTCTAGGGGAATCAGAAAGGAGCAGGCACTGCTGTGAAGTGTAGGGATTTCTGAAATTTTCATTATAAGCATTAAAAAAAACAAGAGGATTTCATCTCCTATAACTTGGAAGTAGCAACTCCATCCCCAGAAGAATGGGTATCATCACGGAAGAATAATTTCTCTCTGCAAAGTCTTCCCAGGTCTTGCCTCATACAAGCAAAATACAGGAAAATATTCTCATAATTTGCCAACACACACCAGCACATTTTGACCCTGAAAGAAAAGGCAGCTTGAACCAAAAAGTTAAATCTTAATAAAATAAACCCCTTCTTGCAAGGCATACAGCTGTCTTTGTAAGCTCTGGAAAACAACCCTTCATGTAGACCCTGAATACTGTGTTCGCATACAATCCTGTCTTTGTTGAAGTGAAAAGATGAAGTGACACAAAAGATTTTTTTTCTTCCTAGCCCTGTGCATCAGCCTTTGCAGACCACAGAGGACTGCTGGTAATCGTGTTGCACAACTCTGCCTTTTACTTACTCCGTATGGAAACACAACGCGCCTTTGCTGGAGAGGAAGCAGAGAAGCTGGCACATGCAGATTTTCAAGGCCTGCAAGTCTTTCTCTGGCAAAAGTCCCCTGGCTTTCCACAAAATCTGTGTCCACATAGTTTAAGTCAGTCCGGGAGAGAACGAAAGCAGTGTCAACCATTCTCTGTACGGGAAATAAGCCTGACCGGAGAGGAATAAGGCTGAACACACTGCTGCGGGAAGAATCATTCTGAGCTCAACTTCCTTCAGTATCTTCCTTAGCACAAGTCATTTCAACCCTATAGCTGTGATTTCACAGGAGGAGCATTTTCTGCAACACTGTGAATTTTAAGTGGTTTCATTGTCCTTTGCCTGGTTCCACATTACTCATAAAACAGTACTATGAATACAGGGGTCCCAGCACTACTGGCAATAAAGCACAAGACTTCAGCTTAAGCCAAGTACTTTAGTAGAGAAACTCTCCAATTTTTTTGGCAACTACATTGGTTTCCAGACGAAGGGCGGGATCACTATTGCCATGTGCCTCTCATCATTGGCACCACCGCTGCAGGACAGGAAACAAGTCGAGCTGCTGAAGGCAACAGATCTGCTTCTTACTCCCTGTGCAGTGGACAAGGAAGCAGAGACACCTCCAGACCAGCCCTGTTCTAGGCTGTGCATCCCACTGCAGATGGAGAATCTGCACTGCCTGCTGAAGACCCAAGTGCTTTGCTACATTATGGTGCATATGATACAGAAAATGCTAGATTGCTATGCACACAAGCTCACCTTTAGAACAGGGTGGCAAGTCCTTCACACACCAAGCTTAAAAGCTTGAATCCCTAGTATAACACATCTGTAGTTAAGTACCACGCCGAGTTGTTTTAGAGTTTAGAGTTGTGTGTTTAGCACAAACCCAAACTTACGCAGTGCGTGCTGGAGATGATGACGGAGCTAGAGATGAAGCTCAGCCCATCGTTCATACTGACTTGAAGAGCAGCTTCCCTGAAAAAATTAAAAAGAAAGAAGTGAGCCAGGCCAACCAGTTTGCAATCCCTTACTGAATACTTCAGCTCTAGAACCTGGCTGCTGGGGCTTGGAAAAAGCCTTCCATACATCCAGGTTAATTCCCACCCTCTGCTGTCCCCCCTGCTCTAACACACAAGTACCCATTTAACCCTATGTTACCTGCACAGCTCAAGTTTGCCAGCACAGGTAGCTTTGTTTCGGTTTTCTTCTCCCCAGTCCCAAAATAAGCATAGCCATAACATGCGTATTCACATCTATCACCTATTTCCCTCTGCCACGTATAATTTAGGTTGTTTCTGATCTCCTTTCTATGTGTGAAATTTGTGCTCTAGAAACTGATCCATTTGAACAAGAAGGACAAGAGCATTAAAATTAGATGCACATAAGAATAGAGTGCAGTAGAGACAGACTGCCATTCCCCATAGGAAAAGTATTGGAAATCATAGGGAGGAAAACACATACATGCCAACTTCCCGTAACACAGGTGCTGGGCAGAGTAAGTAAGTATCTTCCACAACAAAAGGCTTCTCATCTGGAAAAAGAGAGAGAGAGTCCTGCAATTTATCATCAAAACAGTAATACAGGTCTTGAAGATCCAGACAGACTCACTTGAACATAAATTACTCCTCCTAACCCAAATTACCCCATGATTCTGTGAAGTGGAGGGAAAAGACTATCAATAGGAGACTGGTTTGGAAATGTTAACTAGCAGGCCTCTTTTGAAGAGCAGAAACAGAATTTTATGCTGGTTGCTGGTCTCTGGAGAAACGGTGATCCCACGGAGCTTCCCAGCCCGTTTGCCAGCACACTAGAGATCCTGCAGGTTGGCAGAACACCAGGCAGACAGGCTGGCTTCCTTTTTTTCCTTCCCTTTGGCTGGAAACCACACATTCCCACAAATTGGGTTGGTCCTGCTGCATCAGCATTTTTCCAGAGGCACATCACTGTTGGAAAGCTGCCCACCAGCTGTACTTGCAACCATCCCTAGGGCCTTCCATAGAAGTGAGGACATTTATCTGCAACGAGCGCTTTCTCAAACATTATCAATTTCCTGCAACTTTCCAGATACACCTTGCATTTTGTTTGACAGCTTTCATGGCCATTTCCCAAGACATTTCTGCCCTTTCTCCTCTCCAATCTGCAGGGTGGTAAATCTGGACCTACTCTTACTCCTGACGTAATTAAATCCCATTGCTCAGTGCACAAACAATGTGGAAATGAAGACTTCCTTGCCTTGCTTTCCTTCACTGACACTGCAAGCCCAGGCCAAAGAATGCCCTGTGCACCAAAAGCTGGTTTAATTTTGCAAGGCTTTTACACAGATTATTCCATTAGCTTTTTGTTTCTCTTTCGCTCCCTTTCCACCCCCAGTCTGTATTAAATCTATGCCTCTGTAAAAAAATTTATCAGTCACAGAGTCCCAAGGGGTGACTCTCATAGCTGGCTGGGCTGGCTACAGGCAGAGATTATTTTGTTGGGAGCATGTTTGTGTTTCACCACAAAAATGAGTGACTATTTTTCCTTGCTCTAAACAAAAGAGGATCCATTTGGTTTGCATAACTCCGGCCATCTGACTCCTTCCTGGAAAACTGACGTTGGGAAATTGAACAAAACAAAACACTTCTCAGCCACGACTGAGTTTGTATCTGCAGGACGCGTTCGAAAGAACGCTGCCTTTTTCATAGGCTCCAGAAAAAAACTCACTGTATCCCGGTGCAGTGAGAGATGAGCCCGAGTGCTCCCAAGCTCCAGATCTCGTGCCAGATCTGGACTCTGTGGTTTGGACTTCCCTCAACAGCCAGTGTCAGTGGAAGGACCGCAGCAGGCGGAGAGCGGCAAAGGCGGCCGCAGGAAGGGAATTCTCTTCCCGGCTCCGCCGCTAGCGGGCTGTGCAGCCTCGCAAAAAAAGTCCCTTTGCCTCCTTCTCCAGGGCAACAAAGGGGACTCCCGGGCCTTGACTGCATCTCAAAGACGAGGCAAAGGCAGAACTTGGGCTTCCTGAGGAAATGCTGCGTTGCCTCTCCCAGATGGTTGAGGTTGGAGGGGACCTCTAGAGATCACCTAGTCCAACCCCCCTGCTCCATCAGGGACACCCAGAGCACGGGGCACAGGGTGGCAGCCAGGCGGGTTGGGAAGGTGTCCATTGAAGGAGACTCCACAACCTCTCCGGGCAGCCTGTGCCAGGGCTCTGTCACCCTCACAGTAAAGAAGTTCTTCCTCACATGGAGATGGAGCTTCCTGGGTTTCCACTTGTGCCCCTCGTCCTGTCACTGGTCACCACCGAGAAGAGTTTGGCCCCATCCTCCCTACATTCTCCCTCAGGTATTTGTACACACTGATCAGATCCCTTCTCAGTCTTCTCTTCTCCAGGTTAAACAGGCCCAGCTCGCTTAGTCTTTCCTCATAAGATAGATGCTCCAGTCCCTTAACCATCTCTGTGGTCTCCTTCGGAAACGTCTGCACAGCATGGGCACACTTTGCTCCTCACCTCTTGCTCCTCACCAATTACTCTGCCAAGGAAAATGGGATTCTCATGGTATTTAAAAGTTTTAAAAAATAAAACCACCACCAAGCTACAGGACATGGGACACACAGGCAGCTCTGAACCTGGTTGGTCCTAAGGCATAATCAGTTTAGAGGGGCGCAAACAGTTCCATCCCAGTTCAAAAATAGGTCCGTCCTTTCTGGAGACATCCTCTTAACAAGGTACTTCCTACTGCTCATCTTCCTGCAGTTCGCTGCCCGGCCTTTCCACGAGTCTTTATCATCTATAGTTTGTAAAAAATATCTATTCATCTGAGCATTGGTGAGTGGTTTCTTTGGCCATTAGCAGGGTGTAACCTTTTGGCAAGCCAGGACTTGGAGGACTATCCAAACATAATATTAATAAACCCCCAAGCATGTGCACGTTGTTTCTAACACAGAAAAGCAAATTTTGACAGACAAGAGGAACAAAAAACAAAAAAGATGACCAAGAAAGATAGCATACTGCCATTAAGCCATATTAACCAGCTGCAATTAACAGGTTTTTCCTGGGTTAATGAGTTAAGTCCAAGAAACTGCAAGATTTGGGACAGCAAAGAGCTTACACAAAGATTTTAAGAAAATACGAATGTTTCGCACCGAGACGCACAGGTTAGACCTGAGGCCTCATGAGCTCTGCACTTCTGTTGTTCCTTCATCACCTCCTCTAAGATGCGAATCACAAAGAACTCAAAAAAACTCTTCACACCACCTACCAAAGCACAGTGTCTGTTTACCCCAGTTGACTCTTCCGCTTAATGCCATGCCTTGCGACATCTCTCCAAGTAACAGCTCTTTGTTTTGTTTAAAAAAAAACACAAAAAACTTCAATCTCATTTTGTGGGGAGCTAGGAATGTAGAAACAGAGATACTAGAACACTCTCTGAGCTAGAGAAATTGCTGACGAATGGCCCCGTAAATAAGAAATAAACGCTTTGTTAATGCTGTAATGAAAACCATGTTTGAAATCATGCTATAATTGCTCTGCTTGTAGAGGGATGCATGTGTTTTGAATGCCAAAGTCACTCAGGGCAGGCTTAGGGAACAATTTGGGGTAGGGGAAGAGAGAGAGATAAGCACGAAACCCTGATTTAACGCTCATGATGACCGTAGATGGAAGGGGGTGTCTGGAAGGAAGCAGTGTTCTTTGGTGGGTTATCTGCTGTGCTTATGGTTGTGCGTTTAACAAGCACAGGGGCTTGAAGAAAACTAACAAATCTTGGCCAGGACTATGGTGATTTGCTCGCGCTCACAGCTAGCAACCCAGGACAGCAGCGCGTGCCGGGGTTCAGGGGCACTCCAAGCACAAGTCGTAATGGGGGTATCCAGATGCAGCGCTGCAACAGCTCCAACCCGACCTCACGAAGCTGTTTTAAGGTCATGCTTATTATACAAGAGTGACACTGGACTGAGACCATCTTTCCCCACACATGTAAATAGGAACGAGTTTGGTAAGCACATTGCCCTGTGATTCCACCTCCGTGGAGGGCCAGAGCATCCCCTGGAAAGCAAAAGGGCTAGTCCACCTCTGATGCACATGGTGTTCCCTCAATCTTTCACCTCACAACATGTTTTTAAATTGCCTTGGACAGAGCTCACCTTTATGCCTGGAGCGATCTTGGTTGGATCCTGCACAGCCTGGGCTGACACACGTATTTTAGCCCCACAAAGCAGTCCAAAGTCACTGCGTAATTAGTCTTAACTCTGTGTAGTCTCAAACCAATTCTCCTAGGTGCTGCTGCTGGCAGATGCAGCCCTGCTGTTTAACATGCAGCTGATTACAGTCCTGCCTGGCCAAATATTCTTCATGGTTTCTACAGATGTTCCTCTTCCTTTTTTTCTTCATCCCATAGCTATGAGCATTATGAGCAGATACTCTTCACCTGCCACTTTTCTCTGCCAATAAACCCAATAAAAGCTATTAGCTCATGCCCTTAACCTCAGCAGATCCTAGCTGCGCTGGTCTATGCCTCATCTGGGATAATTTAAGGTTTTAGGAACAGTTGGCTAAATGTTATCTTTAAAAATACCTCCCTCCCTGATACAATCAGAGGCCAAGAGGTTTCAAACAAACGAAACAGCTGAGCTATCCAGTCTCCATAAGGTTTCCATAAAACCCTGAGTTAACTCTTACACTAAGTTCTTTGCAACTAAGAGCCACAAAGGCACTGAGAACACAGGCGGGAGCTACAGGCTACAGCAAAACAAAACACTGGGATACATTTTTTGTAGATTATTTTAAAGTTAATAGACCTGTCAGTTGTCACCAGGTGTCAACAGACCTGTCAGGTGTCACTTTACACCAGAAGAGACTTCGTTAAGAGTTAATGAGCAACTGTTGAGTTCCCTCTACCAGTGAAGGGCTTGAAATTCCATGGAATTTATGGCTTCCTGCTTCCCAGTCACTGCATTAGAGACAGGGACAGTGCACAATGAACCGATGAGTTTTGGTGTAGTGCCCAGGAGCACGAGCTCATTTCACCTGCACATCAATTCAGGACACTGACATCAGTCAGTGCATCAGGTCAGAGGCAGAAAAATATATTTCAGTTTTATCCTCATTTGCCATCATCTTTTTGTGGATAAAGGGAGACAACTTCAACCCCAAAGCCCCACAGACTGCACTGAGAGTAGAATTGGACTTTTCTGGAGAGCTGCTATGAAATTTTGATGGCAGGCACCAAAAACTACTCCGCTAGACCACACAAAAGGGGAGGAAGGAGTCTTCCTTTTCCCTCCACCCAACCGACAGCAGGTCACAGTGTTTGGGAGTGAGGTAACCCTCGCAAACAGTTCCTCCCATTGGCAACACTCAATGTTTTTTGTCTCCATGGGCAGGACACGCTGAACAGTGGAAACCTGATGGATGATATTGCTTAGTTGTGTGAAGACTTGGATGTTTCCAGGAATGCCTTGCTCCAGAGGCAGCCAGCTGCAAGGAAGCTCAGCCGGGAAGAGGTTGGGAAGGAACAGCAGTGCAGATGACAGGTCTAATGAAGCCTTGTGTAACTTTCACAGCTAGGGACAGGAAGGCAGTCTCCTCGCACCAAAAAAACATGAGGCAGCAAATAAGGCTCCGGAGATGCACACAGTTGGAGCAGATACATTTTCCTTCTGTACCTCAGTTTACTGCCAGTCAGACCACTATTTATTTCACTGTCATAAAACCAACTCTTGAATATAAAATTTAGAGTGCCAGCAGTTCTGCCCATGATACCACTTTTTTTTTTTTTTTGGCTTGAATTGTAGCTTTTGAGATGCTGTCCCAACTTACTGCAACTTACTGAGATGACGTGGCTCTAACTTTTACTATTATCCCATCTGGGTCACTTCAGTGCATGGAAGGATGTTCTTTAGGTTGCAGCTAGAGGTGCAATACTGGTAAAATGTATTTTATTCTTAGCTCTCCGGGTGAGATTTCTTAATGCAAGTCAACCACATCCTGGCAGAATAGGCCCAAGTCCCTTTAATGTCCAGGATGCAGTGAACTATATGCTTGCTGACGTTCCCTGAAGCTTTCAAGAAAGGACTCTGCTCTTTACTAACAGCAATATACAGTAAGAACATCAACCCATCTGTTTTACCAGGAGGAGGAAAAAATAGAAGCCAGTCTTCCCAAAAAATTGCCCCTGGCCTTCAGGTTTCTCAGCTGAGATCTTTTATATTGCCTACCAGTGCAGGGAGTCAGAAGAAGAAAAATCTCAATAGAGCTTACTGAGAGTAACTGTGTCATTGATCCTGAAACTGCAGAGCACTCTGTCAACGTTACGGGCATGTCGAAATCCATTCCCTCTCACGACAACCTGGAACGACTCTGCAGCAAAAGAAACAGAAGATTATTGAACCTCCATCAAGAATGGCCATGTAGACAAATTAGGTCTGTTAGAAGTTTTCACTTGTGAGGTCTTAAGCTAAAATTTGCAATTTTTCAACAGTTTTCAGTTTCAAAAAGTTAAAAATGGAACTTCCATCCCCCAACCCCCATTTCAATATGTATTTTTTCCAGGTTCCAAAAACATGCATTTTAACTGACCTGCAGCACAAACATTTAAAGTCTCAGAGGCTCCTCAGCACTCAGAGTGCCATTTTATGTCTGAGAAAAGAGATCACACCCTTAAGTCTTTCAGATTCCTCTCTATAATCCTCTTTCTAGGTATATTCCAACTCCTTGAATCTAGAACTGGCTAAGGTTTACACTCTTGCAGCAGCTCTCAGTATTAAGCAGCCATCAGCCTTGGGGGGAAAGTACCATGTTGGGGCTTTCAGATGGTGAAACAGGCCCATAATCCCAGGAAGTCTGGGCAGTAAACAAGCATAAGGGCTCAGTCTCTGCAACTTCCCATGGCACTTTGCTATGAGCAAAGAAACCAGCTGCCCTCTCTCCTGTTACTAGCTAAAACGAGACACTCACAGAAAATCCCTGCTGATGTTTATGGGTCTTCCTCCTACTTTTTCCTGTGAATGTGCATCAAACATGTAGAATGTTTCATGGTCAAAGACACTGCTGGAGCACTCAGCACATCAAAATCACCACCACGGCTATAAAAATTCCAGCAGCAACATTGAACCTGATTTTTGCTGATTCAAAGTGTTTTTTCCCTTGCACTTTAGTCACCTTCTTTCATATCCCTTAAAGACTTGCACACTGTACTTGTCAAGAGAGTATATTTGGTCAGGAATCTGGGCTCTGTTCCAGGTCTCACTCGCTTACAGCCAAGCTGCAAAGCAGCCCATCACATCCAGCCAGGGATGTTGCCTTGCAGGCCCATAATATGTTGTCCAAGTACATCTGGGAAGAACAGGGGAAAAAAAAATGCTCTGTTTTGGGGTGTGGGGCTGATGAATCCATAAAAGAAATCAAAGTCTCAACTGCTTGAGATTGAGAGTTCAAGTAGAGCTAAAGAACAGTTTATCAGTGATGTCAGATTAACCTGATGACCCTATCTCTGTTTGGGACCAAAAGGAACAGACACAGTACAAGCCCCGCATTTCTGCACTGGTACAAAACCAGAGCATGCAGACACTGACATTTCAGGCAGATACGCTGCGCTGAAGGTGCATCATCCTGTCTAGGATCAGTGCAAAAGGGGCCTTGGGCGAAAGCAGGGTGACACGGAGCCCTCCTGTCCTCTCCTCCACGCAGCACAAAATAAATTCACATCAGTTATGCCCTCTTGTCTTCAAAAGACAAACTACTGTGGTCACACACGAAATACAGCACTGACTCCTGGTACTTACTGGGCAGCTACACTGGTGTCTCAAATCTGCTAGGAAAATCTTCCTATCTATAGGTTTAGTAAAACTACTATAAGATTAAAAAGTCTCTGATGGCTGGTGGAATTCCACAAAAGCAGCAAGAGAGATAACTCCAGTTAATTAGTTCCTTCTACACTCTGTGGGAATTAGAAAGGTAGAAGCATTTTAGGTGGCGTAAATGACTGGGACCTCAGCTTACACTTACCTCCTGCACATATACTGGAAGGCTCTGCAGCCAGAATTTCAATACATGATTTCTTCAAAATCTAGAAGACAAAAGAAATTCGAATGCAGTATCTCAGCATTGTTTCTATAAAGACACCAACTTTAAAACTTGAGGGGGAGCACACACACTCATTCCTACCCATCCTAAAACCTAAACTGAGTCTGTCACAATCAGGTCACCTTCATTTTTCACTGCAAGCCAAGCGTGTCCAAGCACACCCTCAAAATCTCATTGTCATTTCAAACCAGGCAGTTTTTGTTTTACTTAAACTGCAGTTCTTTGCATTCAGATTAAATCAGCTAGAAACAGGCTTAAACTATGCAGTGTGGCTTTATAAGGGCTGGCACTGCCTTTTTACACGTAGACAGTGATTTAAACCAAAACTTCACACTTGGCAAATGGCTTCTAAGTCGAGAGGAGCACAACAGGGTTGCACGCTGTCTACTCTTGTACTGTTAGAATTGCTCAAGTTGTTATGTGCAAGCAAAACCCTTCCTCCTGCCACAAAGACTAAAGCAAGTTCCTAACTGCACGGTCAAACAGAGCGGTTTCCACAAGCGAGAGCAGCAGCAGTGACGGAGCTGTGGGGATTGAGCGCTGGGCTGAGCGGCCTCGGGACGAGGTAACCAAAATTTAGGTCAGCTCCAAGAGGCAAGTAAATGTCAGCCAAGCATCATGACTCAAATCCAGCACAGAAATCACTTTCCCAACTTTAAATTGAAACATCTGTAAGGAAAGAACAGCAACCGACGCGATAAATTCTTTAGGAAAAGAGGCATCTCGTATTCCTCTGCAACCAGGGCGCTCTACCTCAGAAATACCGAGTTGCTAGAAGTGCTGGTGCAGCAATGAAGTGCTCTTTAAAAAAAGAAAAAGCCCAACACCAAACTTTTTGACAAAAGCTGGAGTTACTCAGGGTTGGTGGAAGCTGACAGGATACCAAAGGACTGAAGGAAGCTGGACCGTCGGAGCCGCTGGCGGTCCCACAGGGAGGAAAAAGAGAAGCCTTGCAGGAACAAGGAGGCTACACAGTAACTGTCGAGAGAAAAAGAAAGGGACAGGCAATAGTTGAGAGCTAAAAAGCACTAGAATAACCCAAAAGGCAGAATCAGAAAAAGAATATGCAAGAAATAAGAATTCTTCCAACGTATCTGAAGACATCAACGCATCCACCCTGTGGCTAATGAGCACAACTAAGAGGGCTGGGCATTTTTCAGTTTCCACTGTGAAAAGATCTCATTTTAAAATATATTCTTTTCACTTTTGTGCATCTCCCCTTTAGATTTTGCTCCCATCACCCTTAGCATTCCCAAACTATTTTTTCAATATTATATATTTTTTTCTCCTCTCTTCTTCATTGACTTTCAGCAACAAAGTTAAAAAGAAGAGCCAAAGGGGTTGGAAAAGGAAAATAAGAAAAATACAACAATAATCTTGAAAAAAAAAACTTTGAAAAATCATATAAAACCACACAAAACTAACAGTTTGAATTCAGGAGTTCTGTTCAGTCATTTCTTTGCAAACAATCATGCCATGAGCCAGCTCTGATGGGGGTGGAATAGCAGGCGTCCCAGTTGGAAGATGCAAAGCTCCCTCTCCCCCAGGCCAGTCTATTTACGTGAATATAAAACACTGGCCCTAGCAGCTTTTTTAGTGCCAGTTGCAATATTTGTTTTGATTTAGAGTATCAAAGATTGCAAGCCTCCAAGCACCATAACTTTATTAAGTGAAGATCAGGCAGCGATAAGTGGAGCAAAGGAATTCCTTTATGCCTCTTTATTGTTATAAAAGCATACTCAAAAGGACTTTAGTTTATTCAAGGCAGGAGATTTCATCAAATATTCTGTTCCTCTCCTTCCTGAAGGCTGCACAACCTTGTGGGAGCTCTAGGTGCACTTCACCCCCTCCGGGCTTGCTCTCCAGGAAAACAAAATGACCTATTTTCATTAAAGACAAGGGCCACGCTCCAGTTTGGGTTCCCTTACAGCAGCTTCCCTTGGGGCATCGCACAGGAAACTCCTCCAAGCATGTGCTCCCTTTTGATGCCTCAAATGGGAGAATCCTTTCAATATCTGCTGACATTCCAAACACAAAACATCACCAATCCCTAGGAACGTGCGGAACAGTGTTATTTGTCATAGGTCTCCCTTGAGCAAGGGAGATTTGGCTTTATCAGCACCCATGACTAACCTGGTTTTCTGGCAGACAACGAACACTGAAGACCAAAAATCCGGCCAGACCCTGGAGTTCACGTGGGTAATTAAGGGAATGAAATTCTGAAGTTAAAGCCAGGTTTATTTGGTCCATGGGAATGTGAAGCCAGACTCCTCACTACAGCAGCTGGACATTGCTTATTAATTTTTCATTGAATTGGGGAATTCTCATTAGCAAACAGGATATAGACATTTAATGGCTGTTTACTGCCCATCAGCACTAGTGTGAACGACCTACAGTCTGAGGCTGGGTACTCATTATAGCAGGCTCTATTGAGCTACCAAACAGCAAAGTCTGTTGCCAATTACAAAATAATTTACTTTATGAAGTGTTTCCTGGCCAAAAACATCTACATGAGCTAAAGAATGCATTTACTTTACTTAGGTCATTTTTAAAGATGCACTGGGGGCAAGAAGGAGGAAGTAGAAAGTGTGATCACACGGCACTAAAACCCTATAGAGAAACACTACACAGCAGGACTGAGGGTTTCACAACCCTTGCTTTAGATAGGGGGAGGTAGATGCTTTGAGCTGCTGACTCTCTCTTCGGCTGATGTAGGAAGAAGACAAACAACAGAAGACAGATTGAGAATACCAAGGTGAAGCTCCTGCTCCGAAGGGCCTCTGAGATCCCCTCCTCCCTTGCTGACTGCAGGAGGGGTTTCCAAAGCCAAGCACACTGACGTTGTGTGTGCTTTGCGTGCACACTGCCTTACAAGTTTACACACAGAACGTATTTTGCACAGACAAAATATGCATCTTGCCAAGGTGCATCTCATGCACCTCGTATGCACAGACTCCGATCAGCTCCACCAGACACTTTGCAGTATAAATGCTGGGCAAGCTTTAACAGCTGCCTAAAAAAAGCATAATATCACCACTATCCTTCTTGTACTTGACCTTCCAGAGGCTCATGTCAATTCTTTTTCCTTCAGTCCAGTATTCCAGAAAGTAACAAACATCCTGCTCACCATTCCCTTTGCACACCTTGTTTCCACCCATCACTCCATAAGACAACACTGCTGCCAGCAAGATTTCAGGTCCAAGCTCTTTACTGCGCAATTCCACCTCCTTGTAATCCTCCTTTTCAGAGCTGGTAAACATGGTACCAGCCAAGGTGCTTCTCAGTTAGGTTCTTGGAGGCCAAAGGCTTCCCATTCTGGTAAGTATAACTAGAAGGGAAGTTAGAACTGCTTCTGGAATTCATTAAGTACAGCTACAAAGGGAATACAAGGCTGGGAAGCAAAAATGTTTTTAGTTGTTTTGTTGCTTTCTGAAATGGCAAGCAACACCTGATTGTCCAAGAGAATTGAGGCAGTAGCTCCATACTTGGAGAGTGCCAGGAAAATCAAAGATTATATTCCACTTACATGCAAGAGCGCAAGGGAAAACTGGGCCTGTGCGGAGGGAAGAGCTTTGTTTGGTTTACGTGGTCAGAAGAGGGTGCAGCTGCTGTAAACACAGAAACCTGAACCCTCTTGGTGAAGAAACCCTCCCTAGTTTGAAGTGGAAAGTTGTAAAATTCATCTGCGTTTTATCAGCTAAGAAGCCTATACCAAAATGAACATAACACATGTCCCCAGAAGGATCTCCCATCCTCCTCTGTAGTTATGGGAAAGTGAATCGAATTAGAGTGGTTACTGGATACAATTGAGCAAAGGAAAAAGTACGAAAGCAATCTGAAAACACACCGTTTCCTAGCGAATGCTTGGCACATTTTACACTTACAATACAAAAATGGTACATATGTCCTTTTGTATAATGCCTTAGCTAAGTGAAGGGAAGCACATCCATGAAGGCAGACAGGATGCTAAGCAAGCAAAAGGATGGAAAGACCAACGAGTGCCCAAATTCTTCATGTAAAGGTGTATGTTCTACCACGTCTCAGCTGACCCAGTCTGTGACCCAATCCTTATTCTGCTTCTTTTGAGACAGTAGCAGCCTTTTTATTAACTGTAGCAACGTCCATTCAAAATGTACTTCCTGCTAAGGAGGGAGACGCACAGAAAGATGGAAATATTTGGGCTCTGGGTCGATTGGTTTCTTTCAGGGTAAAGAAACCAGAGAAGCCCTCAGAGCTTCCTCTCTTGTGACCTGCTAATGGACTCAATCTTGAAGTAGCAAAATTAGTGCAAACAAAAGGTAATTTCTTGACACCAAACCTTTGAGCGCCTTAGAGGCAATCACTAGGTCCTTGTGAATGCAGGAGAACTTGGTTTGCCAAAGTTCACCCTAACACAAACTCCGCAGTGCACACAGGCAAGCACACGATTAAAAATACTTACAGAGTCTATGATCCCCTGAAGAGCTTCAAAACCATCATTCACTGGGAAGACATGATCTTTGCTGTCGGCAATTCTAGCCAGCTGACGGAGCAGCAAAAGTAAATAAAGCAGAAACGCAAAGAATGAGATAAATTAGCCAGCAGGCAGCAAGTTAAGAGTTCTTCAGACTCATCCACTTGCAAGTAAAAAAACAAATACTTTAAGTACTCAGTGTGAATTGCTAATGCATTATAGTCTGCCAAGCATTGAAAACTTGATACCTTTAGCCTGGCTGAGTTTAGAAAGCTCTATATTGGCAATCAGAAAAGGATCTTGAAGTTTAAAGGCAAGACAAAACAAGGATTTCACCAATGTCCAGAGTCTAATAATTATTTTTACTGTTAAAACACAATCTCCTACATGACTGTAGAAGTTCCTGATGTGAATAGGCCATCAAGGCTCTAACCTTTCAGGTCACCAATGCAGGAATGCACTTCAAGGCAAACACCATTTAAAGCAGGCAGGTAATCAAAGGGATTCAGCATTTTTGCATATAGAAAAAAAAAGAAAAAAAAAAAAAGGCAAGTTATTTCCCCATCCAGAGATCTAGGTTTGATTCAGCTTTCCTATCAGGACAAATGTTGGACCCTTTGTTCCAGGCTCAGTCATTTCAGATCCAAGAATGAGAGAGCAGGGAGCTACCTGGAAACGTTGTCTGAATGGGGAAAGGGAGTAAAAGGTCATTTTAATGTCTGCGTGACAGAAATGGGGCCAGGAACAAGGTGGTGGCAGGGAAGAGAAATGGGTTATCACCTGCAAAGAGCTCCATGCAGGTTCACTTGTTAACAGCACAACAAGAGTTAAGGCCAAAACGTAGGGCCCAGTCAGAAATAATGAGCTCTCCGTGCACTTGCTGGAACAGAACCAAGTTTCAGCACCGCAAGGCCAACATTTGTTATAGTCATTCTCCCCCACGGAGGGGAACATCACCCAGCAGGCCCTTCTGGCCCTTCCTTGTAGCCATGCAAGCTGGAGGCAGCCGTCTGGCCACACATTCCTCCTGAAACCCTGCTGGGCTCAACCTCTCCCACTCCTGTCCATCAGGTAGGGCTAAAGGGATCAGCAAAAGCCCCCATTTCTCCTGGAAAACACCACACTGCCAAGCTCCTGGTTTGTGCCCATCAAGAGGGATTCCAGGCTATCCCCCTTCCCCACCTTGTTCCAGCTGGGGTATTAGAAGTGCTTACTGCTTGAGTAAGATGCAGTTGTTTCCATAAATCAGGCTCTTTACAGTTTCCCAAATTCGTTCCCTTTGCATAGCCTGCCTGGTACAGTCTTACTTCAGTACTTCAAGGACACTAATTCCCATGATCAATTTAGAAATCTTAATCTACTGTGTCAATCAGAAAATGCACCAGAACATTAATGTCTTTAATTAAGTTGATTGCTTTTCCCACAAAACATTCCAGCTTCAATCAAGCTTTTATCTCTGAAAAGCACTTCACTGCTAAAGCAAAACCTTCACAACCAATGGATGCCCCTCACCTGTGTCTCGTTGAAGTCTTTCACACCGACACAGTACACGGTAGCTCCCAGGTCACGCGACCGATTGGCCTGAAATGAAGAATTTATGAGAGAAGATTGAACTCAAAGAACTGAAGCAACTCGCACTAAAAGCTGAGCTCAGTCTCACTTCCATTAGCTCAGTGCTCCTCCCCAAACTAGTGAGGTGCTCAAAGCAATGAAAATGCATGCCTGAATCTTTGCTTTTAAAGCAAATAACCTGATCTTTTTTTGAAGTTTGACTGCCAAAATACTGACCTCATCTTGACTTTCATTTCACATGCATAGGTAGGTTTCCTCATCCAGATAAAAATGTCTAAAACCTTGAACAGTCTTCCTTGCTGAAGTGTCTGGTTACGTAGGCAGCCCAAAAGTCAGGTGTATTTTAGCAAATGTATTAATGAGTTTCTATTCTGAATTATTTATTCTAAAAAGAATTACTTAAGCATTTAGCATCAAACACTTCTTGCCAACTATGCTGGCACTCACCTTAGCTTTCTCTCCAGGCCCAGTTAGGGAACTGTGAGTTTTTTCAGGATACACAAAGCAGATATAAGCTCCTATTTCTGTGCACCTAACATGGGGGGCTCAAACGCACCCAACTCTTGTGGCCATGTCACTGAGCAGTGCCCCTGTTTCTGCAGGAAGCACTTGTGCAAATTTCAAATTAGACAATCTGAAAGACTTTTCAGGTGATATAAAGAATATTCATTCTCTTACTTTGGTCTATTTTTTTTGTAAAAGAGTCAGAATACAAAGTGAGAAGATCTAAATATTTCCCAAGACATTCCAGAAAGCACTGACACTTTTCACTAGCAAACTCGAGCTTTTTCTTTTCCCATTTTTCCCTCTCCTCTAAACAGTCTCAACTTTGAATCAGAGGTGTTGCTATTGTTAAGACCGATTCCGATATGCTCCAAGATGCATGTCTAAACAGCCTGAAAAATAAGATTTGTCAGCAGGGAGAAAGTTTTCTCCTATCTTTTGCTTCAGAAGCAGTAAAATCAGATATTTTACTGTCTCCCAGGCTAATAACACGGAAGGGACATTCTTACCTCCCTCTCCGAGTAGAAAAAGAGGTCCTCATGGAGTTCTCCATCTGTCAGTGCAATGATGACACTTGCAGTTCTGTAACCTAAATAAAAAGCTGCTTTAATAAACACTACTCAAGAACATCAGGGGACTAAGTTAGCATCAAATACACCCATTAATGACTGGTTAGCAAGTTTAAAGTACTAGAATGATGAAGACCATGTGTGATGCCCTCACTCTTCAGCCAACTCTTTTTGAGAAGATGTTAATTTCTCCATTTTTTTTTCCCACTTGTGCACCCACCTAAACCACTTTTCTCCCATATTTCTTTCAGGTGTCACTTTTTTTTTTTTCTTCCCCTCTCCAAACCAACTACATCTCACATTTTTTTTTTCTTCAATATTTCAGAGCAGCAGATGGCTGCAGCCATCGAGAAACTCTGCAAAGCTTTCCTACTTATTTCCTGGCTTTATTGGTATGTCTTGATATAGCATCAACTCAAGAAATACAAAGAGATCTTCAGGTTGTGACCAAAACCTGATTTGGAATTTAAATAAAATTGGTAGCAAAATGATCTAAGAACATCAGCTGTTCATCACTTCTACATCACATATTGGCCATAACAGCTGACCACTACATTCTCTGCTGCATTGCTTATAGCCCCAGGATTTGTTTGCATTTCTGAAAATAGATCTACTGCAAATCTGAAGGAGATCCATAGCTGCATCTTGCATAAACATTGCTAAGAAATGTGAAGACTTAAGTATGTCAAGACTTGTGCCTAAAAACCTTGCAAGTTATCAATCTTTGACTGTCTTAAATCATCAAGGGGATTCTCCTGCCTTTATGAGCAGCTGTGTCTTTAATGATCTGCTCTTGAAAAGGAAAAAAAAAAATCAGAAGAAAAGCAACTTATGTTGAGATTATCTAGTCTGGGTCTTTTTGCTTTCTGACACAGGCATGAACTTGAATCCTCTACTGAGTTCCTGACATCAAGGAACAGGAGGCTGAAGCGAGGCAGATACTGCCCAGTACGTCCATCACTCAGTTGTTGCAGAACACAGATCTGGGTATCCAATTTTTCTAGACCTATTTAAAAAACCTCCAATTTTAAAACATCATTGCATATTTTCAAAAAAATAAAATTGCTTTACAGGCAACACAGATGGTTATTTGTGTTACAGGTGCCAAACTAAAGCAACTAGGCTCTAAGAAATGCAGCAATGTGGGTACTTCTCACACGCTGAAAGTGCATTTCTCCCTCCCTTCACTGCTGTAAGAGACTGACCTCCTCACTCCTGCAGGTGGTTTAAACCCTCCTCTCATTAGAGCAAGAACAGAAATGCAGAGCCAACGCTCAGGCTTGAGGACTCAGTTGTCCACCACTTCTTGCATATGGTGACAACCTGTTCACATGTGGTATGTATAAGCACATGAAAGCATTACCAGTGCCAAAAGGAACCATTCTAGTTATACATCCCTTTCTGTTGCTGTCAAGTTTCATGGATCCGTGCCAGATCTATGCAGACTTGCTCACATCCTTGGTTTTATTCATGAGTGGCCCAGAAGAATCACTGGGACTGTTTTTGTGCTCAGACATCTGGTCTCTTATCTTTCCGTTTCCAAGAAGTAACATTTTGTTTTTGATTTGGGTTTTCTACCGCAGAAAAATATTTTTCATAAATTACAAGGATAGGAAGGAACAAACATTTTTGCAGTTGTCTGCACTTCCTAATGGCAGCACTAATGGCTTATTGAGAAACTAGCATGGAACAGCATCTGTGCACTCTCACATTTCAAGATGAAGACACCTGAGTCCTTAAGCAAGGATAACAAGTCAGCTACCAAGGATTTTTGATACTATTAGGCAGTTTCAAGGTGCCTGCATCTTGAAGCATCTTGAGTCATCCTGGTGTCTCACAGGCATTCCACCTTGACCTTCAAAACTCCACCTGTTTTCTCCCCCCTTTTTTGGGGCAAATTACCCTAAGCAGTATTTAATTTCTAAAAGAACAGGAATCTCCCCATCCCTTCCTGCAGCATAGCTGAGTTACAGGCAGAAATTAGGGATATAAGTCAAGCAGGAAGGAAAAAACATTCGATTGATCAAGAGAGTCTCTCACCGTGAACATTTTCATAGTAAATCTGTTCACTTGCCTGAAATTAAATCAGAAGATTATTAGCAATAATAGAATAATACTTCATGGGCATCTATACACGCACCAGAAAATGAGACGGCAGTGAGAATGTCATGCTTGCAGCCTTGCATCTTATTCAAATGCAAAGTTTCCTTTAAAATCCAGAAGTTCTCCCCTCTCTAATCACTCATGATAAAAGCAACATAATGCTGATTTCACAATCATTCCCCTCTCCAAGTAAGGCTACAAATAAGGTAGTTTCCTACCAATCTACCGGTAATCACATGCACCCTTCCTGAGAAAGCTCTTAAGGCCCTTGCTAAGTATTTCCCAGCACTTCTAGATGAAGTGCTATAATTGCTAATAAGGCCATTGCAGAGCTAGACTTCTGCTTCTGTCTTCTGCTTTACATACACACAAGGGGATTCTGCAGAAGGGCATGCGCTTCAGCGTGCACCAATTCAAAATTAAGCGATGCACTGAAGCAACCCCTGCATTTTGAAAACACCAAGAGCAGATTCTGTGGTCTGATTTTAAACTTGACATCCAGACCTCTCCTGAGAAGTCTGGGAAGGGACCAAATTCTGGATTTTTTTTTTTTAGCATCTCTTCCAGTTCTCCTCACATAGCTGAAAGATTTTCTCCATAGGCTTGACAGTGATTTATTTTCACTAGGCAGAGAGTTTGTCAATGCTGCAACACAAGTGCAGTAGAGAAGGGGTGAGGGGGCTGGGGAGAAGCTCCCTCAGCAGAGGGAGGTATCAACTGCTGAGCTTTTAGAAGATACAGAAGCAGAAGATAGGAGCAATGACTTCCAAGGAGCCTGGTTTGTCCAACACAGGGAAACCAGTTAGAGCCTTGGCCCCAGGCGACTCTCACAAGTCTACTACAGCATCCAGCCAGCAGAAGAGCCTTCCACTCCTCCAAGGACATGGCTTCACATGGCATTGCAATGCCAAATCCATCCAACTTGTCCAAAGGGGCAGCTCTTTGCAAAGCAGAAGGCAAAAAGATGGGCAAGTGGCAGGATGCACTAGCTTGAACACTGGATGTGTATGCTCTAGCCATGACAGTCACTGCCAGTGTTGTGCTCAAGGCAGATATCCCATTTACCTACCAGAGAACTATGAAACAATTTTAGTAAACACTGCATGAGAAGCACCCAGAAATGGTTTCAAGGTACTATACGATTGAGCCAGTTACCCTTTCAAATCCTTCGTGCATGTACGTGTCACCTCCTGGAAGCACTTTTTGCAGCTCTTCTAGCCCTTGGCGTATCTGTTCCCTGAAATATGAATATAAACTGTTACATCCAAGGCTAAATTTAGCAGGATCTGATTCCCCAAAAACAACAACAAAAAAAGTTAACCTAAAGTTCATATATGCTAAGGTAATGTTTGGATTAAAACATTTAGGAGGGAGAAAATAAGGCAGATTTTCTGCTCTTCATCATAACCACACATTCAGATCCTGTCCAAACTGACTTGAAGATTAAAGCCTTTCCCATTAGAAAGGATTCCCTTTTCCATTAAAGCCCAGAGTATCAGGTTTGATCTTTTGGAAACCCAGGCACATTGACAGATCTGCTGTGGGCTAAGTGGTCCAGACCCCCATGTTGCTCCTTTGAGTTACAGGCACCGAACTCCGGAAGCCAAATACAGACCAGAAATAAAGGTAAAACTCCTACAGCGTGGGGGGGTTAAGTCTGAGCAAATGCTGCTGTCTTCATAGGAAGTGAGTAGGGTCCCTGCATGGAGGACCACACGGACACTGCAGGTCTGAATGCCAGAAGTCAATTTTGTCTCAGCAATCCCACATTGGAATCAGTGAGTTTAAGCACTGGAGAAAACTACTGTCACTTGCCCTTAAATGTGAATTCTCAATTATAGCTTCAAATCTGTTCAGTTCTAAACAAATTGGAGCTTGTTGGATTAGATGGAACTGTCACCCTTGAGATGACAGTTATGATGAGGATGATGATATCAAAAAGATGGGTATGAGCTGATCTTTTTACTTATGGCCCCAGATGGGTTCAAAAAGTAGATTTACCTGTAGCTAAAAAGTAAGGAATTCAAGTCGATTTGGGGCCCTGCAGGAGTATTTACAGCTGCCAGACACATACTTTAACAGCATTAGCCCAGCGGTGCTGATGGACATTTAGAAACAACAGTGAAACAGGAGGAAGCTGAAACCCAGAAAGCAAGACTTCATTGCACCTGAGCTGCTCCTTTCTTAAAATATACACTTCTCAAGGCAAAATTTTCAGAGTGAGTCTGACTCAGAGTCCCTGCACGTTTTCATTACTTAAAACAACATCCTTTTCAGTGGTTATTACACACGCAGCCTCACTCTTGCATTGCTGATTGCAATGCTGGGTTAACACTATCCAGTTCACAGAGCAGAGCATTAATCCACAGAGAAACAAAATGTTTTATGCCAGGGACTGTAGCATCAGACATTCAGGAATTCATTCTGCATCTGTGATATCCTAAACCAGGCTGGGCTTTGAGCTCTATCCTGCAGGCTAGGGACAGCCATCGCCTCCATTAAACCATTAAAAATCCAGATAATATGAAATGCATCTCCACATGGGAAATGCACATAAGTCTTGTAATTTAAAGCCTTGAACGGGCCACAGATCCTTGCCGTGCTGCACGTTTGTAGGGTGGGAGACAGAGGAGGGAACGGAGTCAGATTTTCTTCTGGCACCAAGTTAACTATTGCTAATTCTCCCTTTATACCTAAAGGTTGCAGTAAATGACAAAAGATGTTTGGGCTGGCTGGTTTTAATGATATTGAAGGCTGGTATGTGTGTGGACTGCTCTTTAGGAAAGCGGCCAGTTTTCTATTCATGCCTCTATAGCAGTTGCTCTGGTATGCAATTTCATAGACATCCAATATGTAAAACACATGCTGACTTATACAGTCTGCACATGTGTTACATATATTTTTGCTCCACGTGGCAATGAAGTTAGCAGAGGAAGCAATAGCAATTAAAGGACCTTGCCCATCTCTTCTTAAAGAGAAAAAAAAACAAAAAACAAAGAAAACTATCTCTTATATTTTGCAACTAATTTAGGATCTAGAGGAGGAGGACAGGACCATGCTTGAGAAACATCAAACTGTCACAGCCAAGGAATCCTTGCGACCCATCCTCTGCTTGCCTATAACAACCTTCAGGCTTCTGAGAAATCATTTTCTTCTCTGTATCCAGAATATCGGTATCATCTACTGCTTTTTAGCTTGTTTTTATAAAAGGGGAGTTAATACTTATCTGTTCAGAGCAAAGACAATGTGATTATGTTCTTTGTTTTGTTTTGGACAGCCAGAACTACTTCTATTTTACCTTTTTTTCCTCAGGGTAGGAAAGAACAAACTCCCCAAAGCAGCCTGAGAGGCACAAATAAAGGAACCCTCAAAAACACAGGATTAAAGATCCAAGTCAGAAAGATTTCCCTGAGCTGTCACAAAGGATTTGCTCAAAAGATAATGGATATTGGGCAGCTAACTCTCTAAACTTGCCCTGGCTAGTTCATAGCCCTCTGTCTTTGGTATTTCTTTGATTATCTTTTATGTTGCCACCTGTACAAAAAAAGCCATATCTAATCAATTGCTCTTGAATTGCTTGCTTATCTCTCCCTCTGTTGTGTACGGACATTTTATCTTGATTAATAAAGGATATAATGATGTAGAATTGAAAAAAATCATTGTGCACTTGTAAAGCAAGACTCTTTCTGCAAAGAGGTTGTAACCTCTGATGGGTAAGAAAATTACAATGTTCAAAACACACCACACTTCAGTTAGCACAATGAAAGCCTGAAAATCTGTGGCAGACAAACTGCCTCCAAGTTGTTTAAGCCCCAGATAGATCCAGACAGACATTTAGAAAATGAAATTTAGAAAGCAGCCCTTGCCTTGAGGGCTTTCATGTGAAAATGGCCAGGTGATTTAAGGAATTAACTTGGGCATTGCAAAGATGTCACCATAGTTCACTGAATTGGGAATCATTGAGCAAGAAAGCGCTTAGAGAAGACAAAAAGGTGCTGCGTGCTCTTAAACTTCTTACCTGTCTTCTGTTAACCTCATGAGAATTGTCCCTCTCGTGGAGAAAACAATGAAGGACATCCTCAGCTGTGGACTGGAGAAAACACAGAAGGAAATGACTTCAGGGCTCTGCTCAAACAACTCGCTATATGCTTAATATCAAGCATTTAAACTGCATCTCTGGTTGCTCCCAAAATTATAACTCAAGAGGGAAAAAGGAGACAAAAGAGCAAGTAGTGCTAGGCCCAAGACCTTCCCGGCTGAGCCGAGCCAAGTCCTTGTAGGAAACAGAAATACCGTCTGCATCGTGATCTTGGGACTGAGGAGACAAGAAAGCCTTAAGAGCATCCCAGGGTCACCATGGAGATGAAGGAAGGCTGACTCTGGTTACCATAACACATTCCACCCACTGGCCCAGCAATTTTTTCACCCAATCTCAAGGTGTTCAGTGCTGGAAGCTGCTCTCAGATGTCTCCCTGCAGTCCCAAGCTTCTCCCTCCTCATGTTCCACGGCCTTTATTGAAAATAAGGGACCCCTCCCTGCAGAAGTATAATCCAGTCCACAAAAGACGGGCAGGGCAAAAAGAAACAAAAAAAAGAAAAAAAAAGACCTATTTGCTCATTTATTCCTTTTTCCCCATAACAAAACAACACATTTAGGAAAAACTCAAAAGAAACTCATGAGATGTCCTGAGAAAAGGATGGAGAACTCTTACATCAGGTTCCCAGGGGAAAGCAGGGTGTAATTCCTGACAGAAACAGGAATCCTCTCCCTCCTTGCACGCACACACTTCATTTGGTTACCCCCAAGCGAGCAGTTCTTACCTTATGAACTTACGGGCCAAATGTTCCACAAAATGATATATTTCATTCCAGTGGTGCAGGACACTTCCTGATCTATGGAAACAATTATTGCAGGAGATTAGTTTAATTGCTGCTGTTCTGTGCTTTTCCCAGCCTAATGTATTGTTAGACAGCATTCAGCTAGCCACTTTTTCTCAAGTTTTTTTTTTATTACTCACTGTCCTTTTAATAAACTTTTTCAATGAAATAGGAAAACAGTAAAGCACAATTCCTACTTAACTTTGAAAAGGAAGAATTTATGCTCCCTGCAAGTATTTGATCTATACTTCATGATATCCTATGACACAAAGGTTAGACTTTGCGTGCTGCCTTAAACAAATAACCAGAGTTAGTACAAACCTGTCTTTATATAGTATTTTAGATGCATTTCTAAAATTCACCTAAATTTTGGGACTAAAATACAGTTGGAAGGAGAAGCCCTTCTAACAAATCCATTGTGCTAGTGATTATGAAAAGAAAAACACCTTTGGTCCACATCTTAGTCCTTCTGGATCATTCTATCACCCCTCAGCTAAAGACAAAACAGATTGGACTACAGTTTTGCTCCTCAGGAAGTTGGCCAGGAATTTTAAAGGAATGGGATTCTTCTTCTTCATGTTATAAGAACAAGGGAAAAAAATAGGTTAATCCAAAATCTTTCAGCACTAAATGTGTCTTCTGGCACAAACATTTGTATAAACATTGGCATACTAATATTGGAAAGATTTCCTTACTAGAGTTGGAAAATGTCATTACTTATTTCAAGTCACTGGCTGCAATTAAAAAATATTTGTTAGGGAAATAATCCCAGCTTTAACAGAAGCATTAATTATCAACAGAACAGCCTTTCAAACTATATACATATATATAATATGTATATATATGCTTCAAAGCACAGCAAGCAGACTGTACCACACTAAAAACCACACTGCACAGGTTACTCACATTTCCTGCTCTCTTCCCTTAATATCTGGGTTTTAGCTACAGCCATTCAGTAAAAATCTCGACCTCATCCACATGTTCTACAATACCAAAGGCTACTGCATCTCTATGGGGCCCCATATGCCCCGGGGCAGCCTTGGGCAGAGACGTGTGACAAGAAACCAAGGCCAGAAACACAGAGTGCCTCTGGCCAAACGAGACAGACAGCACTGCTCCCCTTTGCAGTAACGACCAGCTGCTGTGCTCAGTCTGTATGAAAATCACACCGAGTTAACACGCACCTTTACTCAGCATGAACTGTCATTCTGTAAAACCAAACACACCACATAGCTCGTGTGACACTGCTGGAGCTGGAATGGGTCGCACAAAACCACGCACTGACCAACATCTCCTGGCCCTCAAAAATGAAGAGGATATTTCATGTTAAGCAAAGCTTCGTGCTCAGCTTCCCCCGCAGCTCTATCTAGCCCTCCTGGAGAACAGGACACTGCCCTGGTAGCTGCAGGAGCCTGAAAACAATAAGTGTGGTTATTCCTTCCCCTCGTTACAATCCTCTGAACAAAAGTTGATTGTCACTTTAAAAATTACTATTACAGCAAGGCAGCTGAGAATGAGAACCAGCCACAGAGCACATATGGTATGTAGGTCGTCATATAAAACGCTCATTTTCCATGGCTTTGAGAAGCCATGCATTTTTTTGAAAACAGCATTTGCCAGAACTAAGCTTAAAAACTAATAGCTTAGCTCAGTGATGTGCCAGTCGAGAGCACACGAAGTGTTTGCTTTTGCAACTGTCCTGCTGCTCTTAAGCTGTTTTTTCAGCAATGCAGTGACTTAATTTTCCACTAAGTATGGACAGAGACTCTGCCGCCCCCCACCCCTTCCCTTTGGTCTCTGACCAAGACCCTCTTATCCCCTCTGGAACAAGACTCTAAACATCTCAAGTTACAATTCTTTTTCCATAACCTTCCCACGCATCTATTCATATAGAAGAGAGGGACAACTTAAAGTTCAAGAGCAGCAGAATGCTAAACCTCTATTTTAAGAAAACTTCTTACCTTTGCTGATATATATATATATGTGTGTGTGTGTGTGTGTGTGTGTGTGTGTGTGTGTGTGTGTGTGAAAGCGCACACTCTAGCCCATCAAAGAAAAAGGCAGTTTCTGCTTTTGGTTACAGATGAACTGGTGTGGAATAATTATATTAAGACTACAATCAATTTACTCTTCATTTGAGCCAGAGCAACCTGAAAACATGGTCCCAAACAGGGTACAGAGGCAGTGACAGGTTGCGGTGCTCAGCTCTATAGCTTTGAGCTGTGTTAGGAACCCTGCAGGACAAGACTGCTGTCCCCTGCAGAGCCTCTTACAAGAAAGGCCATGAGATCCAAAAGGGAGAAATGTGTCTAAAACCTAAAATAAAAGCCACTTTAAACTTGTGTCTCTCTTTAAACTATTGTCAGAACAAGACAAAGTTACTGGCAAGCCAGCACCGTGCTATAAACTTGCAATGTTCAGTGCAAGCCCTTCCTTAAATTGCAAATTCTCTTGGCTGGAGAAAAGCCCAATAAATGGAAATAAAGGCATAGTGGTTTACTTATTCTTAAATAAGAGAATGACACTCTCTGTGGTCAACTGTGCTGCCATCCTGCGTGTCAAAACTGAATCCAAGGGAGCAAATCTCCACCTGGCTTCGAGTTTCCACAGCACGAGCACTGGGCCCTGGCTTCGTCCTGCCCTGCAGCAGGTGCTTCTCTTCTCGCCACAACAGGATGCACCATAACCCAAAGCTGCAGCACCTCCAACCTGCTTATGGTTTGGCTTTAATAGTATAGCAAGAGGCTCCCAATTCCAGTTTCCTCCGGGCTCCCAATTCCAGTTTCTCCCACTGTACTTGCTGGCAATACCCAGTGCATTATTCCTCTTTCACAGCTACAAGAAAGTTAGGTGAACGTCAAGCAACGAGTGCCACGAAACCCTGCAAACCTTGATTTCCTCCAGGGTCAGGAGACTGCACGGCCAATAGCCCAGCAACCTCAGTTATGCTTGA
The DNA here is from genome assembly GCA_013398735.1 of Nothocercus julius. Taxonomy (NCBI): domain Eukaryota; kingdom Metazoa; phylum Chordata; class Aves; order Tinamiformes; family Tinamidae; genus Nothocercus; species Nothocercus julius. The sequence goes on from VZSV01000335.1 coordinate 256,727, forward strand.
AAAGGGGTTGGCCCATCCTGTGCTGCAGCTGTCCGGGTGTTTGCATCACTTTTGCAAAATGGATTCCAAAAAAAAGGGCATTATTTCTGAGTGACTGAAGCCCCTTCTCACGATCACGGAGAAGGGGAAATTCCCTGAGGCCCTCAGAACGTGCATCAGAGGGAACCTGCTCTCCCTGGGGCAGTTCACACCGCTCATCCGCAGGGAGACAGGGAAGCACCGCACGGGAAAAGCCGGTGACACTTATTCCTCCCTCGGTGGCTTTCACGCTGACTCTGAAGGGGCTTTTTGTGTCCAGAAACATGCTTGGAGAGCCAGCGTTCGGATGAGGACCGTGTACAGCACAGCAGCTGGAAGGTGTTGCAAGAACCGCACGGGTACAAGGTGCTAATGGGGCTTCAATGGTCACTAAATCCAAGCAGACACTGAGGCAGGAGGGTCAGTAAAACACTCCAGCACTGGTGGCTTCCAGAGCTGTGTTTATTATTTTGGCGTTACTTCTGTGATCCCTGAAAGTAAGTTGCTTAATATTTTAATGGCTTTCTTCCACCACTGGAATTAACATCTCAGGTTTCAGGCTGAAAATCCTTTCTGCCTTTGCGTCCTTTATCACCACGGCTTTAATTATTTTTAGAGCTATTTCAGTTAAAAGCAGCAAGATAAGCCCTGAATCCATTATTATCATTTCCTAGTTGACCTGAAGGCCTCTGTGGGCATCTTATCCTCAGGAACACAGGACCTCTTCACTAGCACGCATGAAGGCAACAAGTGAAGGTAGGAATGACACGCTGAGCAAGACCCAAGTTTTATATAACTTTGGCTTCACAGCAAAGGAGTGAAAGAGAGAGTTTTAAAGAAAGTAGCTATGAAAAACGTGCTCCACCAGCCTGATAACCCTCTCACCACCCTGCTCAAAGCCTAGGCAGGCAGGTCCATGGCATGTTGAACACATGAGTAGCTGAACACTGTGACCTTCCTCCAAACTGCACAGGATATTGTTACACCAGTGGACTTCACCTCCAACCCTCTTTATTGTTGCACCACAAAAATACAACAAATGGTAATCCTGCAAGTGCTACAAAGCAGGGTTTACTGCTGGATATCTTCATGCATACACTGCATACATGCTTCTCTGTGTTGTGAAGTTTGACTCAGAATTCACATTTCCACTGGAATTCACAATCCCCTGAGCAACCCTGAAGAGTCAGACCCCTCTGGAGGAAGACAGCATGGTGGGGTAGTGAAGGCTGTTAAAATCATGTTAGCTCAGATACAAAACAGTATCTACCAGATTGGAAAACCTTCAATTCTGCCTCAACTTCCAGTTTGTTAAAGCTCTCCATAATAAAAAATGATGGTTCATCTTTGCCCCTTGCCTTGCCATAAGAGCAGACATTCCAGCTAACAACAAAATACCCAAAGCACCAAAGGCAGACAGGATGATCTTTCCACTGCATGAAGTGAAATGAAAATAAAAATCCTTCTCCCTTGGGTATCAGGGCATCAAGCTTCCTGAAATATCCAGTGTACTTAACTTTTTTATCCAGTATTTTGTAATAAGGTGTTACGTAATTCAAAGTCTTTTATACTAATGGAATGTGGGAGCTACTGCAAAACACTCACAAGGATGAGCTAGAAAGCTTTATTTGCAGGCAGTTTTGGCAACTTTAAAATATTTTCCATTAAACTTGTGGCTAATGACAGTAACATGATGACAGAGTATGCTTTGGCATGCACATTCTGCAGTACTCTCTTTTTTGATGTTAAAAAAAATATAACTTTTTAAATTAAAGACATTGGGACAGGCATTTTAGCTAGTACTTCTTACACATTTAAATAAGTTAGTTATTGCTTCAGGATGAAGCTCTCCAAAATTCAGCACATCTATGCTGCATATTGCTCAGAGTACAGCCTGAAGACCTTTAAATAAACAAAGATACCGGTGCCAAGATGATGACACTATCAGAATAGTGATGAATAAAACAAGTAGGCAGATATCTCCCCTGTAAACAGTTAAGCAGTCAAAATATGCATTCAATTAACTAGAAACAAAGAAAATGTGACTCAGAGTAGAAAAAATAAAATGCACTTTAAGGACTCTGGCTACTTTCCATCACAATGACAAAAATCAAGACTCTTTCAAACAGACTAGGCACCCGAGGAGACCTGTCTTTATCTTGCACTAGAGCGTTCAGAGCAAACAGAAAAACGATACAGAAATAGCCCTCCAGGCAGGCTAGCATCTCCTCTGAGTTTTCAGCTACAAAATTAGTGCCTGCAATAGCACCTCTCCAAACCTTGCTTTTCTGTGTTCCTCAACCCTCACGGCTCATAGGGATACAGAGGTGTGTGCTGCTCTTCTCCCCACCGCTGCTTTAAGTGGCTACATGATCAGGCACACATTAAAAAATTCAATTTATCACAACTCGATTTACAGAATATAATGGGATTATAGACTAGACTCACCAAAGAAGCTACCGCAACAACAATAAAAAACCAACACAGAACAATAAGGAATTTTACAACTCCCTTGGGGAATGCAGCAACTTCTAAAAAAACTCAAAATCCAAAGAAAACCTCTTCAGTGTCAGTTCATGCCATTCCAGTTCAGGCTTTGGAAAGATTTATCTGAAAAAAGAACAAAGTAGAACTGACTTACTTGTCTAAAATGAAATATAAATCAAATCCTCCATAGCAGGCAGGACCACCATTCTCTCTCTTTCCACTTTGTCCATCACAGGCTAGCAAAAATGTTGCTAAGAAGAAACATTTGAAGCCAAATCTCAAGATTCCTTCCTTTGCAATAGCCATTATATCCAGAAAAAAAGGAGAAAAAAGAAAAAAAAAAAAAAAAGAAGAAAAAAACCGTCGTCTTCCAAGGCTCCTCTATTTCACAGATTTCTTCACAAAAGCCATTCAGTGATGTTTAAATATGTATGCATATGTTTTACTCCTTAAAACTCCATTTGCAACAGTTGTCCTCAGAAATTGCAGGACTTTCCCTGTGTTTCCCTTGCACTTCTGTTTCTTGGTTTCAGATTTCAAGATGCACAATACTGTATTCCACTTTTTTTTTTTTTTTAAAGGGACTTGCCCCTGTCTCACTTGTAGCTCCCAAAAGGCACCACCATTGTTCTGCAGGGGAAAGAGCAGCCTCCCAACAGCTCCTGCTTTGTCCCAGGTTTAAGAAAATATGGGGAGGGCTTGGATTTTTCCCTTAATTATTAGCGTTATTATTAAGGATGGTGGGGTTTTATTTGTCCTTGGGAGGAAAAAAAAAAAAAAAAAAAAAAAAAAAAAAAAAAAAGCTCAGAGATTGCCACCTTGTGGTGAAAATCCAGGCTGACCCAAGTGTCTGCAGGCATTAATGAATTAATGACACCATTTGTGCTGTGGGCACATGAAACATGTTATTTCAAGAGCTTTTGATAAGCAGCTAGTGTTTCAGGAGCCACAGCATCACACAGGTAGGGCTTTGTTTTCCATATTGGCCATTACCTGATCTTTAGGCATAGAGACCGGAATAAAACTGGAGCAGCTTAAGAGCATTTACTGAAGCAAGGCTACGTCTCACCAAAAAACAAGCTAGTGCAGGCTTCACTCCCACCTATTTTCCTCATCCCAAGGAAATGTTTTACCAAACATTGCCAACGTTGACAGGCAGTATTTCCCCTCTAGCAATCCTTAGAGGGCTCTCTCCAGCCACCAAAGCCTAAACTCTCCTTCTTCCCCAAGAACTCACCAGGAAACCTAATTTTAGCCTTTTTCTTCTCTTTACAAACAGCATCACAGAGAAGAGCTAAGCCTGAGGTCTAAAGAACAAGATTTTCTCTTCTTCCCTCCTAGATCCTCTCAGGCTGAGCGCTAATTACTCATTACCTGAGCATTCAGTTGCTGGGACGAAACACCAAGGGAGCTGGGCAGGTTTTGGACAGGGAGGTGACACTGTGCAGGAATGAGGCTTGCAAGTAGTTCTTCGTTGCTTGAAGAGTTAATTTTTCTTTTAAAAGGACTCTTATAAAAAAGTTGACAATCTGGGGGAAAAAAAAACAGAAAAGCACCAGAGAAGCTCTAATGGAAAAATGGGAAACAGCAGGAGAGAAAACTTCAGAGAGAAGTGGAAACACCTGGAATACAAGGGAGGCAGACACCTTGGTGCACCAGTGACTAAAGTTTAGGGAGTTCTCTCCCCCCACACCTTGTTATACTCATCAAGTGCATCAGCTTGATTACCTTGGGGGTAAATCCTGTGCAAATACAGGAAAATCCCAGGTTCTGCTGACAAACTCTGATGGCAGCATCTGAAGGGTCAGAACCAGGTGTTTTGTAGATGGGTATTTTCAGCTTCCATATCCTAATTCATGAAGCTGGGAGTGTTTTACTTTGCTAAGTCTGAAGGAGGAATAATAGAAAGGCTTGGTGCTGTATAGGAAAGGATCTATGTTAGATTAGGAGACTTGTTACTGGAGGCAGGAGGGAGATGGGGAAATGCTTGGGAGAGCCTTTTATGGAGGCAGCTGCAGGGCTGGCTTGAGCTAGCACTGCTTAGCACCTGCTTTACCCACCTGGATGAGCAAAAGGAGAGGTAGAGGAGCTACTGGCTGCTTTGTGTCTGTAAAAATTCTCTCTCTGAGGACTAATGTGCTGGTTTCAAGCAACTTTAAAAAGGTTCTTGAGGCTTGGTTCTGATCTGAACTAGAGCTAAGGCAATGTTATTGCACTCAGGAAAATAACAGGCAGACCAAGAGTCTTTTCTGCTGGTTGGCTCTCAGATTGAAAAAATATGGAGAATTTAAAAAAAAAAAAAAAAAAAAAAAAAAAAAAAAGCTGTACTTAAGGAAAATGATTCTGGCCAGAAACTAGTAAAAGGAGGAGGAGGAAGGAAGAAATGGAAAAGCTTGGATTCTCTGTGTAGCTCTAGAGTCAGGCTGACAGAAGGCCCAGTAAATCTTGGGAAAAAGCCAAGGAATGATACACTAGAGGAAGCTTAGAGCCTTCTGAGATGGAGGGAGTTGCAGAGAAAATGAAATATTGTGTTTTGTTCTGTAGCTTTGACTTTTTCTGGGCTAGTCCTCCTATATGTGTGCCTAAAGAATACTTCTATCTGTTTATGGACCAGTAATAGAGGCAAAATGAACGTGATGCTCCAAGAAAAGCAGCTCCTTCATGGCAGCCTGTATTAGACAGGAAGGGGTGTGGAAATTCCTGTCTCTGTCCCTCGCTTGCTAAAAATACTAGAAAGAAAAATATTATGAGGGTTGTAGCTCTGCATGAAAGAATTTACAAATCTTGGGGAGCGTCTGTATTGTGTTCAGAATGAAAGAGATAAGGAAAGAGTTTTAATTGCAGGCAGTAGTTAAAGAGTTAATTAACTTCAACTAATATCCTTAGTGCATGAACAGAATTTGCATATTAGTGATGGAAAAGTTATAAATTGCATTTGCAGATTTTCTTGCTTTATTACTTACTAGCCTGTCCTTATCTGAAGGAAGGAAAAAACTCACAGCAGGGAAGAAGCTGGTTCAGTTGCTCTGTGGTCACAGCAGAGTTGCTGATAGATGACAGCAGCGCATGGGTTTGCTTGTTGTGGGGGTTTCTTGGCTGCTGGGGAGGTTTGGGTTTTCTTTGGTTCACAAACGTCTGACCTGTGGGGTAGAGAATGGGTTTTGTCAAGATCTCACAAGCCCATTCCTCTGTTTTCAGGGCACTTTGTAAAGATGCGGCTGTTTTACATGAATATATGATGAAATGCCAACGTTATTATCATCACAAATACATCAGCGCTGTATAGAAATGAGCTCCCTTATGTTCAGTGTAGATGTGTCCTTAAATTCACTGGCCATATAATGCAGATTATAGCTTTTAACATCCATAGAGCTGCTGTTTTGTTTCCCCTTGAGGATAGGGGACTATTCTGTGTAATGAGCATTGCCCCCTTTATGTTTAAGCTGTATTTCTGGTGAAACACAGTTCAAGGCTGACACCCAGTGGCCAAGGGGCTTTTCTTTTTCCTCTGGTTTGCTCTAATCTTTCAAAGGGATCCCTAACTCCCTTATCTCTTGTTTCATCTTGTCTCATCTGCCTTTCTTTGATTTTGTTGGTCTCTGCTGTAATGCCTAAGGATGCATTGCAGTCTCTTTTGTGTGATTAGATTTGTTTTCCATTGGCACTTTCACAAGGGCTGCTGGCCCAGGGCATTAAGATGTCACTTCTGGAGCAGAAAATTAGGCTGAGTACAGAAAGGAAAATATACGTATTGTGATGTACTAAAATCAAAGCATTAGAAAATACAGTGTAGGGAGCAATTCTGCCATAAACCACAGAGACCACGTGGTATTTTTTTTTCCAAGTGTTGCTTTTATTTCTAGCCAAATCTAGCTAGGAGCAGTGGGGCAGTCAAATGAGTTGTAGTTATAGTGGAGTACCCTGGAAAAATGAAGCCTAAATAAGGTGCTAACCATGAAACATGCATCTGATTTTGCTTTGAGCAAGGGAATATGCAAACAGCACTGACAGAGCACTGCCTGGTTAAACAGGTATTAAGCTCTTCTGCAGTTTCATTTCCACTTGCTTTAGGGTAAAAGGGTAAGGCCAGTGCCCAGCAGGACGGAGCAAAGCTGCACAGAGCAAAAGATTCTGATCTTCTGACTTCTTTTTGTATAATGCTAATGAGATTTAAAAACTCCTACTGCACTGGTGGATTTGGAGTGTCTGACTCATTCATTTCGAGTTGCTCTGAATCTGGAGAAGGCAATCCTCATGTTAGGAGTTGTTACCTCGGATGTGATTGCTGACATCTGCAGAAAATGGTATTTGCTCCAAAAGCTGCACGTTCTTTGCAGGAGAGACTGCTGTTTCCCCTCTCTTGGCAGTGCCAAGGGCAGCAGTGCCTGATGTCTCTCTGCATTATCGATACAAGACAGGAGGTGCCTAAAGACAGCATATAGATCTAGCACATGTCTGGCCGTCTTGCATGGTGCTCTCCTGAAAACACAGGCACCATTTGTGTAATATTCAGGTTCTCAGTGTGGCTCTTTTCCTCTCTGATGAAATTTCCTTGTGACCTGTCATTTTTTGGTAGGAGAAGTAGCACAGAAATTCAGATGCCTTTATATCATTTCACTCCTGAAACTGGACTTGCAGAGAAATCTTGCGGCCCAAGATTTCGAGGGCATTTCTGAATTTTGAGCTGTTCTTGTTAAGTCACAAAATTCAGCCCAGCAATATCATCCATTGCTCCAGTTTTCTAATCTATATTCAGTAGGGAGTTTTACTTCTTTCTATAAGCTCCATGAAGACTTGTCTTTGAGGTTTAGGAGTCTAATCTTCTCTGAGTGTTCACCAACTGCATCTCTTATGGCTTTCAATTGCAGTATATTAGAGAGCTTGCTAAGCAGTAGAACTAGTTATTGATACATAAATGTCATGTTGGAGCAATTCTCCCGTGAATGTGTTTCCATGGGAACACGTTTGATGACTCAAAAACAACAGTGAAGACTTGGCACAATCGAGCGAGAAGCGGAGGAAGGAAAAAAGGGCAGGGTGAGATATTTTATGTGATAACCTGGCTAGCACGTTTTGCCTAAAATTGCTTTCAGTCTGACATATGGAAGTCAGACTTCAAAAGAATTGAAGCTTAGAAGAACAAAATTGTCTGGAAGAAGAAATGCAGCTGTAATTTGGCAACATTATGCCCCTTTTCAGGGTTAGAAGAGGGAAATGTGAAGACGGTATCAGACTGACCCAGCAATCACATACCCTCCCTCATCCATGTTGGAGTAAAAACTATAGGGGAGCAATTTCTACAGTTAAGATCTTTTTCAGTTCACTATCTTGAGACACTAACTTCACAGGCTGGAATTTCATCTCGAGTGTTTTAAAAGCATGTACTGCTCATACTTTCATAGTTTTTATATTTAACCTTTCTTTGTGCACCATGTTGTCAAGTCTATCTAAAGATGGGAACATTTCTCTAAACCAAGAGTTGCTAGACCCTGGTTTCTGCAGGCATGTAAGGGTCTACTATTTTATTTTTTTAAAATGCAAGGCATCTTTGCCTTATTTAAAGCAAGATCTTAGTTCTCTGTATCATTTCTGTAATGGGCATATGTTAACAGTCACTCATTTCTATACAGATCTGCACATCTGTAGCATGGCTATGGCCTCTTCAGCTTTTGTTAGTTACTTCTCTGTTTTCAAGACTTTATCTGCAGTTCTTTGCGATTATAATGCAGCTTGTTCAGCTCTGTGTACAGTTCTGCACTACTACTGAAGGTTAATGGATATTCTAGTAATTCCATGAGAGAGTGTCTGCCTCCAAAATTCAGTAAAGATGAGCCCTGGGCTCCATCATGATAGCTGTGGAGCTTCAGATTTAGTTTTCCATAACAGACTTTCTTGATTAACCCATAAAAAGCATTTCTTCAAATGTTGTGTTTTGTATGTTCTTCTGTTTGTATTTGTGGATATCTGGGATTCTTTTCCGTATATATCTGGGGGAGGGAGGGGGAGTTCTAAGCTTGATCTCTTCCTTGCCTTCTTGGGAGTGATGTGCATAGAGTAGGACAACATTTTCAAACGCTTTGGCTCAGCAGTGAGGCAAAGAAAAGGCAGTTACAGCATCCTTAAACTAATTTGCTGCATTTTAAAAGGTTTTCCACACATATACTAACCACACACAATCTTAATTGGCTTCTGATGCCACATCCTGATCCAGAATAAGTCTCAGACACAGATGATAATGGATGTAGTAATGAAAAACTAGGCAGAGTTGATGCATGTTTAATTGAAAGATACTGACACCAACAGATCTGCTTCATAATCTGAAGCAGGAAGACTGAAACACTTGCAAGATGCCATGGGGAAACGTGTTGGCGAAACAGCAATGGGGCTGGTTCTGTGCAGTTAGTAGACATCCTTGAGAGGTTCAAGAAAGGCAGGATTTTCAGGAGCTGTTAGTGCCAGAACAGTAATTAACACCAAAAATCAGTAAGACATCAAGCCGAAAACATGATCCTTGACCGAGCCAAAATTGGTGTCCTTAATGAGGAAAGGAGAGAAAAAAAAAAATAGCATCAGGTAATACCAAAAACTATGCTAAGAGTTCAGTGCATTTACTGGCAGCCTTTAATACATGGGACACTGCACTCATTTTTATTTATATATTTTTTAACCAAAGCAGTTGAGCCAGTTCTGTTATCAAAGCAATTACTGAAGGAAAGTGAGCACCAAGTAGGTGGAAGTACTGCTATGTCAGAATGGTAACGTGCTATGTATGATCTGCAGCTCATATCTCTACTGAGACATTTTGCAGTCACTCAGTTCGCAACCCAACTAAGAATATTTTCCTGGTGCTTCAGAAATAATTCCTCTGAGTAAAACTTAGCTCCTGATTATGGCACCCGCTGCAAGACAGCTGATTTATACTTGTCTTCATAGCAACAGCTGGCATTTTACAACTGGTATTTTTATTACTCAGATGAAGAAATGTTATAATTGTTACTATAGGAATATTTTAAAAGAGCACAACTGGATTTTTTGACTCAGAAGAGGATGATCACAGATGAGCTATTTGATATTCTTTGCATTTGCTAGTACCAGCTACATTGCATAATAATAGTATATTGTAGTGCACTGCACTGTTATGCTGGTCATATGCTAGGGCCTCATCAAGATCTGACACTATTAAAGAAGACTGTTCTGCTTAGGGCACAAAACTAAACCTGCAAGGTATGGAGCAACTTGGCTTAATATTCTCATGGATGTGTTCACCTGATGTGACTTTCAGCACAGCCATCGAGGGTGGGATCCCTCAGCAAACTATTAACCGTGTATAAACTGAAGGATAGTAGTTCTTCAGGCAGTGTTCCGTTAGGAAAATTCAATCTGTGAAATTCTGAGCCAAAAATTAAGCTCCCTTAAATTTTAGTAAAAGAGTAAGGAAGTTATATTATGCTGATTTCACAAAGTTGTGACTCAATATAGCTCTGATCCAGATCTGCACGGGTTCTGTGAGCTCTTGGTTCACGTCTGCCTCTAGTTGGAACAGCAGCGTTGTGTATGATTCCCTAAGGAAAAACCTCCCCAGCTCAGTTACGTGAGTAATTAGTTTAATCGCACTCACCCTGAACTTCACGAGTTGCGTAAGTAGGCAGCCCTCTGCACAGAGCATAGATGCTTTCTCCATAAGCCTTGAGGTCACGGACTTTTCTTTTTGAGATGATTTGAGTGATCTCTTTTGGTGGCACTTTTTTATCTTTTATCCCCTAAACAATGTCAAGTAACATCATTTGGTAAGATGAGTGTCTTGATCCCTTTAATGATATACCTACTTCTATTTCTGAAATGGGGACAAAGTGCTTTGTGTTTTTTACTAAAACAGTATTTTGTGCAATCTTTCAATCTGTTGTGCGCCTACTCTTCCTCTATTGAAAAAAAAAAAAAAAATCCCAAATCCCACCTGTCAAATTCCCAAGCCAGATTATTGTTCAGCATCAGTGTTGCAAGTAGTGGTGTTTCCTTCCAGAGGAAACAAAGGAAGAAAAAAATATCTTGCTGCTTGTGAAAATCTAGTCCTCTCAAGAAAGAGAAAGCACGCCAGTAAGGAATAGCTCCATGAGATGCAGGGTGAAGACACTTAGCAGGAGGACTGAGATTGACATATACTTTCAATATTACAGTGGAATTTTATCAAAGGGTTCCTGAAAGCACACTCAAATACACTTCCTTCTCACTGGTAAGCAGGGAGCTGAGATAAGCTTCAGAGGGCCACAGAGATGCACCTCAGTGAAAGCAGGCCTGGGGACAGATAACGATGAAAGTTTCCTGCGAGAGCTGGTACTTACACAACTCTCCTTTTCTTTCCCCCTGTCAAACCCTCTTGCCCTTTAAAGACAGGATTTTTTGGAAAGACTCAGCTCTCAGATACATCAAGAGGAAGCCTACAAAATTTTAGTATGCTCAATGCTGAGGTATTTTTGAAAATGTTTGCACTAATCATGTCAGCTGAACTCAAGGTACTTTGATGCTTAGTTCTCTTAAAAAAAAACAATGCACACGGTTGAAAATTTAGATAAATGCTTCTTTTCTTGTTACTGTTTTTTTTTTTTTTTCCCTCCCAAGAGTTAAGTACAAAATTACTTTTTAGCCTGCAAGGAATGTGAGATTATGAGATGCCAAATCTAACACTTAAAATCTAACATTTTAAAACATAAAAAGCAGTATTAAAAGAAATAGTTAATCTATATCACATCATAATAATGCATTTGCTAGGTGATACATAATGTAGACAAATATAAAAAAAAATCAATTGCAAGTATCTGAAAGAGGATATTTTCACTTTTCAAAACTTATAAATTATGTTAAGAGTAAAAGGTGGTTGAAATTGATACAAATTTATAACTTATGATTTAATCTGAAAGGCTTTTATATCAGATGTTGGTTTAAAGTCTTTTGAAAATAATGTTCTCTCTGACATCCTATGCTTACAATTTACAATGATTATTGTTCAGGTTTACAACTCCCCTTTTTATCTTACCTTCTTGGCAAAAGCAACAATATCAGGCATCACTTTTTTGTTAATCTTAGAAATGAAGCAAACTTTATTTGCAAATGTTCTGCTTGCAAGATATCCCTGTAAAATAAAATTAAGATCCAGGATTTTAGTTCTTGGTTAACTGAGATCAGAATGAAGTCTGTATTAAAAGTCAAAGTAATAAAGACTGGTGAAGTGGTTTTATCCCAGATCTTGGACCCAAAATCTAACAAATAAGAAACAGTATTTCTGTCAGTTTTACAGGAGCTACTCATTTTGGAAAATTTCTGAAAAAAAACATGTTCTTCAGCACTCACTGATTTGTAGTTCCAGACGAGGTTCCATGAGTTCTTGCCATCATTGATGTCAATATAGGCCGTGCCCTCTCTGCTGTTGAGGTACACGGTTTGCTGGGAGTTCTTATCAATGCTTCTTGATACGTCCTTATTTTTCTTCACACTCTGAATTTAAAAAACAAAATTAATTAACATTTTAGACTCTCAAGCTATTGTTAGCTATTTCCCCAGAGCTTGAGAAAATTGCTGTTATCGGAAACCATCTACACTGCCCTGTGAGAGGTTAGAAGGGCTGTTGCACCAAACCCTGAGATTTACATAGCACAAATCAGAATGATTTTTTTTTTTGACCAGAGAGGAGCGAACAAAGGTACTGGAAGCAGAAAGATCAGCACAATGCTCCATGGGGCTGATCAGACATAGCACGTGGGCTTATACACAAATACCCTTAATGCCACCTTTCCCTTCAAAACAGCAGCAGGTCTAACTGAAAAGAGCAATGAAGGAAGACAATTTGTAGGAAAATGCAGTAAGGATTTTTTTTAATGCTATAAATTAACAGGTTGCCTAAAAAGGCAAATTCAAATTCAGGTTCTAAGTCAACCAAGTATTTGCCTTACTTGACAAAAATAGAAAATGCTTTCATGTTTGTTTCTTTTTAAAATACGGTACATATTGGCCCACCAGGAGCCAGTAAAGACAGCCTTTTTGAAATGACAGAACAGTAAAGATTTCTGTAGTTTACAATTACTGTTTCATAGTTTATACCCAAGAGAAATTTTAGATTCCTTTCTTCCACAGGCGTGGGCAAAATTCAAGAAGCAGGAAAGACGGAAACAGCAACAACATTTGCCTTGGTCACCATACTTACCTTACCAGCAAGAGAAGGAGTGAGCAAGAGCCCAAGTGCAAGAATCACAATCTGAAATGAACATTGGAAGCACAGAAGCGTAAATGTAGGCCTGTCTGACAAATCTGGTCCCGAGAATCCTTTCTAACAACTTCTTAATCTCATTCCAACTGTACTCCTTGGATCCCTCCCCACCCCCTCTTTTTTTCATGTTGGCATTACAACAGTCATCTGAGTCATCCTTACTTTACTCCCGAACAATCCAACCTAGACCTGTTTGAGTCATTTACTTTTTCACGAGCTGAATCTGAAGACTCTCCTGAAGGGACTTGAATACTCGTATAGCCAAATTCTGTATGAGTGAGGAAGAAATTTACTGCATTTAAATATTATAAGCAATAGACACATCACAGTGTTGCCCCAGTGTTGCAGAATGACAGCAGTGGGCTCTGGATTAGGCTTCCTGTAGACTGAATAATATACACATAAATCTTTGCAAGAATCCTTGCTCTTGATCTGTTTAGGTTAAAATGGCCTGAGCTGCTCTCTGAAGGACCTAAATCTGAGGAGCACAGGCTTTTTGCTAAAAACAGATATAGGCAAAAACCTGTGATATAAAGGCAAATGTTTTGGATCAAACTTTCCTTTTCTAAGAAAAAAACAGCATGTATACTCACAGCAGACTTCATTTTGGCTGTAGAGCGGATGCAAGTGCAGCAGAACAGCATGTTAACCTACCACCTTATATACGTTAGTTTTCAATTAGGTGTGGAATGTTCAGATATTGAAATCAAGTTATCTAGAAATTTGCGCTCGTGTGCATGTCCATGGACATTATTTCCTCCTATGACTATTACGTAAATATGTGGGTTGTAGTTTGCAAAATCTTACCTGCCAAAGCCTAACAAATTTACTAGATAAGGATCTATTTGCAGTGAGAAATTCAACATGTTTATTGAAAACTTTCTGACATGTATTATCTTCCTAATTATTTTTGAAATATCTCATGGAACTGCAGCAACGTCATAGTAACCTTCAGCAAAAGAAAATCAGGAAATAAACTTTCCCAATGAACAAATAGGATGGTAAGTCACCCTATTTGCATTGTAAAAATTATAGTACTGCGGCTTTTTTTGTTTTGTTTTGTTGTTTTTTCTTCTCCAGTGAGTCCTGGCATGACTCTAGAAGAAATCCTAGAAGAAATTCTAGAAGAATTCGAAACCAAAGTCACTATACATTCTTGACACCTTGACACCTCTGACAAACTAATCCCAGTGCACAGCAGCTGGGCCCCCAGAAAACCCTGCAAAATGTTCAATTCTGCAGATGAACTCGGTCATCAGGTTTTGTTCCTGTGTCTGAGTAAGTAGCCAAGTCCATCGCTGTGCATATATACCTGTGCTCATAACCCTGCTATAAATACATTAATTTTACACTGGCTGAATACGAATGCGTAAGTCTTCATACACCCCCCAAAATTACTATAATTTACCATGTATACTCAGGGTCTGCCAAAAGACAGTGCCTGAATACAGCAATAAAAGCATTTCTTGCCACCAAAATAGTATGTTTTTCAATTAAGAGAAATGTTCAGTTGAAATAGAACACACAAGTGCAAACATCTGGACATTTTTGTTGTTCTTCTAGGCTGTGGCATGAAATTTTCACATCTTACCTTGGCTTATCTTTTGTAGCGAAGCAAATATTTATTGAAAGAGATTACAAGTCACTTACGTTTCTGAGTACTTTTTTTTTTTTGTCTCGTTACTCAGCTTAATTTGTGATATTAGAGCGATTCTGTATCTGTTGGAGGAAAGATTGTAAAGATCCCAAATTACTTTCCAAGTGGAATTAACTGCATCTTCAAAAAACATTTTTTTTTTTAAATATGTAAAAGCAGTTTTTAACCAGGCCTGCTAGTACATTAAAGCAAGCTCTGCTTTAAATTTTGCCGAGGCCAGGTCTGACCGTCTCCAAGGGGTGTTTTGGTTAAATACCACTACACTTAATGGGGGTGATACATTCTTTGCGAGCAGCATCCCCGGGGGAACCCGAGCAGGGTGAGCAGCAGAGGGAAAATCCCTGAGGAGAAAACTGAGGAAAACCCGTACCTGAGAGGAAACCTGCCCCCGATAGGGCTCAAATCTTTCCCTAAGAAGGCGAGAAGCTTCCCCGGGATGAGGCGGAGCGAGGCGGGAAGCGGCGCGTGGCGAGGAGGGACTGAGGGAAAAGGGCGGGAAAACGGGGCGGGGGGTGGCGGCGGCGCGGGCGCAGTGAGGCGGCCGCGGCCGCTCCCGTCCCTGCGTTATCCCTTTTCGGGAATTTATGTCCTTTTCCCGAAAGCCCGCTGTTATACCTGGTGGTAATGACCCAAGGACCTTATGTGTTCTGTTGTTTTAGTTAGTTTGTTTTTTACCCCTAAAAAACTGCACCAGCCACAATTCCTCCCAAATCAGGTTCCCTCAGCGTCCTGATTTTGCCTTACGATACACAGGGTCTTTAAAATACATTTACTAGGTGTTTTTGTGTTTTTTTTTAGTGATACTTTGGTCACTTTTTTTTTTGGTAAGGATTTTTTTTTTATTTATTTTGTTTTGTTCTTAATTTTTAAAGTGTAAATAAAGCTGAATCCTGCCAGTCCGCATGGTGCGGGTTAAGAGGAAAATCAGATCTGCGGTAACGTGTGAGTTGGTAATAATGATTTGATATGCTGAAGTGTTGCCCTCGGAATTACAATCATTGCAGATCATGGAAACTATTTTGCTAAAAAGCTCAGACTTATTCTTTGCTGAGAAGGACCTTTTATTGCACAATTCGCAGTTCCAGTTTTGCGCTGTTAAGAATATCCATATTTCTCTTTATTTGATTATTTTACTGAGTGTCACTGTTCTGATCTCCCTTCTGATTCTCCGAGACTTTGCTGTCTTGCCACAAATTGCAATCTATTTTATACCGCAATTCTTGCTCTTGCTGATTAAAGCCTTTTTCATTTGCTATGTATGGTCTAAATTGAAGCACTATGAAATGCAATAACATCCTAATTAGATCAAGAAAACAGCCCAAAATTTAATATGGAAAATAAAACCCTGAGGTATGGAAAATCTGTGCTTCAACTGGAAGCTGCCCTGCTGCTTCACTGAACCAAACTGCTTCTTCAGCTGTGTTATAAAGTTGACTTTTTTTGTTCTGTCATTGCAGGGTATCCCCACATCCCCGTGGACTGCGGCTGCCGGGAAGCTCCCGCACTCCGTGTGCAGCCCAGGTTGGATCCCGGCGAGCCCCGGGCGCTCGCGGTTCCCATCCGACAGAGCCTTGCGGCTGGAAGGCCCCCGGAGAGACATTTCCCAGTGACAAGCTATCGGATAAGTAAAGCATTTTTGCTTGCTTTATCTCAAGGAAAATGCGTCGTAAATGTGGGCCTAAGCAGAGCTTTGCTTAGTTAGCGCAACCCTGTGTTATTTTTCTTGGGAGGTGTTAAAATATTGAGGGTGCAGGCAGCCAACTTTTGATTTTAATTTCCCTACTGAAGACACAACAACCATTTAACTGCACGAGACAGGATATCACATCCTTTAGAATAGCCCTTGACTATTTCTGAAAGAGTCTCATAGATAGACTTCTTCTTAATGCCAATAAAAGGGCTTCTGATCAGGGAAGGAAGGTGAAAATCTGATACTGCCCAGTCAACCCCAGTTACTGAAATAATTCTTTCAGATCTGCAGGACAAATTAGTCCCATTTTTCCATAATTTTGGCCAAATTACATTTTTGCTCTCTCATATTTCCAGCTGCACTTTCCATTGGTTAAGGCATACTTTTCTGTTTTCCATGTTAAAGTTTTATCAAATATTGTTAAATAACAGCTATGTTCAACTACAAAATGTTTCCATTTTAGTAATACACGTATTAATTTTCCTGTGTTGACAGCTGCCTTTCTATGCTTATTAGACCAGTAATACATTTGTAATTGGCTGCAATGTACTCCAATGCTTATTTTCATAATAAGACAAATATTTATTTTAATAAGTTAAAATAAGTCACATACTTCTTTTCCTACATGTTGATTATGGTTATTATTTTAAATGCAGTTATGCAGGAGGTAACACCATTAGCTTTTGGCAATGAACAATAATTGCTTAAGGCAGGAAGTGAAATCTCACTGGGAAAATCTACAAGAACAGATTTAAGTGCTTGAATTGGCATTCTGCAAGAACACTAATGTAACAACTTGCCTTTGGAGTTGCTTATGTATTTTTTGAAGATTTAATGAAATCACAACACACGGTATTGCAGATTAATGATAAATTTTATTAAGAGACAATAGGCTACAGAGAGAGAAGAAGAGCGGCAGATAAAGAAGTGATTGAAAATGTGATCAAGATGAGACTATCAGGAAAAAAATCTTCATTGTGGTCACACTGCTAGGAAAAATCTCCTCAAAATTTCATTGGCAACAATTTTACTAAGGGTGATTACAGTAGTTTACGGTCACTTTGTTCTGCTGTGTTTTCAAACATGGGACATCTTTTTGTAGAAAGTTTGATGCTGAAAGGAAAGAACACCAAAACTCAGATTTAGATTCACCAATAAATGTCCAACATAATACTCTCAATTTAAAATTTGAGCTGCTTATTATTCTTTACTTAAATATTTAATCTTTATGTAAAACTTTATTAACCTTTATTTTGCTATTTGTTAGTAACAAGCATACTCACGTTGAGCTGGGAAAGCCAAATAAGCGGGAATTCCTCTGCACAGAGCCTGAATGGGTTTTCCGTACTGTGCCAGGTTTCTGACCCTCTTTCTTGACACGGTATAGTTAAATTCAGGTACCTGAGGTTGCTGAGCCTCGAAAAAACAAACCCGGAAAACAGCATTTAGGAAAAAAGAAAAAAGGATTCAAAACCCACACATACATCTTTAATTAATGTGCAGTGTAACTTTTGTTGGACTAGAGACTAAACTCACAGAGTGGTTCGACACTTCTGAGAAACTTTTGCTTTCTTCTTGGTGCTTTTTTTCCTCTTTGTGGTTTTCTTTGCATGTGTATGTTTCTCAGGCAACTAATTAGATTTCTCACCACTCTCCTTCACCGTCTTACCTGTTCTCCTTGAAACGGTGGAGGAGCCAGTACAATAAAAGGAAGAGTATTTTTGTTTATTTTGCTAATGACACAGGTCTTTTTCGAAAATAACCTGGTTGCAGCAAAGCCCTTAAAAAAAAAAAAAAAATGGCAAGAGATTCAGCACTTCTAAAATAACTTTGAACATTTGTCACAAGCAAAACTTAAAGGGAAGTGTAATGATAGAAATATGGGTAAGAACTGGTTTTATATGGTACAAATAATTATAGAGAAGGAAAATAATGTTGTTCAACTATATTGTCTGAGTCAATATGTCGTGGAGCTTGAATGGGGACTTTAATCAACAAGAGGATCCATTTGCTATAACCTTATATCATGCTCTGTTCAGGCAGAAGAAGGAACTTGCAGGAAAGATGTTTGAGCCTTGGTGGCTGCTACTTACACTGGTGTAGTCCCAGACAGAGCTCCAGGAGTTGAACCCATCGTTTGTGTCAATGTGGGCCAGGAGGTTTCTCTTATCGGTTCTCAAACTCTGGTAGGGATATCCCTCATCCTTGTCCTTACGTTTTTCCTTCACGTTTTGAAGCAGATTAGAGAAGATAAGGATTTAGTTTTTAGGGTTTTGATGGTCTGTCAATGCATCGCTCTGATAACCACGTTTTGGAAAGTCATTGTTCTTACAGACCAGATTAAAGAGAAGATAAATTCCAGCCATGGAGAGGAGAAAGTAGAGTCAAACCCTATGTTCAGGTTTCACCTAATCCTGGCTTTCTTACCTATCTGATGCATCTGTCTCATGAAGACAGACAAGCTTAAAAAACATCTTCTGCCCACCTCCCAGCAATGAAAATGCCCTTGATGCCTTTTGCAAGTTGAAATGTTATTTTGTTCACCCACTGGATAATAGCCTAGGTTCAAGGTTTAAAAACTAAAAGGGATGTTCTGCCTTGAGCTTGCAAGAAAAAAAAAAATCCAGGAAAGTAAAATTTCCTGTTTTCCTTTACGCAGCAAGAACTAGCAGGCAGATAGGCAGTAACGTATGTTATTTCACCATAGTTTATGACCGGATCCTTTATGCAACTGTTCTTCTGTCTCCACACAGTGACTTTTTTTCTGTTTATGCTATCTCAGGACAGATTTTGTTCATGTCATATCTATCAACTGACTTCCCCTCACTATATTAGCTAGTTAAATGTTTTCTTCTGTATAAAAATGCTGTTTCATTCTAAGTTTCAGGTTTTAGGGAGAATTCAGCATCATTTTCAGAAACAGACATTTCAGAAGTTGAGAATAAAGGCCCTTGGTTCTTTTGGCAGTAATGTATAATTATACACAGCATTATACTCACATTTCTAGCAAGAGCCGGAGCCAGGAAAATTCCAAGCAGAGTAACAATCAAAACCTGAAACAAACATTCAGAATTTACCACACTAACACTGTGACTGCTCATATTGCATCAAGTTATTTGTTGTCTAAAAATAAATTTGACTTCCTGTTTAGGTTTATACGTGTGCCCCACACTTTTAAAGTGTGGTCTAGCTGAAGAGTATTTAAATATGCGGAGAAGTTATGTGTTAGAATGACTGTAAATCAGTTTTTTTAAAAGAGAAGAGCATTTAAACACAGTAGACTCCTTGCAAAAAGGTGAGCATATTTTTTATATTTTTTTAAAAGGCAGTGAACTATTCCCTCTGAGCTTTTGGATTTCGGACATAGGGCAGATACACGTTAACATCCATTCACCTACTCATGAACAGTTATGTGGGTACAGTACTCCATTCAGCTCTGTACTTGGAACATTGCAGAAATGTGACTTGAAAATCCTCATAATATACTTCATGCTGCCAAATAATAGTATAAAGGTAAGCACCATCTTTTTCTGTACCAAAAATCAGCCTAAACACTATTACAGTGACTCTCATTTGTTCCAATTTCTCTAAGGTCAAAACTACTGCCAATATATTTTTATGCAAGATTTAAGATTGCTATCATAAGTTGTTTTGTAGTAATAGTTACTGTTAACAATTATTCCCTTGGAGACAGTCCCTCAAATATTGCATAAGTCACAAAATTCATTTACTTCAAAGGAGAGGCTTTTTTATGAGTGAGATCCAAGCGTGACTCAGAATATTTAGCACTAACATTTTGGAATTTATCCTGCAAAACTGAAGACTGCTCTAAGTACCACTATGCTTCAGTCATGCTCTTGGAGCCTGACACCTGCATCCTGACCTCATGTCACTCAGCAAGGCTACTTATGACTCACCCCCAGAAGTTATGAATAAGACACTATTGCCCCTTTTAGATCTTAAATGTGCATGTCACCCTGGTATTGGAGCTCCTTCCTCCTTCAGGTTTGAGTAGGCAGATGGAATGACATCACTGCCAAATAAGAGATTTCACCACTGCGCTCACAAAAATTTGCCCCTTTTACTGCATAAACCATACAGAAATCAGCATTCAATAAGTGCAAGAGACAGAATAATCTTAAAATTGTCCAGCTTTAAGACTTCTATGAGAAAGTGATGCATCTACTTACGGTGAACTTCATTTTGATGGTAGGAAAGGCAACTTCTGCTGGGAGTTGATGTGTACTCTTACTTTTTATACATGGGCACACCAAAGTTAAATGTTAAAATAGGTTTATCTTCCTGGCAAGTGTCCTTTATTCACAAAGTCATGATTTACTTCCCGTGGTACTGATCTGATAGCAGCAGGCTTTGATACCAGCTTGATTGAATTCATTGCAAACGGGAAGATGAAAAAAAAAAAATCTTGGAAGGTGAATATAGTGAATATAACTTCAATATAGTGAATAGTAACTTCAAAAAAAAATCAGGATTACAAAACTGGTATTTAATTTAAAAAATCCTAGGGATATTTTGTGCCTGTGTGACAAAGGACTCAACCTAGTTTTTTTTTATCCACAACTTGTAAATTTTTTAAAATAGCAAGATTTCCATCTCCATTCATTTAAAAGACGTCAAGTTCTGTCTCCAGAAATGAGATTAGCTCTAACTCATGGAAATTATTGATTTCTTTTGTTTAGCTTTCTCTCTCAATCTTTTCAGCACTGTTCTGTCTGTTAGGATCTGCTTACCAATCTACTGGCCTGGACTCAGCATTTTTACAGAGATTCTTAACAGAAGGAGAATCTGATTACAAACTGAGGGCTAATTCTAGAAACTGGATTGTAAATTGGGTAAGGGGGATGCAGTAACAATAGGCATTCTATATCCATTATTATTAAGCAAGTAGATTTTTAAAAAAGATCATCTGAATTTGAATTTTGTAATTAATATAGAACCACTCTATAGGTTGAGTTATTTGCCTTATTTGCTTGTGAATGTAGAACTTTGTTTTTGCAGTTTGCATGAAGTACAAAATAATGAAACCAAGTTATTAAGTGAAATGATTTGTGGATGCCAAATGGAGACAGGTAGGTGTTTAGCCTCCGAGATTGAACGCACGCATAATAGCCTTTTTCTATGTCACAAAATCCCTTGTAGTCTCTGAATACCTAATTACTCAATTAGTTCTCATGAGAAAGGCATTGAGAAATCAAGCTGTATTATGCTAAGCCCTGCGGTGTCATCAGCAACAAGCTGGACAGCAGCTTTGTCCATTTGTTGCAGCAACCATGGCCAATTTGGCTATTATAATAATGTGTCACACTTGGAAGTCTGAATCTCCAAATCCTCCATCAACTTTTGATTACTTAAATGGTTTATATGGCAGACATACAGAGCTAGAGCATTTGACATCAAGACAAGCTCAAGAAACTAATTACAATAGCAGAAGCCAGGAAAAAAGGAGGGAGAGCTTTACTGTGAGGATGTTCTTTGTCTAGTACAAGCTTGTGTCTCTCTAATTTTTAAAGCTTTGCCCAAAGCAGTCTCTTTTTCTATATTAAATTATTGTATCAATGTACAGCAAACAGTTATGGCTAAGAACTATATGAGTTTTAACCATATTCTCAAATTAGTGTTCTGTTGGGCACACACATACTTAAATTTTCATATGATTTTGCTGGTGTCATTTTTTAGCAAGAATAAAAGTACTGAAATTATTGTTGGATTAGTCCTAGAAGCTTACCTTTTGACAGCTTGTTTAATTTAAACTATGCTTTATCTGACCCTTGGCCACAGAACTTTCCAGGCAGTGTCATAGTTTCTTGATTCAGTATCACTTATTTCCCTCCGAAACCCAGTATGGCCGGTTGTATGCAAAGGTAAGTACAGAGAATTTTGTTGATTTTTGAGGTGTTGCTTGATTCTTTACATTCCTCCCACTATTTTCTCATTTCCTGATAAGGCAAATATTTATCAAATGTACATGGAAAAAAAAAAAAAAAAAAGTCTCCAAGGGAGTTTATTAATGCCAGCCTTACTCCCACCTTGATTGGATGAATCTCCCTAATGTGTTGAAGTTCCTGTTTGGCAATCAGACTTGAAGTGAAATTGTCTAAGTATACATTTCACTCTATGTTCAAAGTTCTGAAGTTTAAATTATTTTTAGAGGATGATGGTGCCAAATGGTGGGCCAAATTGTCTTTGTAACCTTACTTATGCAAATTGTGAGCTATTCTGTAATTTAATTGTATTTTGCTGAAATACATTAGAATGAACTTAGAAATATTTGGTGTAATGAAAATATCAGAGAGATTAACAGTGTCCTGTGACAATACTTAATGTTGCTGTGTTGCAACAATGATTTTCAGAATATGATGCTTTTGTTCCAAAAAGTATTCAAATTCTATTTTCTCTGATATAGCAATCTGACCGCAAGTGTAACACTTAAGGCAAAAGTGACTTCATTTGGGAAAAAGGTTGAGGGTTTCCAGATCAAAAGAGTCCAAACAAGAAGACTACCTTGAGAAATGTGAGTATCATCAAAAAGTTCAGATTAACTAGGGAGTTTTGAGGCTGCAGCAGTTGCTTCCTGAGCCAAACGCCGCTCCCCGTGAGGACTGACAAAAGTGAAAATTCTGTTCAAGGAAATAAGACCGTCTTATAGCGCTTCTTATGCAGCTGCTTACTTCAGTTATTTAAAGTAGACGAGCACTTAAAGGGAAGTGGCAGAGCTTTGCTGCTGTGTAGATAGATACATGCATATTTCAGGTGCAATAATGGGAGACTGCAGATTCACTGTGGACAAAAAGTCTCCAAAAAGCTGGGGTTTCCTTTTGGAGGAATATTCAGGATCACCTTGAGTAACAGACCAGCATCAACTAAAAATATCTTCTCTCTTGTTATAAGGTTAATTAGTGAAATTCTCTTTAGAAATTAATTTTTATTTTTTGGTCTTATATGACTGGATCATAAGATTTCACCTAGACCAATATACAGTGAAAATCCTGCAGATTTTGCATATTTTTCTGCTTTTATTTATGTGTGTCCATGTTTGAGAGATCTGAAGCTTATGCTTCAAGTCTATGAAAGTATCTCAAAAGAAAATAAAGCATGAAGACATAATGATTAATGAAACATTAACTTCAGCTTTTAATTTTAGCTTGTAGAGCCTGGATCCTATGTGTGGAGGGCTCATTTGATTATTAAAATGTGCTTTGTGAATATTTCCAACATAACTGTAATCCTACAAACAAAGAATCATTTAAGAATGGGGCAGAGCAGCTTTTACAGGAGGGTAACACCAATCTAATCTAACTTGGTCTTATCCAGCCATGCTGGTCACATGATTTTGGTATCTGTTCATATATCCTGATACATTGCTGAGCAGCGTGGCTTTGCTACACTCAAGATCACTTTTTTTTTTTGTGATATATTATGTGGAATAAGCAAATATATGCAATTTCCTCTTCATTTAGGCTTGTTTGTAGGGCTAGATTTATGTACAACCTCTTCCCATACTTTTCTGATGACTCACATTACAGAAACTTGCTGCCTAATACTTTACACTGTGATTTTTCACAAGAGAACAGGCCTCGATTGTGATATTCTTGTAAGAAGTATAGCGTAATTCCTCCAAGTACCTGCACTGGCTGATGTAGAAGTCATGAGGAGGTGAAAACAGGAGTTCAGGCAAGGTCGTATTCATAGAAGAACATTTCTTATCACAATATCATGTGGTTTTGATAAACTACAGAGAACAGAATACTCCTTAAAGAAGGAATCCCCATCAGGCTCCTTTTGACTTGTGCCCTTGGGCAAACCACCGAGTTTTGTTTTGTACCTTTTTGTCCCAGAGAAGCTAGTAGTTATTCAGCTTGTGTCTTTGAAGCACAATTATTATCCTTGGCTATATCAATAATATAAATACATGTGATATGCACCATGGCAACTAAACAAAAGTGAGCAACATTTTTTGTGAGAAAAGGCCACGTATGCACTAGTTGGAGGAGGTGGATGTAAAGTTGGTCTGTTCATTAGCTGGCACTTAGGCTACTGGGACATAGGTATTTCTTTCCAGGGTTTGTCTGCAGAGTGTCTACAAAGTGGAGTTGAATAAATGAGCAGCACCTTTTCCTGATAGCATTTAAATCTAGATAAGTATCGTGTTAAATATTAAAAGGTTGAACCTGCAAGAGTTGAAACACCTCCAGAGTTTAAGTCTGTAAATAATCGCCATTTGTAGAGTGATAAGTTTACAAAAGCTGACTTACGGATTGTTTTTGACATATCAGGATCAGGCTATCTATGCAAGCTTAAAATTCAGATAAAGCAGCTTACCGTGGTGTGGCATGGAGATACAGAATTGCTCGAGTCATGAAGAACATTTGTCAAGTGTCTCCCACGCCTACAGTATGGTATAAAAGTTGAATGTTTCTGGTGTTCTTTCCCATTTTCATTTTCTGCAGCCTCTTGTTGCTCTCTGAAAGGAAAATGATCAAATTTGTGAGTATACACATTTTTAATTAATTTCCAGTTCAGAAGTGTTTATTATATTTTATTAAGCTGGTGTGCCACTGCCCTGTGTTTCCATTGAGTGTGAATGTTTTTTCCTTTTACAGGCTGCAATTCTCGTTTTGCTGGGAGTCTTTTGGACTCCGACTTCTGCAGTGCAGGTAGGTAGACTGAGGAGCCTTCTGCACGTCCTTGTTTAAAATGCATTACATTCATAGGCATGGGGGAATATAATGGGAGGAAAAGCACAGTGCTAATTGCCAAGGACTGAGGAAAATACTCTTTGCCTAAGGAGACAACTGCACAAGCCAAAGAGGGGGTTCTGTGCAGCCATATGACAACAGGAAATTCCAGGTGGGTTGCCCATTAGCTCAAGCTAAGGTTTGGAGCCTGTTGCAGGCTGCCACACACAGTGACAGGCTATGTGCTTCACCTTTTCCTGCAGCATGGCACTGTCCCCTTCTTTCCCCGCCCCGAATTGAACTCTTGGGCAATTAACCTCCACCTCAAAGGCCTCCTGACATTGCTAGAGAGTTGTAAAGAGACTTAGGATTTATGGGAAGCAATTACATTTGATTATTTGAAAGGAAATGCTTTAATTTATATGATAATGATGAACGACTATTTTGTGTTTTGTTCCAAAGACCTATGACTTGTCGGGACCTGAAAATGCTTTTGTCACTGCAACTATGACTATTGACAATAAGAAAAACATAGCTGATGTCCATATCCGTTCTGGGGTGTACTCCTCTGATACCATTTTTGACTACTTGCGTGTAAGTAAATCCAAGAATTGCCTAGGCTCAAACAATCTCAAAATGAGGAATTTTTAAACACAGAAAAAATAGAGTGGTGTATTGTCATTGTGAGTTGTCTTGAAACTTTCCATTACTTCTCCTCCCCTTTCCCCATCTCTGTCTCTCTCACGCATATGATGATGCAGTTGTTTAGATTAGGCTTGTAATGAAACACGTGGTAGATATTCATGAAAGGGAGCAGAAGCCCATGGAAGAAGAAAATTTCACTATTATAGATAGATATTAATATAAGGAGGCAGCTTCAGTTCCCCAAAGGTAAAGGTCTAAGTGCAAAGTCATGATGGGCTGTGTAGCAACTTTGTTATTTGTTCACCCTAAAGAACAGGGTGAGCTGCCAAGTGTGAATGGTAGCTGTTTTTAATGAACTAACTATAGTTTCTTATCACAGGGATATGTTGCAACAAGGGTGTTTTCACGGAATGCCTGCTTTATCCTGAAAATGGATAAAAAATCCTTCCCAGAGCTACAGGAACTTGGGCGCAGGGCTTATGAGAAGCAGGTAATTTTATGGAGATTCTTCTACTGTGTATTAAGAAAGTTGCATAGTTGGGTGGTATGACAGAAGCCCTCTGTTCCAGCATTAAGAACAGCTCTTGTTGTTAGGAAATTATGTTATTGGATTTGTAATGATGAAACAGAATGGCAAGATAAAACTTCAAATGCATATCAAATACAAAATTATTTTAAGAAAATAAACAATCACAGCCCACATAGTAAGTGGTAGCTATAATTAGAACCATAATATCCCGTGTCCATGGAAACAATGTGATTGAATATTTTGGGTGGTTCTAATAGGAATTCACACAAGCTTTTTCCCTTTTTTCATTGTCATGCTAATGTTTTGGAGATGAGGTATTTGAAGTTACTTTGTTTTCAGAACAGAATTTGGGAATCAATTTACTCTGATCAAACTGTGACTTTCCTGCTCAGGCAAGACTTTCACAGAGATTCATTGGGAATATTGCCTGGAGATGAGTGTCAGCTGTGGCCCGTTTTATGACAGCCTAACAGTGGCACTTGTACAGCAAAATTACTAATGACATCTTTAAAATGCTTGTGCTGACTGAGCAGATTAACATACGTATCAATTTTTAACTATGTCACAGTCAATTAGCATAATATATTATTGTGCTAATACGGTTCAATTTTGCTATGCTGATAGAATTACGATCTAGTGAACTTTGTGTACAAAGAGATTAAAAAGTATGTATTTTACTTAACTTGTACCTTTCTCAGCTAATGTTTTGTGTGAGACCAAAGGAAAACAATTTTAGTTTGGGAGATTTTCTCACAGGGTGTGTTAGTAGACCAAAACCAAAGCTACATTACTGATGATATTTAATGCTTTCTCTTCAGACTTTGAAGAAGATATTCTCCCCAAATAATCTGTGGGTAGAATATACACCTGGCAATTCAGCACTCGCCAACATAAAGGAATGGTTTGTGTATGGCAGAGCCATTGAGCATCTCTGCAGAGATCTGCCTGTCTACAGGCTTGAAAAGACCCAAGGTAAGGAGCAATAACAGAGCAGAAACCTTCCATTACAGGCAGCATCCAAACATCTTTCAAACCCTTATACCTAAATCTATGTGGCATCTTTGTGAGGTAACAACATATCGCCCCATTTTAGAGAGGAGTAAATTGCCTCGTAGGATTAAAAGTGTAAGGCCCTGTGATGCTTTGAAAAAATTCCCTGAAGCACCTTTCTCATCTTAGGCATCTTTATGGAACAGCTCTCCGTAAGTAGTTTGCTCAGGGTTGCAAAGGAAGCACCCTTGGGGTACAGCTGTACTCCACTTGTGCCCTCATGATATAGTGGTCCCAAAATACATCTAGCATATATGCCAGGATGCTACCTCAAGTCCTCTGGCTATAATAAAGCAGGATCACAAAAGTGAGTTGAAGCCAACTAGATGTTTCTTTGCTCTGTGTTATACCATAAAAGTTTTACCTGGTATCCGTTCAGATCAATGGGACCATAATTGGGGATGGAAACATTTGTGCAATTAACAGACTTTTTGCTACTGAGTACTGGGAACTTGTCACTGAAAATAACTTCATTTTCTTGTTTCTGTTTTAGCACCACTAAATAGTCGGCATTGCGCCGATGCAGGAATCCCAAGCATTTTGGGCATTAAAATCTGTCCAAAACTCGTCTAAACCTGGTCCTGACAATTCCACTGCTTGAAAATGCTTCGTTTTCCTGTGTGTGCTTCCCCGACTGCAACCATGTTCTTAAATTGGGTCAGATCTTCTCATAGGCTCAATTGTTCTATCCTAATCTTTGAACACAACACAACTCCCATGCGCAAATAAAGATAATGCATTTAAGAGCTTTCTTTTTCTTTTCTTCATCTGAAAACATAACAAAACTAAGCCAGGCCTTGCTAAAGCTTTCATCTAAAACAAAATAAACATTCTTTTGGCACATAAATATATGCAGGCTGCAACATATGCTTTGTGTCAACGAAGAAAAGGGAGAAGAATGTTTTTTAGTGAAAAAGTTCCCCTTGGAATCAGCACTGAGCATCTTCAGGCATTGACTCACCTCATCTGGTCACCCGAGAGAACATGGGAGGGATCAAACCAATGAAAGGGTGGAGGGAGGAGTGGATATATATTGCCATCTATCACCATACCACTTCATAATATCTTTTAGCAGATTTGATTTAAATGTTATTTTTAGAGGTGTGTCTGAACCAAAGCCCTACTTTAAGAAAGTTCACCTCTTCCAGAACTGTGTTCAACCCATGATTTGACCCTGCTATGAGCCAAACTCAGGACCCCTATAGCATGTTGCCAAGCTGCAAAAGTTCTGGATAGCAAGTGAGTATTTTACAATCCGTGTCAGATTCTTTACAAACTTACCCTGGGATTTGCAAAGAAGCTTAACTTTTCCAAGGCCAGTGAAAATTTGGGGTGATTTTAATAATTGCAGTAGCTCAAAAAACACTTTGTTTTGAACACTGGTCAAATCCAGAAAGAAGAGATGGTCCCTGTCCAAAATTTTGTAACCATGAATATTACTTTTTGATGCTGTACCAGTGTGGAAAGAGTCATGGCTGCTGCTAAGCACACTACATATAGTGTAGCATATTTTATAGGTCAGGAGCTGATATAGTGTAGCTGATTTTATAGGTCAGGAGCAAGATGAGGCAGTGCTGATGCTGTCTGCATGATCCTCTGGTAGATACCAGTGAATAGTTAAATACTTATGCGTCCTTTTCCATTAGTGTTTGGAAGGAGCATACATTTTTAGGCTGCAAACTGAATGTTTGCAGTTTATTTGGGCTGCCAGAGAGCGAGGCAATCCTTTGGGGTCCAGAAAACTGGCCCCAGGTTCTCCATTTGTTATTTTCAAAACAGACTCTTGGTCAAACCATCTGTCACTTATTAGAAGAGCATTTTATTGTGAAAATGCTCTTTTAGATTAAGCCTATTCATGACAGTCTGCAGGATTTTGGTGCTCCAGAGTGCACAAGCTTAGATCTTAGAAAGGTGTTGAAGGAAGGAGTGTAGAAAGGAAAAGAGCATCCGGATGTGACTTTTATTACCTTCGAGGTTACCTGATCTTTCTAAGAGCTTCTTTCAAAGTAATGTACTTAGGTTTAAAGTTTAGCTAGCTTCTCAGGTAGTCTTGCTCTATAAAAAGCAGGGAATATATTTTATATAGAAGAGAGAGAGCATATGGGAGCACGTCTGGAAATGCCTGAGTATCTGTGCATGCGTGTGCCTTTGTGCATCAAGAATGCTTTATAAACAGCTTGTTTAAGTTAAAACAGCATTCATCCTATACCAAGATAGCAGAATAATGCTGCTAATGTGCTTCCAGCTTTTTAAAAAAAAAAAGAGGGGGGGAGGAAAAAAGAGGTGATTAAAGGCATCCCAACAATGGTATCATTGGATGCGCACTGACAAGCAGCTAAAGTATGTCAGGCATTTGTGGGGGGCAGAATTAGTGCACATTCCGGTTGCATCTCCACCTCTGCTGCAATTAACCTTTCCTGATCCCTGTATCAGTGGGCAGGAAGGAACTATGGTCCCTCACTGCCAAGGACACCAGTTTATCTAGTCGCCTGTGCTGCCCTTTAATCCAAGATCTTTGTACCATTGAACTCGTGCTGAGCACCATCCACTACCTACTGTTTCCCAGTGTACAAGACACCATCAAATCTCCTGATGTGTCACTTTTGCCCATTGTGGTGGTTTTAAAATCAGAGATCAGCCCTGAAATTTTTTCCCCTTAATGATGGAAGCTTATTTTCATTTCAGTACCATTAAAAACCTATCTGAAAGCCCTCATTTGATAGGTCTTCCCACTCTTTTTGTACTTACGGTGAATGGTAGTTGGAAAAAACATGCCTTGCCTCTTGCAGGTGTCTCTAAAGCCACTCTGGAACCAATTGCTGCAGTCAAACACAGAACAACATCCACATGCAGGAAGAGAAGAGGCAACATCTCAGTGAAGGGAAAGCAAGTGCTCGGTTTGAATCAAGGTGCCTAATTCTAGATATTAAGTTTTGAAACTATTGGTCATAGAAGGGAGTGAGTTGGGTTAATAAGGTGACTTGGTTAAAAAGGAGACCATCCTGCTCAAAAAGAACACCCGATTTTCCCAGGTGCAGAATTTGACCCTGAAGGTATATATTTCTACTTGAACTAAGAACTCAGTGTAGTTTCAGTTGACCACTAGATGGCAAATCATTACAGTAATCTCCAAAATTGCTTCTTAATTGCAATTCTGACTCTAAGGTTATTTTTAAGGAGTGAGATCTTACTGTCACTGGGCTAGTAAAAACACTGAGTAGGCGCAAAACATAACTCAAAAATAAAATGAAATGGATTCCTGTCAACCTGAGACCTGTTACTCAGGGAGTAAAAGCTGGGTCAAGATGCAGAGGATTAGAAAACTTTCTTTCAGATTTCCACACCTCCAGGATAAGATGTTTTCTCTAACTGAAGCTGTCTTAATCCCTTAATAGTTCCAATTTCTTCACTGTAATATATGTATTTATTTTCTTGCTCTATGTAATAAAGTGGTGCATTCACATAGTGTGTATTAATCAAAGACATAAGGATATTCTAGAAGCACACGTAGTGAAGACTCACAAGATGTAATATAAATGAGTGAAATCATTTCTGTTTCAGAAAAGAGATACAGCAAAGGATGAAAAGTAAATCTGAGAAGCAGGAGTCACGCCGATCAGGAGCACAGGTAAGAAGGGATGACCCAACACCCTTGCTTGTTGGCTGGGTGAAACCAAACCCATCTCATCTTGCCAAGCCTCACTTTCCTTTGCTCTTTCTCTTACCTTGCTAGCAGGCAGGCAGCTTCGTGTGCTTCTGGAAGTCTGATTTCACTTCTTTTTTTTCTTGGGGTGCTTGCACCCCAAAGCAAGGTCGTTCAGATCGAAAGAGTTGAGTCTTCAAGTTGCTCCAGTCATTTCTTGACAGATGGAAAAGCAGATGTAGCATAAAGTAGACCCTACTGTGGCTGTGCTCACACTGAAAAAAAAGAAATCTTTCTTTCCTTAATTCTTTCTTTTAAAAATCATTTTGTAATCCCTGGTGCTAGAATGAGAGTTGCTATGAGGATGTAAAGGGGGAAAGAGAGGAGAAGCAGTACAAGGAGTTACTTTAAGGGTGTTCTTGTAATTTAGGCACCTTCTAGGACAGCCTGGACTGTAAAGATAGTTACAAGTATCCAGTACAGGTACAAGGGTACTCTGAGGTACCATAATTAGTCATTTATAAATCTGCTAAACTTGAGACAAAAGCACATTAGGCTTGAGCCTATAGTGGTAGCCAATAACTTTTCCATGCTCTGTTACAGGGGCCCTTTTTGCCCAAAGCTCCCTGGTTCAGAAATTCCCCCCGAACATGTTGGGAGGTGTTTGACAGCAACACGTTAAGCCATGTCCCTGGGTGCAACACAGTGCAAGCTGAGCCAGGGCACTCTGCCACTCGTCCCAGATAAGTCGAGCTCTTTAACACCAGGGCCTGCGAGGGGCTTGTTCCATGCTCTCCATGAGATAAGCTGCCATCCGCGCTTCACAGGACACTCCTGTCTGCCAAGGCACTCCCAGGAAAACTGGGAGATGTGCAGCGTGATTTAAAGCACGTTACAGGGTTGCCCAAGCTACAGCCTGAAATGCAGTGGTCGAAATTAAAAGCGAGGAGCCACCGGAGGTGTGGGATCCTTCAGATTCCGGACTGCTTGCAAGTAGCTCATAGGTGTTAAACAGATGTGCAGTCGATAACCACAACACGAGTAATAGTAGAAATTGCAGTTCTGAAGTCTAAAAATTGGGAGACTCATTAAAAATTCTCTAATTAGAGAAAAATAATTGTATTTTCAAACTTTTGAACTTCACAAGTGTATACAGTTATAAATGTACCTGAGAAAAAGAAAGGTCTTTATCTGCATGCACTTTCACAAAAAATGGTCTCAAACTGATGGGACGGCTAATCAGAAAACAACCCCTTGAGTATCAAGAGGGAAATTTCCTGGCTGTAACGATATTTTACCTAGAGTTATTACCAAGGGTCTCTCCTTTTTTTCCGTGCACATTGTGATCTTAAAAAGTTCTTAAGGTGGTCACATTTTTGACATGTTATTCTGATTTGTTATTCTGATTTCTGAATTAACCTTTAGTCTGATATTGTTCCTGGGTATCCATGACGTTATCCCTGAATTCAGGTGAGGAGAATTCAGCCGTTGCCTCGTGAACTGAGATATTAAAAGCACTTGAGCAAATTCCTCAATGACGCTAACTAATGCTTACATATTCTGAGCATCCTAACAAATCAAGCTGCTGAAGCCAGACATTAAAATCAGAAGGAGACAAGTAAATCTCATGCAGCTAAAACTGAGCTGGGCATAATTTTTTTCCCTTTAGAAAAATAAACCACAAGGCCAAAAATAATTTTTATTAATATTTTTCTCTGAATTTTTTGAGCTTTCACAAAAAAACCCAAACATCTCTAAAATAGTTCTCTGTCTCCTATGGTTTTGGCAATGGAAAACCATATTTAAAGACTCTAGAGGCTTTTCTAAAAAAGAGAGAGGAGAGTTGTTGCAAATGTTTCAGCAATTCCTAATGTAATTTTATAAAGCAAGTAAAATATTGCTTTTTTTCCCCAGTTTGGAATATAATCACTGAGCTATTTCTCCTGCACTGAAAAAAAAAAAAAAAAAAAAAAGGCACACAAAAGTGAATTTCTTCGTTCATTTGTTGATGAAAAGGGCACACAAAGAACACAACACCAATCCAGCAGAGCCAGGCTGCGTTTAGAATTTTTCCTGTGATCTGAGCCAGAATTAATCAAAACTCCTGTCCAATTTCCTCGCAATGGATAGAAAAGACAAAATCTGGTGTTAACTTGTGTGATAAACATAACTAAGGACTGCTGCTATCGGTCCTAATTTATGCAATATAATTACAATCACCAGGTTACAGAAATTCAGGTGTAATACCTTTTAAATTTGGGGGTTTCGAGGTTTTATTTAAACAGGACTTTTTACTGAATCACTCTCTCCTACTGTTACACACATTTTATTTTCCTCATATGATCCCAACCCTAACATTAAATAACTAGACTAAATCTATTAGACATGCTTGCCTAATTTTTCTTCTTTATGTTCTGTTGAGAGGATTATTAGCTGTTGGATTTATAATTACTGTCTCACACCGAGACATTGATTATTTTTGAGGTAAAACATTCTAGCTCTGATTAAGCACTAAATTCATGTTATTAATGAAAGTTGCCAAAAAAAATGATAAACAGAGCCTGATTAAAAATCCATAGTTCTAAAAACCATGGCAGGATACATTTAATATTTGTTCCCAAGAACTTTGTCCTTTTAGGGTTTGAGGAGTATTTAAATGGAATTCTCATTAAGGAAGAGAATGATATTCCTCAAACAGCCCGCCTGGACACAGCTGCCAATGACAGAGGAACAATTTGGGAGATTTCTGTCAAGTTTTGTGCAGGAGTCTTGCTTTTGTCAGCGTCACTGAAGCTGTTCAGTGACTTGCCCGAAGTTTAACACCCAAATGAATACCAAAGCTACAGAAAATAACTAGATGATGAGGGAAGGCATTTCAAAAATGTAGAATTAAAACTTTCTCTTGACCTTTTTCTATTAGACTGTGCTGTGAAGCAAGCATGATAAAAAGCTGGCAGAGTTAAACCTCCTGGTATTATTAAACTGCATGCCTACTCTGCTGTTAATTAGCACTGCAGTACAACCACTTTCTATGGGAAATTCTCAATATTTATTGATTTATTTTATACTACGTCCCACCATGTTAGACCAAATTAGTGAATTTTGTAACCTTTACAGCTACTGAATTTTAAGTGACCTTTGTATATTAATAAGGATTTCTATTTGTGTGTAGGGGCAAATATCACAGAGCAGAGTTGCATGCAGGCAGATCGATAGATTTCTTGAGACAGCTCCCATTGAATAAATGACATGTACAAATATCTAGCTTAATGCTCCTGAAAATACTTGTACTAAATATAAGCACTTTGTTAGCCTACATGGCTGTGCTTTGAGGACTAGCAGGAAAAAAAGGGAAGACTGAATACTGAAATTTACAGAAACAGCAGCAATAGCAAGAGCCTGCTTGGCCTTTCTCACATAAGGACCAAAGAATGTGTCTGATTGTCACTCTGACAAGGTTGATCCGCCTGCCTGAGCAGCAGTAGCACAAATTTCCTGATAAATACAGGGGAAACCCAATCAGGCTGAAAAATGGCAGCTGTTCCAAATAACCGTCCAGGCTGAGCCCCCAGGGACCTCGGAGGGATAGCGAGGTTCAAACCTGTGTTTGCAGTGAATTTGCTGCCCGTGGCTGCGGCGCCGCTTCCCGGAAGGCCGCGTGCAGTGTTGCCAGCCCTGTGCTTTCTGTTTCAGTTGCTCAGGCTTTGCGAGGGCTCGGAGAGCTGTTTGTCTGCACTGCAGCACGAGCAGCGACCCACAGCTGAGCCCGGGGTCTGGGTTACACGAGCGCAATGATCGACTTCCTTCCCAGAGAATTTGCCACCTTTTCAGGGGAAAACGTGGGTAGAAAAGAGGGAATTGCCGGTAATGACGTAGGTAGTTTCTCTGCCCTGTTCATTAGTGCTTCCCTCTTCCTTTCCCACTTGCCTGGAAATAGCTGATGAATAAGATGTTGCCACTGGCTTCCCACATAGAGCTATTAATGTGCATTTTGGTGTTGACTCCAAAGGCACACGAAGAGGCCTAAGTAATTTCCTGCCCGTATGGCTGCAGAGTGACTTTCATTCTTCTCCCTGCTTTGCTCTTTCTCGATCGCTTTAGTTGCGATGGATTGTTGCGCTTCTCCCTCCCCGCTCTTTAAATACCTTCTTTTCAATTTCCAGCAACCTCCAAAATCAGAACAGAGAGCTGCTGGGAACGGCCCATTTATGGAAAGGAAATCCAGAGCAACCATGATCCAAGGCATACAACAGTAAGGACTTAGGGAGATGCAGGAATGGAAACTAATTTTAGTTATTCCATTGCAAGCTCATCACACTGTCAGTGTCACACTCTTCTTTATCTCCCCTATCACATCCAACAGTTACCTCATGCCACAGCCATCTTCTGACAGAGACCATTGTGGGGCATTTTTGTTATAATTTCGTGCCTGTATTTTGGAAAACTTCAGATCATGTGCTGCAATGGTCACTGGAACGCATTAGTTTGCATCACTCTCCTACTTCTCTGAAATGGCAACTGTGTCATCCTCGTTAGAAAGCAGTCGTGATCCAAAATCTCTGTATTTATACAGCCTGAAGTTTTGGAAAGGATTTAAAAAATGCCGAGTCTGAATTTAAAATTGTCTGGACAAGATGCCTTCCTGTTAGTTCAGTCTGAGTGCTGAGGTTTGATCAAAATGCTGAGACAGAGATGCATCTTATGGTAATACCTGTTAATACTCCTGTCTAAAAAATTGTGGGCTATTTTAGATTTATCCCTGAGTTTTTAAGGGCTGACTAACATCCGCAATGCCCCTTTTCCCTTGATATAATACACATCCTGACTCAGAAAGCATGGCACATTCCTATTTTCCCGTGAAAGGACACACTTTTCTCCTTGATTAATCCTCTCTTATTTATAGGTAAAAACAGCTATTTGCCGAAGAGTGACAGCTCTCTGTGTCCTATTAAAGACACTCAAATTTGACATTAGTCTTTTTTCTCAAACCTTTTAACATAGAAACAAAAGGTCACTTGTGCTATAACAAAAATCATTTGCAGAATCAGAATGGAAGGGTTTTTTTTCTCATGATGAAAATGGGACATTTTATTTTGAATTCCAAAAATCTAAACACAATCATTGACTCTGCTGTCAATATCCTGTGTGACCTTGGGCAAGTCACTTGATAAATTTCCTTGTTCTGTGAAACAGGGAAATTTTCCCTTGCTGTCCTGTCTCTTCCTTCTTTATATAGTGTAAGTTCTTAGAGGACAGGTTTTGTTTTTCACATGTGGCACAAACACCCCTCGAACAGTGTTGCTGACAAATAGCCACAAAGTTCAAATGAGAACTGTAATGTTCGCAGAGATCGTAGGATACTGGAAACGTTCCGCGCCTTGTTTGATTTCCTGTTTCTTCTGCACTAAATAAGGGAATTTGAGTTGCAGTTTGAAGATCTGTAACAAAAGTCTCAAAAAGCTCATGCTGGATGCAGATCTCTCCCGTGTGGACTTCGATGTGAAATGCTCTTACCTCCACATCCCAGCCTCAGCTTTAACTGGAAGAGATATTTCTATTCGTGGTTAAGCAAAGAAGGCAACATTTTTTTATTCCTCTCTTCTGCAAATATCTATTTGGATAAATTTCTATCAAATATCTCCAAATAATTTCCCTTGAAAGGAGTCTCTAAGGAATATTTTGTTTTCAGCCTCTGTACTTAAGCCAAGAGCACTCCTATTTTTTCTCCTCTGAAACCATAATTGCTTTGGGTTTGCTTGGTAGTATTTTCTGAGACACTCTTTCAATAAAAAACATTAAAAAATCTGAAAGAGAAAAAGAAGCATAAAAAAGCCTAATATTTAATACCAATCTAATTTGAAAACATTATTATAATTTCTTAAGTTGTGGACTACTGAACCAAAATCCACCTGACCGAATTTATATGTGGAGAAAAAAGGTATGAAATGATGATAACCAGCTAGTGGACTTTCATTTTGTTCTCTGAGGGGCTGTTTATATCCAAAAAGCCCGGCGCAAGGAAACATGAGTCACTGTCTCCTGGAAAAGATCGCATCCCGATCTGCTCCGTGTGCTGGTGAACGCAGGTGTCCCTGCCCGGAGCGGATCGGACCGGCGAGGGCTGCGGACGCTTCGAAGACCCTTCGCATTCCTCCTGCCCACGTCCTCTTCGCCAGAGGAGCGTCACACCTTCCAGTCATTGTGTGTCAGCGACCTTGACGCGTCGCAAAGCCCTGTTTCACTTTCTAGCCTTTCAGCGCTGGCCTCGATTCACACATTCCTGCCCGAACCCCTGCTCTCCTTGGCGGAAGAAGCCGCGGAGGCTTCGGCGCTGGGGAGGTTGTGGGGAGCCTCAGATTAGAGGCTATTTTGGAGCCACGCAGCCTTTGGGGCTGACCCTTTCGGCAGCTGAGCTGCTCCCTGGAGTTGCTGGCACCAACTGCGCTCGCGTTGTTGCCTGGTCTGCTCGGTGCTGCGGGGAGAAAGACCCTCCTTTTGCTCCCCAAGCAGCTTTTACTCATCCCGTTCTCCCTGGGGCATATGAATGCAGAGTGTCCAGCCTGCAATGCCACCTCCATCAGGGAACGTTTTTGAACTTCAGAAGGAAGGGCAAAACATGAATTAAACAACTTTGTACAAGGGCTGAATGTCGCAGGATCAATGCAGAACCTCAGGTTCTCATTAGCTACGTTTTCCTGTGCAAATTCACTGAAGAAGTAAACACAAACTTCCTAGGAACGATGGCCAAGAGCCTTTCTACAACTCTGCCTGCCTGATTCGTAATTTATTCCTAATGAAATGGTCTTATCATTTATGCTATAAATTTGATAGCAATTAAACAGTAATGGTTATTAATGTTTCTTCTCCAGCTAGCTTGGTTAATCTGTTCAGCATAGATTTCTCGAGGGCAGTTTCATTTCCAGGGAAAGGCCAAACCTCTTCATTTTAGTGACATGAAATTAAGCCCTTCTGTTAAACATTTTAATTGAGCAGAAAAAAGTGCACGTGTTAAACTCATCAGCTTATCACCTAAGGAAACAGGAAGCTGCCTTTATATCAGATATACTCTACGGGTACTGCTCATCTGGCAAATCTCCAGCAGGGTCTAAATTGAATAAGCTAAGAAACCAGCAAAAGCTGGTTTGTGTATAACATAGCATTGCCCTTTCGTAAGCTATTGTTCATGGAGTTATCAAAACAAGAACGGAAATGCAAAGAGCTGGAATATCTGAGCAGTAATTGAGTTCCTAATGAGCCACCGAAGCAAGATGACTTATTTGTGGGTTAGGAAATTTCTGTCAGATCACTGTGTGTGGTTTTTACTTATGTTTTTATGTTTGCAGGATGTGAAATTACGGAATCATAGAAAATATGTCTGGACTTAGCAGAGCTTAGAGAGGTCACTCACTGTTCCAGCCTCAGCTGTGTTTATGTCCCAGAGTAAAGTAATTCTGTTCAGTTTTGTCACCCAGCAAATTGAAGTTGTGCAGCAGATGAAGTTTTAATCTTTGTTAGAGAGGAGTGAACCTGGAAAAACTCCTCTGACTCTAGAAACATTTATGTGATTAACACCAGAGTAACAAAGAGGAGAATTTGACTCAATGTATGATTAAGGGCCAGATGCTATCCTCAAAATAGCCAGCATGCTCGTGTTGAGAGAAGGAATTCAACTAAAAATCTCAGCACAAACACTCTAAAACTTCCTTTTAAAATCAAAACCTTTACCTAAATCTCATGGGAAATCCCAAATCCTCAGCAGAAAGTCATGCGATACTCTACATCCCAGCATTTATAAGCTCTGCGAGGAATATCTACTACAGTGCTACTGCCTGTGCGTTCAAGCTGTTCTCAAGGTTAATCTCATTTCCCTATCAGATCCTTAGTTCAACAAACTAAGGTGATGAATCACTGAGAAAAAGAAGATTGTGCTTTTCCTTTTAACGTAATGAACACAAGTGACCTGGATTCAGCTCCAAAATTTCCCCAAGTTTTTCTGGAGAGCTGCAGTAGTCACGGGATGAGTCTTTGATAAGGCTGCAGAGGCCTTATAGATAAGCTTGCACAGATAACTGTGAAATCCACACTGAGATCTAAATTAATCTTTCTAAGCTCAAATATCTACTTCCAGTGTAACTTAGCAATAGCAGAGACCTTGATAACGGGTTTAGCTTTTATTGTCAAGTTCCCATATTTAGAAGAAGAGTTGGATGAAACAAGATAAGGAGGCCATGCTGATGCCTGGCTCCGGGGCATTAAAACTGCACTTTTTTTTTCACAGAGGTGTATTAATATTTGTGAAAAAAACAATCAAATATATGGAAAGGATGATCTTAGAAGAGCCATGGTTAAGAATTCATTCTAAGGAAGTCAACTGGAGCTGTGGCTATGCCAAGGATAGATTTGATAGATTGAGGAAGACAAAGTTACAGATCTTTGGTGACAAATGGTGCTTAGCCATGATGGAAAAGCAGAGTCTGGAAAGCCCAGCAGCTCTGTGGAGGTTTCCTCTTTGGCTTAAGCACTGCAGCGCTCGCAGAGAAAAACTCGGTAGTGCTCATGAAAGGAGATTGGGCTTTATCTTGAGTGCTAGACCACAGGGGCCAAGGAGCTGCTGTCAAAACCAGAGCAATTTGAAAAGTCTGTGAACAACGAGGGGGTTGTAAGAAGGCAATGTTACATAAAAACTACATACAAAATAATTTTGACTTGTTTTTTTTGTATTTTGATGAAATTTCCACATACTAACAGAAAATTGCTGTATAGTTTTAACATGCCTTTTTTTTCCAGTGAAGCCCTGGCAAAGCAGCGCTTCAGAGCTGCGACGTGGGAGACCCTCCTCACCCAAATATCTTGAGTTCACCCACTCCTCCGCGTTCAGCACCTTGTGGCCCGAAATAGTGGCCATAGCTGGAGCTCTTCTCTTGCACTAGATGCTCTGCAAGCACAGATGAATGGACTTCATGCCAACGAGGTTTCTTTGTAAGTAAAATAAGCATTTATCTCTACAGCATTTTTACAAAGGACAGTTTTGTTGTCTTTAAGGGACTCTTCATAGTCCTTGGTGCAGAATTCATAGATTTGGGTAGAGGCTCTGTAGCATTTACAGGCGAGCTTGAAATCTGCGTGGCAAAAAGTTGGTCATACACCAAGCAAGGCAGCTACCAGGAGGCAGAAAGAAAGGGCAATTCCTCTCAAGGAGAAACTTGCCCTATCTCCTAGTGTCCTAGCGCAGAATGTTTACAAAATGCTCATTAAGGGAAAGGGGATTGTGAGATAGCAACGAATCTGGTGAACAGCTTACGCTGCACGAGATAAGAGAGGCAAGGCGGCCATAGAAGAGAGGGAACCATATCCAATTACCGAGACCTGGTTTTGGGGAGGGGGAAGGGTGAAGAAAAAGGGAGGGGGCCGGGGGAGAGAGAGACAGGACGGATCACAAGTTTCAAGACAAGAGCTTCCAAACTTGTCATCTCTCTGTGACACAAGCCGCGTACAACCCAGGGGATAAAACCGCCACTTAGCCCACACGAGAGCTAGAGCTTGTTGAGTGTGCTCGGAGCGGGGCGGGAAGGCATGGATTCTGGAGTCCTCCAGCTGTGCGCCGGCCTCGCTCTCTTGGTTCACCTTGCCTCTTGCAGTCCCATCCTGAGCTTGGAGCACTCTTCCTTGGAGGAAGACGTGCCTCTCTTTGACGAGGTCCTCTCCGAGCAGGATGGGGTTGATTTCAACACGCTGCTTCAGAACATGAAAAACGAGTTCCTGAAGACGTTGAACCTCTCCGACATCCCCCTGCACGAGACGGCCAAGGTGGACCCCCCAGAGTACATGCTAGAGCTGTACAACAAGTTTGCCACCGATAGGACATCTATGCCATCTGCAAATATTATTAGGAGCTTCAAAAATGAAGGTAAGAAGTGTGTTTCCCTAGGAGAACCAAATCCAAAAGGGTACCATTGTAGTTCAGCATGAATTAATATTTACCAGGTACGGAGCATGAAGCACCTTGGGGAAAAGGGCCTTTCAGCGAAGAGGCCACTGGAAATAGGCAGCTAACACCATACCAACTTTATGCAGATCCCACTTTATGTGAGATAGATCCTTCTAGACCCTTTTTTTCCTCACTTTTGAGCCTGTCAGGTTTGGGGGGAAGAAGATTCTTCTTTTATGTCTGTGCTGCACAGCACCAAGTATAATTTGGGTGTGTTTTTGTTACCCCTGTAATCACACATATCTTCGGCAATTAGCTGTTGGATTTTCACATGGCTTTAAATTTGAAATTAAGGGGATAAATGTTTTCACATGCCTTTTAAAGGTGCAGTAAATGGCTTTCTATTATTATCCTTCCACTGTTGATCCTCACGGGAATTGTCAAGTTTCATTCTTTTGATGTCTGACCAATGCCCAGCAAATATATAGAAACGCATGAAGCTGAATTTGGATAAACTTGTGGTTTTGCTTTGGAGGAGTAGAATACTTCCTATTAAAAAAATGAAAAAATGGGGAAAAAAAGACCAATTGTGAGCTTAGGTCGTTCTCTCTATGTTTCTGCTTTAATGTTTTCTCTCAGTTTAACAAGGAAAAGATAAAATTTCAGTGCTGACATTCAAATGTTTTTGCATCAGTACTTATTTGCACCACTACAGGCTATATGTTAAAAATGTTTTTCAGGTAATCATTTGCAAGTACTTTGATTCTTTTTAGCTACTCAGAGATACATGCAACTATTCAAATCACTCTAGATCTCCTCGTATCCCCCATCAGTCTAATTAATGGTGTATAACACTAATTACTTCTTTTTTTCTGACATTCACAAAGTCAAGGTGACAAACTCAAACAAAGCTCAAACAAAGGTCAATTCAATTTGACAGGACAGCAGTGCTGGTCTCTGCTTTTCTTCCAGGCCTGGGCACTCTCTACCCGCAATATGTTTCTGATTTGAGGACTGCTTTGCAGTTTAAATCTTCTTTCCATATTCTTTTTCTGCGTTGTGGTAATATGACACTAAATTTATTGTAGCAAACCAGTTACACCTGCTGATGAACTGTTCCTCATCTGAACAGCCTTGCTGATCGTCACCGTAAATGAAGGAATATGCAGAAACAAGCATCGCTCTTTTCTCCTATTTCCACTCTTCAGGAGAAATAAATCAGATAAAATTTGTCTAATGCCAATATTCTAGAGAACAAAATGCAGTGTGATTTACTGAGGTGAATCTGAAACCATTTCACTGGCAAGACTGAAACGCTTCCAGGTTTACAGCATTGAAAATGGTGCCACAATTCACAATTCCTTGCCTTTCCCTAAAGACAAGGGAGATATTCCTGATTTTTTTCATGGCTGCAGAAGTTCTGCACTGGCTAGAGTAAACTTGGTGCAACTTTCTGCCATTTCTCTGTTTTTCTCACTTCTAATCCAAAACAGCAGCTGCAAGGTGAGACTTCTTGTTAACACATCAGCTTCATAAACTCATATAGTTACCGGGATTGTTGCACTTAATGATTTTTATTTGTCTTGAAAGTCCATGAAGTGAAGAACCATTCCTTTCATGCACAAAATGGGGGGCTTTTATAGACAAAGCGAATTACTCTCAATACCAGGACACTAGGAACAGATCATATCATGAAGATTTTTTCAGTTGCTTCTTGAAAATTGGCAGTGACTGCTCTTTCATTATTATTCATTAAATCCCTTATTAGCTTTGTTATTACTGTATTGAGATTATAGAAATATAACATGCTGCCCAGCTGAGAGTAGCTAGCCTCTATTGCATTATTATTATTATTATCATTATTATTACTCATCTTGTAGATGCTTTGGTGGCAATTTTCCACCTTGTCATTGTCAGTAATGACCGCAGCCTTGCTTTAACAAACTGTAGGATAGGAAATTACAAAGGTTTCTTCTATTTGAGAGGTTTTGGCTGAAGCTCCCCTGATCTTGAGCAGCCTTTGAGCCTGCAGCTTCCCCCTACCATGGAGCATGTCCAGTGCCCGCTTTCGTCAGCTGATGGGAAGGGAGAGGCAACCAAAGCTGCTGTTTGGATTTTTTGTCATGAACAGATGGGGGTGCAAATGGGAACAGAAAAGCAGGTGCCTCAAAGCCCTCTCGTGTGAGCAGAACAACTCCAGCGCTTGCTGAAGTGCCCAGGTGGAGCACAGTTAATACCTGCAGCCTTATCAGTGTCACTTTGCTACAAACATATCAAAATTGGACAAGTCAGGGATGACGACAGTAGCAGATCCCAAGCCGCTTGTCCCCCGGGCCTTGCAGAAACATCACCCATGGTCTGGATGTCCTGCCCTGTCCTCAGAGCCACGGGTGACAGCGCAGTAATCCAGCCACAGAGGCA
This sequence comes from Nothocercus julius, assembly GCA_013398735.1. Taxonomy (NCBI): domain Eukaryota; kingdom Metazoa; phylum Chordata; class Aves; order Tinamiformes; family Tinamidae; genus Nothocercus; species Nothocercus julius. Next base: position 299,749 of record VZSV01000335.1, read on the forward strand.
GTCACTAGCACTAAGATGCCTGTACTGCATTAAGACATGCCCATGTATAAACAACGAGGCAGATACGACAGACAGACTGACCGACAAGCAGATATTAGGGGCTTCTTATATGTTTTATTAACTAAAACTGCCAAAAGTGCCTAACCAAATGCAGCTGTTTGGCTCAGTTCACAAACCCATCGAGTCCCTGGCAGGATTTCTGTTGACTGGCAGCTCCTCCTAGCAAGGAGCCTTTACAGGTTTGCAAGCAAATTTTCCCCTCCTAGGACCTGACCTTTCAATTGCTGATAGTGTTTGAGCAGAAGGAAACACTTGCGAGCCCAGAAATAACCCAAATACTGCCTGCAATTTCTGCACACACAGGTTATGTGTCATCTACCTGTCTGTCATGTTCCCTCCAGTGACACACTGTTCTTCTTTGCCTCGCCTGCACTAACATTTTGTCCTCTTTATTAGGTGTGCAGTAATCTAGAATTGATTTCATTGCAGTATTTGGCAAAGCGTTTTTAACATGCAGTCCTACCAGGTGTCAAGGAAGGCCCAGAAAACCATGATTATAGAAACTATAAATCCAGCTTTGCTGACTTTATCACGGCTGGGAGCTCACCACCCTTAGACATGTAGAATATAACGGGGCTTTTATTGATCATCCATGTATCGTTGTGGGAAAACGGTGCAAAACTGTTTTCCTGGGTTGTTCCACTGAAACCAAAGGAACGCAAAACATGTCAGGTGTGCTGGATGTACTGACCTAAAATAATTGATCTTTGTCATTTCCAGACTTGGCTTCCCACCCCATTGGTGTTGTGGGAACTCGGAAATACCCCCTTCTTTTCAACGTATCCATCCCTCACCACGAAGAAATCACCATGGCGGAGCTGAGGCTCTACACCCTGGTGGAGCGGGATCGAATGCTCTACGACGGACTTGACCGCAAGGTCACCATTTTTGAAGTGCTGGAAAGTGTCCACGAGGGGGTAGGAGAAGAGCGAAAGACGGTGGCACTCGCGTCTAGGCAGATCTATGGCAAGAACAGCGAGTGGGAAACCTTCGAGGTCACCGAAGCCATCAGGCGCTGGCGAAGGGCAGGCCTGACCACGCACCGGCTGGAAGTTCACATAGAGAGCAGGGAAGGGGAGGAGCAGAACGGAGAGGGGAAACTCGATATCGACATCAACTCTGAGGCCAAGCACGTGCCCCTGCTCATTGTGTTCTCCGACGACCAAAGCAACGACAAGAAGGAGGAGAAGCAGGAACTGAACGAAATGATAGACCACGAGCAGCTCCTGGACTTGGAGAACCTGGAGGTCGGCAACTTCCACGAGCGTCCCGGCGAGGAGGCGCTGCTCCAGATGCGCTCCAACATCATTTACGACTCTACCGCCCGGATCCGGAGGAACGCCAAAGGCAACTACTGCAAAAAGACTCCGCTCTACATAGATTTCAAGGAGATTGGCTGGGATTCCTGGATCATTGCGCCAGCGGGATACGAAGCCTACGAGTGCCACGGCGTGTGCGCCTACCCCTTAACGGAGCACGTCACGCCAACGAAACACGCCATTGTGCAGACTTTGGTTCACCTGAAGAACCCCCAGAAAGCCTCCAAGGCCTGCTGCGTGCCCACCAAGCTCGACCCCATCTCCATTCTCTACCTAGACGCAGGGGTTGTCACCTACAAGTTCAAATACGAGGGCATGGTGGTATCGGAGTGCGGCTGCAGATAGTAGGAGCACATGCACGGGGGAGTGCACAGGGGAAGTATTTAATGATTCAGTCTGTAAATTTGTACATTTTGGATTTGCTATTTAATGAGGTTATTTAATGAGGCATGTACAGATAATTGTATGTTTCCTGTCACGGGGAATGGGCAAGACATACGACTGTAGGGAATGTATATTTTGTTCCATTGCTTGCTTCTTGCTCTTCTTTCCTGTCCAAATTAAGACTGAGTCTCTCTTCATACCAGGGCACAGACCAGATCACTGGGTTGTTTGGGGGGGGCTCTTCCTGCCCAAAAGGGGCAGACTCAAGTTCCTAAAAACTTTCTCCTTCCTTTAATCTTTCCCAGCCTTGGTTAAAGGCGAAAGACATCGTGTCATTTCCCTCCCCACCGGGCGATGGAGCGATGCCGGGCTTGGCAGCGGCAACGGCAAGAAATGCCCCCGCGCATTCAGCGCGGACGCTCCCTCGTCCCGCAGGCCCCAGAGCTTTAGGAGGTCTAAACCAGCACGTTAACTCCCGAATCCTTGAAGCTCTGCCAGGAGCTTGTTCAGAAACTTGTTCCCCCGGCCAGTCCAATGAGTTACGTACAATACATCTGTGTACCCAGCAAAGCAGGATTGCATGTAGAGCTAGACAGAAAAGGAACCCGCTTCGTGCCAGCGAGACAGAGAGGATCTTTCCCTTACGGATGTGCTCACGTTGTCAATTCTTAAAGGTATTGCCCCCCACTTAAACTATATATGATGGAGTCACATGCCATGTTTCCGCCACTCTTCTGCAACAAATCGTGGCGATAAGAAGGTGTCGGAGCTGAGAAACAATAGACCCGTCACTTTATTTATACTAAGCTGCAAATTTGTCAGATTCTTGGGAAAGTGTAAGTGACATTGACTCTTTTAGCCTGTAGCAGAGCCCACTGTGCTGTCCCTGCATCTGTTCTACACTTTTAAGGGAAAGTTATCTTCACTGGAAGTGCTTAAGGGTCTTTGGAGCAATCCCCCTGGCACTTCATGGGAATGAACACAAAAGACTTTATCAAGCACTAACTAAAACCAATTACTTCACCTGTTTTTTTTTCACACATATTCTTCTGTGCTTCCCATAATTTATTGACCTATTTATTGACTGCCTGCCTTTGTAATATAATGTAGAATACAGAATGTTTTATTTTTGTGCTTGTATGTAATCCCACTTGGATAAAACCTTGTATGGATCCTATTTCACACAGAATCTCTCTGCTGAGTTGTGCTGCACGGAGCTTGGGTTGATGATTTTTTCTTTCCATGCTAGATGTTTGTAAATACCCGATACCACAGTTATCTCTCTTGCTTGCAACCTGCTCATTGCAGTAATTTAAACAGGAACACACACGGTCTTGTCCAATATTTAACCACTCTTGCAGGGCTATCGCTTCATTAAGTGGCTGGTTGTGTAGTTTATTGTAGAGTTATGCTGCAATCTCAGGCTGCGATTAACGGCAAGGCAAAAGAATTCCCGGGACGTGTGATATTTTGCTCTGCTGACACGAGCTGCCATAGCCAGCGGCTGCGGTGTCACCACGTGGAGCCTTTTCTTCCGACGCAGCCGTTTGCCAAGACAAACCGTTCACCTTGTTAGGAGTGATAATCCCGCGTCGGGCAGATAATCCCCCGGGTGTTTTTATCGACTCTTTTGTGCGCCTGTTCTCGTCGCGCTGTTGTGGTTTGGGCACCGCTGTCCGTAACTCGCTGTGTTCTGAAACGCTGCACATGGGCGCCGTGATGCAACTCGAGCGGCCAGTAAAGCCACACGTGTGAATTTTCACAAGATCAGTAAAAATTCCCGTCAAAGCAGGTTAGAATTGGGAGCAAGGCGGTCTTTGGTATTAGTAACTTGTCTTATGATGAGACACGGCCTGTTCTGCTAACCGGAGAGAAACTCAGGCAGAGTTTGTGAGGAAAGCCATAAAACAGAGGAGGTATCCAAGTGCGCTATTTTGGGAGGAATCTGAGCATTTTATGACTCCCAAGCCGCAACTGTTCCCAGTCGGAGATCAGAACAGTATTAAATAGCAAATTAAGGCTGTTTCACCCACCTCACAAGTACTTCGTTTTAAACACGTGGGTCGTCCCGTCCATACGGCCGTGGCACTCACAAATTCTGTGGTGAGTGGGTGACCAGAGCCGGTGCCACAAGGCCACTGGTGTCACTAATGTCAGCAGCAAGTCCCCAAAACACTATCCCGGCGCATAGTATTTTTACTTCTTTCTTGCTTTCCTCCCTTTCCGCCTACCCGCTCAGCCATCCACGCGTCTATATTAAAACTTCGGCTTCTTCTGCTTCTTAAAGAATTTATTTTCCTCATTAAAGACTAGTGTGCATTGGTTTTCCTTTCATTTCTGATCGACTTTACGTCAGCATGCTGGCCCATTGTTGCCTTAAGTTTCAGTAGCAAATCTGGTTTTGGAAGGTTTCGTTTGGTATGGAAATGTCTGTCTCCCAGGCGGCCTTCCCGAAGTTCCTGAGTGCAGATAACCAAAGCAGCAACCCGTTCTCACCGAGAACATCAGCACAGTTGGCGTTTTGCTTTCCTCCGTTTGTCATTTAATACAGATAAGCAGCCATAAGCAGATGCGAAGCCCCTTTTGGGCTCTAAAAACCGCCAGGAAGCTCTTGCAGCCCAAAAATAGCCAGGACAGGCAAAGGGTGGGAGCCAAAACGGGAATTAAGGAGAGGAAGAGCACGGATGACAGAGCAGCGAGGGAGCTGGGGATGGAGTTTTGCTCCTGAGCCTCCAGAAATGGTGAGTTGGAAGACGCCGTGCTCGTCCCCAGGGCAGCTCTGTCTCCCACGCCGGCCTTCCCTGCGCCCCGGGCAGCCCGGCCACCGCACCGCAGCGCCCACCATGGGGATTCCAGCTCGCTCCCGGAGCAGATTTTTCCCCAAAACTTCCTCGCACGCTCCCTCTCTCCAGTGCAGCCCCAGAGCCCTGGCCGATGGAGGACGGAGCCTCCTGGTGGCTCCGGGATGGAGGACGGAGCCTCCCGGCAGCTCCGGGATGGAGGACGGAGCCTCCCGGCGGCTCTGGGATGGAGGACAGAGCCTCTCGGCGGCTCCAGGATGGAGGATGGAGCCTCCCGGCAGCTCCGGGATGGAGGACGGAGCCTCCCGGCAGTTCCAGGATGGAGGATGGAGCCTCCTGGCGGCTCCGGGATGGAGGACAGAGCCTCCCGGCAGTTCTGGGATGGAGGATGGAGCCTCCCGGCAGCTCCGGGATGGAGGACGGAGCCTCCCGGCGGCTCCAGGATGGAGGATGGAGCCTCCCGGCAGCTCCGGGATGGAGGACGGAGCCTCCCGGCAGTTCCAGGATGGAGGATGGAGCCTCCCGGCGGCTCCGGGATGGAGGACGGAGCCTCCCGGCAGTTCCGGGATGGAGGATGGAGCCTCCCGGCGGTTCCGGTATGGAGGACGGGGCCTCCTGGCAGCTCCGGGATGGAGGACGGAGCCTCCTGGTGGCTCCGGGATGGAGGATGGAGCCTCCCGGCAGCGCCAGGATGGAGGACGGAGCCTCCTGGTGGCTCCGGGATGGAGGATGGAGCCTCCCAGCAGCACCAGGATGGAGGATGGAGCCTCCCGGCAGCTCCGGGATGGAGGACGGAGCCTCCTGGTGGCTCCAGGGTGGAGGACGGAGCCTCCCGGTGGCTCCGGGATGGAGCATGGAGCCTCCCGGCAGCTCCGGCGCTAACGCTCGGCCCCTAGGGCAGTTTGCAGAGCCCGGAGGAGCCGGCAGAGCCGCCTCGTTCCCGCAAGGAATCCCCCAAGGCCCCAGCAGTGCCCGGCTCACCCCCCGGCGCGGAGGAAGAGCCTCCCCTGAGTGTTTTATGTGCAAAACCCGGAGCCAAACCCAAGCTGAATCCACCACTTCTGGAAAAAAATAAAAAAAAATAAAAAATAAAATTAAAAAAAAAGGAGACATTTCCTGGCATTTGAACAGCTGCTTCCAGCGTTTGAAAAACTACAGCGCAGTGCTAATTTAAACTTCCTTATAACCCAGTTCAACATTTGGCGAGCGAACGCTGCTAATGGGATGGGAACCGCGGGGCTGGTGCTTTGCTTGCTAAACTGGGAAGCGAAACCAGAGCAAAACTAGCTCGAGATAGGGCTTTGTTTACATTGCCGCCCCATCTGTCTTCATTAATGCGCTATTTACAGGAAAAGCTAAAAAATCAGCTTCTGCTCCTTCTTCGATTGCAAATAGCGGCGCGAGGGTTCGTTTGCCCTCAACTAAAAATGGAAAGTCTTATCAAAACCCCCTGGAAGAGGAGGTTTATTATGGGAAGGATATTACCGTGGAGCGGGAGCGCTGGGCCCAGGCGTCCTGGCCGGAGCTGGGTGTTTCCAGCAGAGGCCACGTCGGCAGCGAAAGGAGGCCGGGGAGGTGCCCGCGGCGGAGCTGGCGGCTCCCCGCGCGCTGGCCGCAGGCAGCAGAAAGCAGCAGCGCCCCTTGTTTTAGTACCCTGCCTCCGAGTTTAGGGGGCAAAAACAGTGTTTGAGGGTCGGTTTGTTCTTTTATTAAGCAACGAGGCAGCGAGAGGGGACTGAGGCTGAGCGAGAGCTGGCGCGGGCGCCCCCCCTTCTCTTAGTCCAGGCCCAGGGACCCACGCGGCCCTTTCTAGCCCGAGGTACCTAAACGAGGACCAACAACTGCCAGGCCAAAACGGCGCCAGGTTTGCAAAAACGCCTGTCAAGGAGGCGCTTGGGACGCCAGGGAAAGCAGGATCTGACTGAGCAATCCGAGGCCGCGTGCGCGGCTGGCACAGGCTGCAGGCCGTCGCCGCGCTGCAGCAATGACGGCAACGGCTTCTTCGCGCGGCCAGCGCCAAGAAATGCAGAGCGGTTCTGCTAACGCGCGCGCTCCAAGGTGTCCCGCGGGTGGGAAATCACAGCCGGCTCCCGCCGGATGAGCTCCCGTTGGAGAGGCGACGCTCCTTGCTGCTTTGACGCTGCTGGAGAGATGCCCAAAGCGATTCCGCCCGGAGCGCACATTGATCGAGCTGCCGTTCAGCCCCGCACGGGCTGAGCGGGACCTTTGATTGCATTTTTGTTTTAAGTAAACAGAGGAAATAGAGGGGATAAAAGCCATCAGCATGGCTACAGTAAAGGAACTGATAGGAGAGGAATGGATTTCCGTGACACGGAGCAAGGCTGCTGCGAGAGACGCTTCTCCCTTTCTTTCCCCAGCCTCGAGGATGGTATTCGCCGGGGCCAAGGCCAAGGCCGGCAGCACCATATGGTTTAAACGCGCAGGGCCGCTATTCCAAGCCGCTTCAGAGGAGCCCGCGGCGACTCTGGGGACGAGACGGGTCCCGCGGGACGAGCGGCAGGAGGC
>VZSV01000335.1:338367-353430 GCA_013398735.1 Nothocercus julius
GCTAAAGAGGGGGGGGTGTCCCCGTTTTGCGGCGCGGAGCAGCCCCGGTGCGGGCGGCGCCGCTGCGGCCGCGAGGCCGAGGGGCTGCTTCTCTTCGGCCGCGTTTGAATGCTCCGCTAAACAACGACGGGCCTCTCTTGCCCCCTCCACTTGGGGACCCACCGACTGAGCCGGCTGTTGTTCCCCTAGCATGTCCAAAATCCTGAAATGTGCTGGAAACGAAGACATCATAACTCTGAGAGCAGAAGACAACGCGGATACGCTGGCTTTGGTGTTTGAAGCGCCAAGTAAGTGGGACATTTTGTAACCAGCCCCTTACTGAGACCTTTGAGGTGACCTTCCTGTGTGCAGCAGTAGCGTTCTGGTGGTGGGGCCAAGATACACTTAATCCATTTGCCCAACATCTCCATGGCAGGGGGGAAAAAGGAAGAATCTTTCCATGACACTGACAGATCCTGCTGTCTTAATTAAGGTGTTTTTATACTGAAAAAGTTTGGGGCAAAACTTAAAGTGAGGATAGTGGCTTTAATAACTTTTTTAAACGCTTCATTAGCCTAAACTTTGCTTCTTCTAGATCAAGAGAAAGTCTCCGATTATGAGATGAAACTAATGGATCTGGATGTGGAGCAGCTTGGAATTCCAGTAAGTAGCAACTTGGATTTCTCCCTGGGTTACATTATTTTCCGTGCAAGCAAAATATCCCCTGTGTTCCTCAGGCCTAAAGTTTGAGCTTGTAAAGACAATGAAGAGAGCATCCTTTAAAGGAACACAAAGTCTAGTGACTGCATCCAGCTTCTTGGAGAAGTTTAACTGCCCCTTCCCTTGCAGGAGCAGGAATACAGCTGCGTAGTGAAGATGCCTTCCGCCGAGTTCGCTCGCATCTGCCGGGACCTGAGCCACATCGGCGACGCCGTCGTCATCTCTTGCGCCAAAGACGGCGTGAAGTTTTCAGCTAACGGAGAGCTTGGAAACGGAAACATCAAGTTGTCCCAGACCAGTAACGTGGATAAAGAGGAGGAAGCTGTAAGTTGTGTTAGCACTTGGCTCTTGTTCTCGCTTAGGTTTCTCCTAGTGACTTCCTCTGTGAGGATGTGGCTTGGCCTTATTGGACTCTAACCTGGCAAATGTTTTTCTAGGTAACAATAGAGATGAATGAACCTGTCCAATTAACCTTTGCTTTGAGGTACTTGAACTTCTTTACCAAAGCAACTCCACTGTCACCTACAGTAACACTCAGTATGTCTGCAGATGTTCCCCTTGGTGAGTAATCAGCCCTGCTCTCACCTCAGAGCATCTTAAAGAGATCTTGATTGAATGTTTTTTTTTCTGAATAATATTTTCAATATTTTTTTCCAGTTGTGGAGTACAAGATTGCTGATATGGGACACTTAAAATACTATCTGGCTCCAAAGATTGAAGATCAGCAAGAAGGTTCTTAAATGGACTAAGAATGAGGAAACCTCAGCTCTTTGGGGAAGACAACTGACTTGGAGAAGGAAGTTGTGTCCATGCAGTTTATTAGCAGTTTCAGTGCATGGGGCCATCAAGTGAGCACTGCTAGGCATGTTTTGTAGATATCTCTGTAAATATTTTTCAGCTTACTATTTTGCTATACTGGTGTCATTTGAAATAGGAATTTTTGCTGTTCTAGTCTATTTCTGTACCTCCAGTAGCCTTATATGCTGTCTTTAGGTGGCATTCTGCACTCCTTTGAATTTGTAGAGGAGGAGTGCGATATTTAACTTGGGTGAAGATGACCTTTTCTAGTTTCACCTATGAACTGCAGTTCACTTGGGCTTCTGTTTAATGATGCCAGGAGTTTGTTCTACCTTACTTTATATGTTTGTTTTCAAAGCAGTATTTTGAAATGTGGAAAATGGAAATAAAGAACATGATTTGAATTTTTTTTTTACCCTGCTGAAGTATGGGTGGAGTAACGTTTTGGGTGTGGAGGTTTTGTTTTTGTTTTGATTTGTATTTTTTTGTTGTTGTTGAACTTGCCCCTCTTCTAAAAACTGTCTAGAATGGGAAAATTTATGCTTTAACTGCTTTGCAGTCCCCAAATGCCGCTAATGATTGTAAGTGGCAGACACAAGGATGGCTTTAGTTCTGAGTTAACCCTGGCCGGGAGCATTGGAAGTTGAAAAATGCCTTGGTGAGGCTGCTTGCTCTGAGCAGGTGAGGTTTGTGCAAGTTTAAAGGCACAAGTTTCATAACTGGTCTTAAATGCAAGAGCTGACCCTGACCCCCCCGGGACTCTTCCTTTTACCTGTCATTACACTCCCAGACTTAAAATTAAGGAATATAGAGTTGAGCTGTAGTGATCAAAAGCTTCTTGTCTTGACCAACAGGTTGTGTAAATCCTTGGTTTTCAGCTCTGCCTGTTTTATAGTTTAGATTTATATCTAAAAATCTATAATTCTATAAAGCTATACTATAAAATCTATAAATCTAAATAAAATCTAAATTGTAGTTTTATATAGCATAGATTTAGGGCAAACCCCTCACCAAGTCCTTGCATGTTGTGTTTTTTGGTGCCTTCTGTTGATGCCTCTAGGGCAGCTACTGAAATGGGGATGCCCTCCTGATGGAGGGTGTTAGAAATCAAGTTCCAGGCTGTTACTAGTGAGGTAGACGAATACAAGGCTTATTGAAATAAACAACTTGGCCTCAAATGGGCTGTAAAAGCACTTGGTTGCATAATGCAGCTCTTGGGGGTGGTTTAGTGCAAAGCTTTCACAAGGTGGCACTGCTAGACCGACATAAGGCAGGAATGATGTAGCTGCCACCATGACCAGCCCCTGCCCAAAGTCTTAGCCTGGGTTTCTTCCTGCCCCTTGCCCTTCTTACTTTAGTGGTAATTAACTATTTTTAGGAAACCTTTAGATTTCACTTTTGGAGAGAAAAAAAAAAAGTAGGAGTTGTACACACAGCCTTTGACCTGAGCTTCAACTGTCTGGTGCTCAAGGGGCTATTGGGTTTATCCTCTTGAACTTTATGAAGCTGGTGAGGAATTTGGTATCAAGAAAAAGAGATGGAGCAAGCAAGACCTGATTCAGCTGCCCTAGGTTATGGTATAATGAGGTAAGTTCTTAAGGGAAAAATTGAATTTATAATACTGTGCTATTGAGAAAATGATTCCTTTTTCTTTAAGGCTGTGTCAGTGCCATAGGTGAAACTGGGCTAGTAAGTGAAACTTAAATCCTTTTTGGTTTGATCTGCTATTTTGGAAGTTACTGGGCCTCTATTGTGCTGTTCTACCCATAAAAGAGACCATAATAAGACAAATGGTTGAATTGCTCATTCCTTAAAGCTGCAACATCCCGGTTTGGGACCTTCATGCAATAGGAAACATACCAATGCTGTAAATAGGTGCTTGCCTCTCAGAGAGAGGCACTTACCTGCCTTTTGGCTAACGCTACATGCCCAGATACTGGGGAAAAAAAAAATTGCTCTGTGTTTTTTTTTTTTTTTTTTTTTTTATCCTGTTGGAGACAGGATTTGAGGTTGATACTTTTTCCTTAATAACAAGGTTAAATAGAAAAAGGTGGGAAATAATTCCCCTGTAAGGGGATTGAGCTCTCAGGCATTTGGGTAAAAGGCCGAGCCTGTTCTATCAATTTAAGAACTGGTTTCCTAATAATTGGGGTCATTGCCTGGTGGGGAGCAGCAGCTCTAATGTCTGACCGGAGCTTGCGAGACGCATCCAGCGCCGGCGCTCCGCGTGCGCATGGATTAGCCGCTTCCAAACAAAGCGGTTTTAGTGCACACGGAAGCCCAGCGTGGGTGGGAAGGTGCCTGGTGCCGGAGTGCGGCCTCGCCACCCCCATAATTGCCCTGTGCTTTTCCAGGTGCCGAGTGCCCCGGCGCGGGGCTGGGAGCCGCCTGCGGAGCAGAGCCGGCGAGCGGCCGTGCCCTAACCTGGAAGGAAACGCGGCGGCAGGAATAAACTTCCTGGGTTGGCCTGCGCGGAAGGAGCAGCGCCGGGAAGAGATGGGCTGTGCGCGGAGCGGGTAAATACCCTGCGCCTTCGCTGGTCGCCCTTGTGCTGCCCGCGGGGTCCCGGGAGGCTGCGCGGACACGCCGGGAGCATCGCTCTGCCCCGGGGGAACCGCTCCGTGCACGGACGCGTCTTATCCGACGCGTTTTACGGGCCCGGGAGCCAGGTCAGAGCTTGCGGAAGGGCAAGAGGTGACCTCGGCTGGGCAGAGGGGGCACGCGCTTGAGACGCCGCTTTTTGGAGGAAAAACGGGGTTTGTTGCGTTTGTTCACGCGCAGCAACCGCTGGCGCTTCCGTGCTCGTCTCGGGAGGCCGCGCTCCCTTCGGGAAGCCTTTTTGCAGGCCGTACTGGGTTTTACTGCACCTAAAAAAGGCGGCGCAGCCTGAGCAGCCTCCCGACATCCCGTTAGCAGACCCGAGCTGCAAACGTCCTTCCGTGTTCATTTGCTTTTTGAAGAGCACAGCACCGAGCCGGGTTCTGCCCCGACTGCTGGGAGCTTCAGCTCCGTGCGCTTGTTAAGTTTGTCCCTTACGCATGTGGTTCTGAGTGGGGTTTTTTTGGATTTATTCCCCCTTTTTTTTTTTTTGTCAGTTAGCAGGATAAGGTGCAGGGCAGGAATGTGTTTTTACGCCAGCATAAACCGGAAATAATTCCAAGGATGCCCAGGCAGCACTGGGTTTAACTGCTGGGAATTAAAACCTCGATTCTCACTTTTTGAGGGAGTGAAAGGCAACGGCCACGTTTTGGGGGGAGAGGATATTGGGGTGTCTTTGCACAAGCCAAATCTGCAGGGGGAAGAACCACCCTCAAGGAGGATTATGGCAGGAGAAGGTGACAGAGGATTTCAGGAAGCATAAAGCTCTTACCCTGGGTATCAGGTAACACTGCAGAGAGCACGTACGTCCTGGCAGTGGTTTTAGGGATTGGCATTCCCAGGGTTTTGCTTTTTTAGCGTGCGAGTATGTTGTTTTTCCCAAAAAAAAAGAAGCATTGCTGGAGAAGTGAATAACCCCCTGCGCGGAGCTCGGCCCCGCTCCTCGCTGGTCGTTGGGTTACCTCATCCGCCAACATCTTCAGCCAGGCGCCCTCTGAGTCACGGATCGAGCTGTCTGAGGGATGACAGCTCCGTTTCAGGCTGGTTTCCAGGGATTTCTTTTTGGCTCTTTTTTCTCCTCAAAACAGACCTATTGCAAAACATCCTGCTGGTTGAAAGGCTGCTCTGTGTGCTTCTGGTTGGGCTTTATTTGTTAGTCTCCCTGTTTAGACGTAGCTGGAGACCATGAACAACTCCCTGCTGGAACTGTGGTTGTCTTGCAAAATGTTTTTTTGGCCTCTCTTGAGTTTGTTGGGGAAGGGGCTTTGGTGAGTCTGACGACACCGAGTTCCTATTCAGCAGGTAGGTCTATGGTGCCAGGCTCTCGGCAGAGCTCGTTTGTATCTGGCTTTACCCAGGAACCTCTAGCATGTTTGAAATGCACATCCTACCTCAATCTGATTTTCTTTAGATATTGCCAAGCCCTGTCCCTTCCCTTGCAGTTGCAGCTTTGTATTTTAGGCTTTTACACACAAAGTTCTCTTGGAAAAGATTTAAGTATTGAAAAGGTGATTCCTTTGCTTAGCACAGACTGTGTCTCTCTTAATGAACTTGATCCACATCTCAGACTCTGTCTAGTTTGCTCTGATTTTATTGCTCCTCCCTTTGTTTTCCAGGTTCTAGCTAATGCCCAGGCTTCCCTGTTATGATGCCGTCACGTACCAACCTGACTGCTGGGATTCCCAGCAGCAAAGTCAAGTATTCCAAGCTCTCCAGCACCGACGATGGATACATTGACCTGCAGGTAAAGAGGGGGAGGAAGGTGACGCTGTGGCCGCTCATCTCCACCGGCGCAGCCTCGCATGGGGAAGGCCCAAACCTGGCCACGAGCCCAGGGCTTCAGCCCTTCTCCCACCTGCAGTGGTTTGTCCGTCCCCCTGCTAGTTGCAGGATTCACAGCTGTGTTATGGCCAGGGGAAACGTGCTGATTCCTTAATATTTCTCTCCCATACAGTTCAAGAAGAGCCCGCCAAAAATCCCCTACAAGGCAATTGCGCTGGCTATCGTGCTCTTCATGATTGGGACCTTCCTCATCATCATAGGAGCCCTCCTCTTGGCAGGATACATTAGCAAAGGGGTGAGTGGTTTGACTGCGCTTCCCTTAGAAATTGTTTTCCCTTCCGCAAAGGGTGCTGAGGAGCCTCGTGCTCGGGGTGGAAGCTGAGGTTTGCAAGGCAGGGCCGAGTTTGTCCTGCCTGCGATGTGGTTTTTCAGCGCTCCGGTAAAACTCCGTCCTGTTGCTTATTGCTCTCCTAGGGAAGATCTTTCCATAGGAGACATGACATCTATAGGACACATTTTCCTCATCTTTCTGTGCTTGCATCCAAATGCTGAGGGAAGGAAGTGGCTCTGTGCTTGCCGTTGACATGGGGCTCCGCTGTCATGCGCCGCTCTTGCCTTGCAGGACAGGGAGCCACGTTACCGTTGGCAGCTGCTGCTTATCGCGCTGGGAACGGCGGCGCCGGAGCCGTATCGGAAGCGGCCGACACAGACGGGGCAGCTCGTTTGAGCCCCGCGTGCCGCAGCGAGTCCGCGCTTGGCAATTTTGAAATGTATTTTTGTTTGAAGGCGTCACCCCTCGTACCCAAAGGGAAGGTTGGTTGGAGGTTTCCTGTAGCAGGGAGCAGAAGTTGGGCCAGGAAGACGCAGCTTTGCACTGCTTGAGCCTGCAGGAACTGATGATTCTGATGTGGGTTTAAGTTTTGGTCAGATCGTCCCACCTCAGGGACAAACATGATTTGCTGCACTGAGCCCTGTGAAACAGGATAGACAGACCAATACAGATCTCTTGCACTTAGGTGTTTCTCCCGTCTCACCCCTCTGCTCCAGGGAACAGATCGTGCCATCCCTGTGCTCATCATCGGGATCCTCGTGTTCCTCCCTGGCTTCTACCACCTGCGTATCGCGTACTACGCTTCCAAAGGCTACCGGGGCTATTCCTACGACGACATCCCGGATTTCGACGACTGACCCGCGTTCCAGAGCACACTAATTAGGTCGGCGATAGGAGCTGTTAGTCACCCCGAGCATCAAAGGGAAGCACGTGAGGCTGTAAATGAAGTAAACAGATCCCAAGGTGCAGCTTCCCGGTTTTGTAAATACTGTCGTGAGGTGTTGCCGGATTCTCATTTTGGGGGGAGTTTTGAACATGGGATTGACCAAAGGGATTGCAACATTACGTGGGGAGAACATGTGACTTACTATTTTTCCTCTTTGGGTTATGTCATGCTGGTTGTTTGCAAAAAGTTCTTCTTGGGCAAGGTAATTTTAGCCATTTTCCAAAAATAGATGAGCCAGACAGTTTCAGCAGCAGAAGTATTTGTTTTTCTAACTATTTTCTAGGCTTTATCATACTTTTCAAAGAGATGATGGCTCTCCTTGGGTTTACTCTTGCAAACAAACAGCATAACCTTTTTCTTTTTCTTTTTTTTTTGGCTTCTGACCTTCAAACACATTTCCCGTGTCCTCCTTGTCTTGTATTTGCACCTGGAGTAATGGAAGACAAATGCCCTCAAGAGGGAAAACTGCCCATGCATGAAATAACTCACAGGGCATTTGCTATGCGACTCTTTTGTTAGAATTTGTTAGAATTTACTCAGCAAACACATTCCTCAAGCAAGCTGTTTCCCCTGCCACTTTGGTTTTGGCAAAACCCAATTGTCATCCTCTAAAGGGACCGTTGTTGGGTTTTTCTTTATTGTTTTAAAGCGAATAGACATGGAGGGGTGAGAATTGGAATCCAGAATCAGGGCTCAAGTGTCTGAATACCAAAGTCTTGTTTTTGACAGGTGAGAATATTGGAGAGCTTTAACTTGCAGCTGCCTGTATGTATATTTGGGATCATTTTTTCCTCCTGTAGACAATATGCTGGGCATAATTCCCTAGAAAAATCTGTGTATAGTTTGTACTGAACAAATGCCGTTTGTATTGTTCTGCTAGCTTCAATAATATGATATTCCGGGCAAACAGACCCATAGCCCTGTGCTCGATGCGAAGGTTGGGTGTCTCCTGACATGGAAATGGTCTCCGTGCCGGAGAACAAGTGCCCAACACGAAAGAGCAACACAAAACCCAGTTTTACGTATTTAAGATGAATAAACTTCACTCTATTCTGCCCACAGTTCGTCCTCTCGCCCTTTTCACACGCCAGGGCACTGCAGCAGCAAGCTCGGAATAGGGTTTTCCGCCCGTGCTGATAGTCCGGAGTCGGGCTGGGGCAGAGTGACCTCAGAGGCGTCTCCGTGAGCAGGGAGGGCTCCGGCAGCGGTAAGTGCCCCGCGCTCCCGCTTTGCCGCCTCCGGAAAGCCCCAGAATACCAGGAGGTCGATGCTGCCGCCCGTTCCCAGCCAGCCCCAGGGTGCTGTGATGGGGCGGGGGAAAATTCCCGCAAGGAAGAGCGGCAGGTCTCTCCTCTTCCGCTTTTCCCCCCTCTTGCGTGTATTCCCTTGGACGTGGGACGCGGGATGTCCCCGGAGCGGAAGCGCAGCCTGCGTCACCCTGTGGCCCCGGCACTCGGCAGCGCCCGAAACCCGGGAATTAGCGCTGGCCTGGCCGAGAGGGCTGACGCAAATCCGGGAATCGGCTTCTCTGAGGGGTTACTGCAAGGAATCGGAGCTGGGGAAAGCGAAAAGGGAGGGAAAAGATGCTTGGAGGTAAAAGGGGGAAACGTGGGATGCAGACAGCAGGGAGGCCGGGGGTGACTGCGATGCCCAGCTGGAGGGACAGAATTGATTTGGGTTTAAATCAACAGGATCAAAGTCCTCGGGCGGCAGTGCAGTGTAAATAACTCGCAGCCCTTGAGCGATGGCCGGCATGGCAACGTTTTCCTTTGTACAGGGATATTTTATGCCTCATTTGGAGGGGAAAAAATAAATTTCTAAGGAGGGAAAACAGCAGCAGTGGAAACCTTAGATCCAGACTGCTTTATCCTTTGAAAGTTTATTTATTCCATGCATGGTTTTCCATAGTGGAGGCTGGTGAACGAGGATAACTCCGAGTAGCTCTTGTCTTTATTGAGCATCCTCCGTTCCGGGCGCTCGGAGAGGCAGCTGCCGCGGAGGGAAAAACAGTTGGGGTTTTTATAGCTGGCTGGGGCGCTGTTCTGCACAGCAGCCTTGGAGCACCAGCAAGCGCCCAAATTTTAGGCTTTTCTCTAGCCCATTAGTGCCTGAATTGAGGTCCCTGGTGATGTCCTCCTGTTGCTGTTCTGCGAGTGCTGCATTTATACGGCTACGGCCTTATTTCATACCAATGTGTTGCCAGAGAGGCACTGGGAAACACAAGTCCAGGGGCTCCTGAAGGCTGAGTTAGCAGCAGTCCCAGAGAGATCCCCCTGAATGCCTTTTTTTTTTAATTAAGTAAAAGCAAAAGTTCAAGTCAATCTTATGTCATTTTTTCTTTTTTTTTTTCTTCTAAATGAAATTTCCAGAGCATCATCACATCTGAGCAACATTTGGGCAAGCTCTTGGAAACCCCCGGGGGATGAAAACTGGAGGGAGGAAACAAGGTAACACGGAGACAGAGGAGGCCCTGGGTAGACACAGGCGTTAAAAGGAGGATGTGAAAATCAGTATTACACCCCCAAAGGCCTTGGCAAAGGAAAAAATTTTAGTATAAGCTGTGAGAAACATCTGCAGAGAAGAGGGGGAATGCGCCAACTCGCTCGGGGTGTCCTGGCTGTGTCCCGTGTGCTATAAATGCAGCCATAAAACCGCAGTCCGGCGGTGAGTGCGAGTTGTCCGGTCCTCAGGCCCTGCGTTTTCCCTCCTCCGGCCGCCCTGTCCTCATTTCCCCCTTCTCCAGCCGGCAAAAACTGCAGGCAAAGACCCTTTTCCATCCCTTTTCCTTGCGTTGCAGCCCCTGGCACTGTAAGGAAGTCACCGCGTTGAGTTGGAGCCCACGAGAGTTATGGGCCCCATCCCACACTATCCCTGTGAAATGTGGATGTGCACATTCCCAGGGGCTTTTTTTTCCTTCTCCTTCCTGAATACGGAAGCAGCTGGAGATTTTTAGGAATGCTGGATTTCACTAAAAATAGCCCAGATAGTTCAGCGGGGCCACAGCAAATTCCTCCCTCTCTAGAGAATTTTTCTTCTGACATGGAGCCAAGGGTCAAGGTAAAAAAAATATATATATATATATATTTATATACAGCTTGGGGTGTGGGAAAAAAAGCTTAATTGTAGATAAAATTGTTTCCAAAGAATTGCACTGATCTTTCACTGCTGTGGCCTGGCTGTTTTGCTTCTTCAGCCTCAGATTTTGGTAGGTGCTGGTTGGACACACGTTACCCTGGGGCCTTCTCCCCATGTTTTCGTGCTTAGAGATTTCTTTCAGGGCAGATATTAGGAGGTCTTTTTCTGTGGCCTGCGTAGCCAGAGCTGATTCACGGCAAGAATCGGGAAGCAAATGTTTCCTTCCTGTCTTGACTGCCAATTGGGGTGGATCTTGAGCCCCGATGCTTCCCTCCATCTCTGGAGCAGCACAAGGACTGCCTTTGGATCTTGTCACCCAACCAGCACCACAGACCTGCAAGATTCATCTATAATTTTTACAGTCCTGCTGCAGTTACGGTAAGGAACAAAATTGCAATGAATCTTCCCCGAGAGGGCTCGTTCTGCTCCTGCAAAAGAGCAGTTTTGGCACAGAAAGCATAAATTCAATGGGGACTCACCATTTTACACTGAGCTGGCAAAATGAAGGAAAAAAAAAAATCCACCAGTCACCACTAATTAGTTTTATTTTGAAATATTTACTTGGACTGCAGTAGTAGCTGCTCTTAAGTCTTTAAAGGATTAGCTGCCTGCTAGTCCGTAGTGCCTGCAACCATTTGTTTAAGCAGTTGCTGCAAATCATGCTGTTAACCTGTCGTGAGAGGGTTTTAACCTTCCTTTCCGTGTCAGGGAGAGCTGTGCAGCACGCGCGGTCTTGCTGATGTGACACTGGGAAGTTAATACATCTGCAGCCAGGTCCTCTGGGCTTTGCAGCTTAAACTGCTTCTGGAAGGAGCTGGAAGACAGGAAAGAGCAATAATTCAGTGTTTTGCATAGGCTTGCGTGGCTTTAAAAAGCACTGAGGGCTGTAGAAAGTTTAGGGGACGTGAGATGCCAGCAAAACCCCCGAGCATGAGGAGCCTGTCCGTGGTGCATGTTGGATAACGCCGTCCTCGCCGGGTAGGATGTGGTGTTTCCGCTGTCCCCGTATCGTCGTGTCCTGTGTCACGTTTAGTGCAAGTGGTGGAAGCGAAACAACAAGATCCACCTGCCAGGGACAGGTTCCCACGTGCCAGAGCGTCGGAGTCCAAGCCGAAAACCCTGTTCGGCAACGGAAAACTCGGGTGGATTTTAGAGAAGCTTCCTGCAGGACCCTGACATGAAATACTGGACCAAAATCTTAGCTGGCATGAGCTAGCTGCAACGGGAGAGGCCACTTTGATAGAAAACAGACTTTCTTTGTGCAGATTTCTGCTTTGCTCAGCTCCCTCTTTATGTCTTACTCTCACCTAAGCAAGGATTCTTTCATACTCTTGTGTGTGTTGTATATTTAATGCCAAAAAGGAAGAGCTCAGATTCTTAAAGCTACAAATACTAACCGGCACCACTGGATGATTTTCTATTAATAATTTTTATTAATATGTCATTAGGAAAAGGCCCCCAGCTCCCACATTACTCATGTTTCCTGTCTTTCCTAGTACTAACAGTAAATGCAGCAGCATAGGTTGTTCACCACTATTTTGGGTTCTTCTTTTCCGGGCCAAGTGTCTGTGTATCTGATGCTGCAGGTCAAGGGAACCCTCCCTGCCAGAGCTTGCAAGGACTTCTATTTAATGACCCTGCACCAATTAGGAGCAGCAGAGAGCTGGGATTCCTGCGCGCGGAGCAGGAAAGCAAGGAGTTAACCAAAGGAAGGGCAATTTGCCGGGACACCTTGGAGTTCATCCTGACGGCTCCGCTATGGATTTCCTTGTGTCCTTT
The DNA here is from genome assembly GCA_013398735.1 of Nothocercus julius. Classification (NCBI taxonomy): domain Eukaryota; kingdom Metazoa; phylum Chordata; class Aves; order Tinamiformes; family Tinamidae; genus Nothocercus; species Nothocercus julius. Next base: position 350,436 of record VZSV01000335.1, read on the forward strand.
CATTGGCGCTGGTAATTTATTTTTCTATTTTTATTTGGTCCTTCAAGGCCCGGATGGTGCCGTAACCTGCGTGCGGTGGGGAGGGAGCTATAAATAGTGAGCCCGTCCAGCCCTGTGGCATCCCCGCTTGCTGTAATTGCCTGGTTTGCTCCCTTGTGACAAGTGTTAGCTCAGCTGTCGGGAAAAGAGGGCACTGGGCAGGATTGTCACACGCTGCATCCAGTTCTCCATTTGGTTTCAGTTAGGGCCTGATTCTCCCTTCTGCCTCGGGAAGTTCTTTTTCTGGCCAAGCAAATGAAGATTCCCGGCAAAGCATCTGTTCGGATGGTCCAATTTCAGGAAAAAAAAAAAGCTTTTAGCTGTGGTGCATCTTTAACCCACATCCCTGCACCGGCCTCGCTGATTTGGGGTTTTGCTGCTCCCTGCACAGGGGTTTATCCTGCAACAATCCTTCTCCCACCGTTTCTGTTATCAGACATTCACAGGATGAACTGAGTCATGGGGAGACGGGATAAAAGCAATGACAAAATCCCGGAGCATCCTTCCTGTCCGAGCAGATTGTGGATGTTCTTTCACAACTGCTTGCGAGGGGGTTCCAGGAACGAAAGGTTGGACAGGGCTTCTCTCTCCGCTTCCACTTCCCGGCTCAGATTTATGCCGAGGCACCACGGCTGAGCTGCTGTCTGCCCTTTGCAAAGCGAGGGACCTTCTTGTGACCTCCCGGTGGACATGGTTTACGACAACCTGCTTCATTCTGAGCTAAAAAAAAGCCCTTTAACAGGATGCACGTGGCTCTTGCAGCACTTCACGTCCACACCCTTAAGATTAAATTGAAATAAGTCACTCTGGCCTGGTCCTGCCTACGCGTGTGTCATCAGAAGCTGCTGTTTATCAGGGCAGCTTTGAGCAAGAGCCACACGCGGAGCTGCTGCAAGGTGGCGAAACCCAACTTGTCTCCCGCATGGATTGAGTCGGACGGAGCTGCGCCAGTGGAGCCGGCTCGTCGGGGCTGCCAGCGCTGCCTTTTCCATGGAAAGGTTTGTCCCCAGCTATCCAGCAGCGCTGCCGGCCAGAAACTGCCTGGAAAAGAGAGCAGGGAGGAAAGATCCGCTTGTCTGCTCCCCTTCCTGCTCCTGAAATATAAGGCATGTTCCCTGCTTGCTGCAAAGATTAATAGTTATAAAAATAGGGATGGGAATGGGCTTGGAGAGGTAAGCACAAATCCTTGTTCCCTCGTCCTGACTCAGCGAGCTCAGCGCCCGCTGTTTGGGAGAGCCCCGGCAGTACCAGACACAACAGCATCAAGAAAATCAGGTCGAGCTGTCCAGCGGAACTGGAGGGACTCCGAGTGTCCTTGACCGCTGTGACGGCCACGTGCGCTGACAGTGCTCGCGTGGGGGTGACGTGGCCCGCGTGCCCCGAGCAGCCTCACAGCGAGAGGTGCGGGGAGCTGCTCCGCATTATCGATGCCCTGATGGCTTCCAAAACCTGCCCTCTGTTTGCAAAATATCCTGCGTCTTCAAAAATGAAGGAAGGTCTCCTCTCCCCAGCAGCCACCGGGGGCAAAACCGTCTTGGTGCTAACAGCAGGGACCCAGCGTTCTGCATAGCTGCAGAATTGCTCTCCTATTCCACTATTGATTTCTCATCTGAATTTGGGCAGCTGTAACTTTGCAGCCTCTGCTATTTATCTCTCTACATCGCAAGCGCAGCAATAAATCTCCCTCTTGGAGAGAGAGGCTGTCCGAGGCCTCCGTAATTTGAGCACTCGGATCAGAGTGGTCCAAGCTGGAGATCCTTGGGCCAGAAGTCCTATTTGCTACCAAGAGCACTTTGTGCTAATTAAACCTCATAAAACTCATCCCGAGTCGAACCCCCTCCATTCTACAGACGACAAAACCGAGGGGGTTGCTCTGATGAGGGGCTAGGAAATACTCAGTGTGGGAAAACGGCTCTTACAAAGAAATGCCTTTTATTTTTTGCGCGACGTAATTTCATACCACGTTACGGAGGGGGGAAGCAGCAATCAAGGCAGGACTCTCCCCGAGACAAACCAGCGCGATGTAGGTCAAGGGAGCCGGGATGGTTTTCCACTAGGTGGTGACAGAAAGCGTTTTTTAAGAGGGTGTCCGCGCTCCCTTTCTTGAGGCCGTGGCACAGAACCCCCATTTTGGTATTTTACCCCGCGTTTGCTGCTCGGTATTTTAGAGGAAGGTGCCAAAGCGTGCGCGCTGCCGCGTAACGACCCACCTTTCCGCAAGGAGCTTTCCCACCAGCGTCCCTTCTCCGTGGGGGACGAAACAGCGCGGGCGCCCTTTCCTTTAAAGGTCTGCGAAAGCCCCACGTTGTCCTTGCGGGATGCAGGGAAGGAGGCTCAGCCCGGAGCGGGGTCGGGATGCTCCCATCGTCTCCCTGCGGAGCTTCAGGCTTTCCCGACTTCGGGGAACTTTAGGGTTTCCCGGCTTCAACATCAACCCGGACCGGTGCACCGGTATTCCGGGGATAAAATTTGCGCCTCCTGGAATCGTTTCTGCCGTGATGATATAATATTTATCCGGCATTATGGAAGCGAGTGTAGTGAACGATTAATGCCCGGAATAGGAGAAGGCACCAGGAACGCGACGGTTTCGACGCTGGGGAGGTTTGGGAATAGCCAGGAGCGCTTGTAGGAGGCCCGGGGCCACCTGGAAGGGTGCGAAATACGTTAGTTAACTGAATTATTAAATTATTTGCCGAAATATTCCCTGGAGGGGGATGGAGGCCCCCAACGGGCCGCGCTGTGCTGGCGGACAGGGGTCTGGCCCACCGAACCCAGCCCTGGGTACCCCCTCGTGCCCCAACGGGGGCCCTTTTTCTGTAATTTCAACAAAAACGGGGTGTCGTGGCGCCCCCGGGCCCCCGGAGAGGTCGCAGGGGCGCCGCCGCCACCTCCCATCGACGAGGCTCGCGTCGCCCGAGCTTTTCTTTTTCCTCCCCCTTCACTTTTCTGTTTATTT
>VZSV01000335.1:354459-399746 GCA_013398735.1 Nothocercus julius
GGTGGAGGTGCTTGATATTTCAGGTTTTAGGGGTTTGACCCCCTTGGGTGTCACATGCAGTTTTCCTTTTGTTTTAGGGTAGATTATGTTTTTTGTCAGAGGTAAGTGCTAACAGAAAAATCCCGAACAAAGCTCGTTCCTAGCATCCTCCTTAGATTTCCCGACTTAACATTAATAAACAAATACCTACACAGCCCCTTTCAGCTCTTTCCGTTCTTTTTGTCATTATTAATCTTAATAGAAGCTCAGAAAAGGTGCAAGCGTAGGGAGAGGCTCTTTGCAGGATTCAGTTCCTGCCCGCTCATCTTGAAGCCGTTGCTGTCGCATCCTCGACTGAGACAACAGATGCTTAACTGGATTTTGGGTCCTCTCTTCCAGTGGGTTATATCCCGTACCCTCTCCAGGCAGGTGTTGGATGGGGGCTGAATCCCCCAAGGTAGAAGATTCTGTCAGGAAAGGGAAATTCCAGATGTTTTTTAGGACAAGGTAAAAAAAACCTCTGGTATTATTTTTTTTTTTCCTATCTTATTATTTGCCGTGTACAGCTGACGAGTAATACCAGGCTCCCTGGTTTTGTGTCAAATGCCCCATTTTCATGGGGAATGTCTGCGTATCCTCCCAGACGCTGCGGCCGCTAGAACAAGCTTGAATTGCCCAGTTTAAGCTCAGAAGAACAGCAGGTGTGGTTAGTGGTCTTCCTGACGCCCGGAGTTTGATGCAGGCTGTAAAAAGGTAACAAAAAAGCAGAATAAATGCAAGAGCAATTAGCTACTGATGCGTTGCACACTGCTGGAGCATGACGTCTGCCGTGCACCTTGATCTGCCTGGTGATTTCACTATAGATAAGGTATTATTGCAATACGTAGCACAGATTAGTAAACTGGAAAATAATCCTCGAGATGTGTAGAACAGATTGGATTAGTAGCTGATGAGCCCTGGCTTCAAGTCACAATGCAGAGAGCTTAAATTTAGAGCAACGTGAATATGGAGGGACACTGAAGCAGAATCATCGCTGGGTTAACAAGGAGGTTAAACAAACCCTCTGATTTTTATCGTGGGTTAGCCAACTGCATGAACTGATCCTTTAGCTTTAATAAAGGGGCACGCAGGAGCTGAGCCTGTCCATAAGGGAAGGATCTGGGAACTGCGTTTCTCCAAGGTGGGCTTCACTCCTGCTGTTCCTTAAGAGGCTGCATTAAGATGGTTTAAAGCCCATCCCAATCTGTTACTTGTCTCTCAGCCTCTTGGCTAGGCTCAAACTCTGCAAGTTACTTTCTCAAGGCATCTGCCTCATGCTTATATTTTGGCCTCATGCTTATATTCTCTCACTATGCTTCAATAAAGAAACAAATATGAGGGGAAAAATAGCTTTTGAAATAGCAGGATGATTTAGGTTGTAGGTTTAGAAACTAAAATAAAGGCCATGTCTTTGTTCATTTTAGTTGAAAACACTTTTCTTCAGGGTAAGCTTAAGGTAAGAGCAGTGTTTTGTTTGGGGATTTTATTTTTTTTTCCTTTTTCCTATAGAAAATGATACAACTGTGGGTTTTACCCATGTTTCTTTGAAAGACTCTATAGGAGAAATTGCCTTTATGTGCGCTTTGCTATTTCAGAGGTTTCAGGATAATTTGGAGGTTTTCAGTTAGGATCTCTTTCTTTGAGTCAGTTCAAGGCTCGCTTTTTTTTTTTTTTTTTTTTTTTTTTTTTTTTTTTTTTTTTTTTTTTTTTTTTTTTCTCTTCTCCTTCCCAATATAACCAAAGGTATAAACTTCCTGAGTATCATGGACTTTCCTAATCTGCTGTGCCATGGCTTTGTCAGGTGCTCCTTAATTTGGATGGAGACCACTCAGTGAAATGAGTGACCAGTCCAGTGAAATGGTGGAAACTTGACCCATTTTTAGAATGGATTCCTCAACAAGTGTTAAGCATCTGTAAGGACCACTCTGAACTCCAGCAGTTCACCTCTTGTAATCTCGGATACACAGGGAGAGTAATTGGCACATCCTGGAGAGCTAGTCCCGTTCACGACAAGGTGTTTCGAAAGAGGGAATTCTCCTCTAGCTGTTCCTCCAAGTAGGATCTTTGCACGAATCAGGACACTGGAAAAGTAGGAAACTCAAGACGGAAAAGGTTCCTGGAGCCCCTTCTTAATGGGTTTGTTTGATTTTCAAATACTTCCTTATACCTTTATCTTCAAGGTAGGAAGAGAAAGTGTGGAGGGCTGGGCCGGAAGGCTTCTCTTGGATCAAAGGTGACAGTACACATACAGGTGAAAAAAGTTACTTTTATCACACGCTGTGTTTATAAAGCCTTAGTGGATCACAAGACCGTGTGCCAGCAGTTAGTGTGTTTTATTTTACCTGAAAGCTGCAGGAAGAAAATATTGACAGTCAGGATAAGTAAAGGGATGTGCATTATGATATAGTGTAAGGCAAGAATAAAATAAATCATTTAAAAAAGCTATTTGCTGTGTTCCCTAGCTGCTCCCTGGGGTGAGACACGTTAAGCCAGTGCGCCAGCCTGGTGGTACTGCACATAATATTTCCATTGGGGGAGTATATTTTCACTATTGGCAAATATTTTTGCTTGTTAAGTGGTCTTATGACAACATTTAGTGGAAGCCAGAGCAGGAATTGGCTGATACGTGGGACATTTTCACAGTATGAGAAGGAGGTGCCTAGGTGTTCCCCTGTGTGTTTATTTCTGCAAACACAGGCAGAAAGTATCTACCTTTGGATATCTAGGCATTGAATAATTACTACCAATTAATTAACAATTATTAATTACCCCCCCAAAATCTTTTATTTGAAATAAATTTATTTAATTGATTTTTTTGCTGTGATGATTTTGATAAGCGCAATGCATCCTTTGGAAAGGGGATTAGGATTTTGAACCATCGCTGTCACTTGTTGGGGGAAAGAAGTGGGAGGGGAAAACTATTTTTTTGCTCTTTTCTTAGAGCTGCTTGTGATAAGCATCAAGCTGCAGTTTTTTTCCTGCCACTAAAATGATTGAGCTTTGCAATTTCTGTAGCCAGACTTCACAATAAGTAGGTAGATGGCATCAGAAATACAGTATAGGTAGCAACATACCTTCTGCCTTTTTTTTTTTTTCCTAATCCATGGTGTGCTCTTCGAGGCTACGCTTTAAGAGCTGGGTTTTTGGTACCTAATCAGTCTAGCAAATACCGAGTCTTTATTCCTAAGTCTGCAAAGAGCCTTGACCATTTCCTTGGCTCTCAGTCCAGCTGTGGTTATGTTTGCAGAGCTCTTAGCAGCAGGGAGGTAGCTGTGTTTTTAGTCTTTGAGGCTCTGTGTGGTAGATAAACAGCAACTGAACTTGTTTGTGAGTATGTGTGCGTGTATACCGTAATCTTGTTGGATGTAAAGCAACATTTGTTTGTTATCCCCTTTCTGGTTAAAGGTACTGAGGTCTTAATTCCCTTTTCCTTTTACTGTAGGTGAAAATTGCTTTAAGTATATGGTTAAATCGGTATAAACGGTGAAAGGGGAGATTGATGCAACATTTGGATGTTTTTGATTCTTTTAAAATCTAGTGACAGCAGAACAGACTTAGATTGGTCTGTATGTCTCTAAAACTTGGGGTCTGGATTTATTTCTAAAGCAAATTATTGTGGTGTTTGCGTCGCTTGAGCAGTTGGCAGCAGCTTTCCGAGACCGCCTCGTACATAGCAAGGAAGCAAAAAAAAAAAAAGACTTACGGGGGAGTTTGTGCATGTGCATTCCCAGCCATTAACCTCGCGTCTGGATGCCGTTGGTTACGTTTAGGCTCTAAATGCAGTAACACACTTTAATTGGCCTTGCTCTTATTTGTTGCCGGCCGTGAAACAGCAGCCTAGGGCAGCAAAGCCTATTTTAGTGGCGTGCTGGCGATTAGCGCAACGCTTGCAAGATTGTAAAAGTTAAGCGAGTGCAGTGCAGCTCAGAAACTTTAATAGAGGGTACCTTAAACACTTAGTTTACTAAGTGCTCTCTTAGCTGTGTTTATATAATGAGGTGTTTAATGTGCTGTTAGTGAGTTTGTCCCAGTCCCTTGTTGCCCTAATATTAATGCTGGAAGGGAAGCGCTGGAAATCCTTGACCACTGGAGACTACCATTAAGCACATTTTATTGATCACTGTTTCTTTTCCAGGACGGAAGTAGTGAGCTTTATTTCCCACCCCACCCCCAGCCTTGTTACTTTTATCGCTAATATTTGTCTTATATTTAAGTGTATAGTTTGGTGTTTCCATTTTGTGGTGCTCGTGGAAATACATGTGTGTATATATATGTGTGAGCGCATATATTTTCATTACTACGCAAGATCTTATGGGTACTTTCGAGAAAAACAGGCATCTGACGGCTTGTTTTGTCTTTCACTTTTTATTTATGAGCTTGGAACGGAAATAAAAAAAGCTGCCTTGAAAAGCTAGGGACTTTTTATTTTGTGGGCTAATAATATGGCCCCAAGTTTATGGTTTTTATTTGCCTGCATTTTGATAAGCTTTGAATTTTGATTGTTTGCATCCGAAGGGCTGGAGGATCCAAAGTTCTGCAATTCTAGTATTTGTTAAGCTGTAGAGTTCCAGTTACTCCATGGGTTATAGCAGGTTTTTCCATTTTTAATCTAAAGAATCGCATCTGAAAGTTGTGTCAGATGTTCCTGATTCCTGGAGCATCTCAAGGGTTATATAAAACAGGGTTTTGGATGAAAACTTAGGGTGCAGTTTCCTGCTGAACATTTCATGGTATGAAGGCCAAACCAAAGCAATAATGTGTATTTAGGCTGACAAAAATAAAATTGAAGCTCCATATCCCTGTTCCAGAGTACTGCAAGATTTAACTGCAATTTTCTCTACTGCCCTTTTGTGTCTTTTCATCTATAGGACCAATAAAAGGCTGTTTCTTGATACTAGAAGTGTGTATTTGTAGCAGTATCACTCAATTTTGCGTGCAGAACATGGTGAGTCCCATCTCCTGTGAAAACCATGCAAATTCAAAGCAGAAAAATAAAACATGACTTGGTGCAAATGGTAAACTCTAGTGCTGGCTGGCCCTTTCCTGGGATACCTCGCAGGATGCAGAGGTCTGTTAACTCCGAGCCGGGCTCTTACTCCATGGATTTCAACCAGGCTGACGCTTGCGCTGCCCGTCTGCTTTGTTTGCAAACATTGGAAAAGGGAAAGGAAGGAAACGGCTCGTGGTGATGGTGCCTGATCTTTCTGCTAAATCCATGGCTCTGAGGAGCGCCTGGTGCAGGAGGGGAAGGACCGCTTGGATGCTGAGCCCCGCGTGTGTCGCTTGTTGTTAATGAGCCTTCATCTTGAAAGGGACCAAGTGGGTTTAAGCATCATGGTCAAAAGCACTAATAAGGCACAGCTACACCAAGCAAAGCCGTCACTTAAATCACCTCTTAAATTTCTCAGTGTAGATAAGCCTGAAACAACAACAACAAAAAAATGACTTCTCATCCTAGGCTGTGCTGTTTTGAAAATGATTTTATGATTAATATTAGATATTTTAAATCACGCTTAGGTGTTCTGCGCCTTCCTCTCTCCACCTGCTGTATTAAGATCCACATAAAATCACTGTTTTTGTTCTGGAGACTGTTGTGACAGATAATATTTTGTTGAATGGCAGGTAATAGATTTATTATGAAGACAGCACAGCATGCGGGTATCTTCAAAGGAGAGTGTATCTGTAATGGTCTTTCCTCCTCTTAATTATTGGAATGGGAGATTTTGTTTGAGGGCAGAACATGTGACAAAAGGATGTTGCTCCAAATAATAACAGCAAAGGAATCTTTAATTTTAAGTGATACCAATTAAGCAGAAATAATTGACTTTTCTTTAGTACTGCTATACAGATATCTGCATAATAGTCGTAATGTTAAGATACAGAAACCCAAAAGGTCCAATACTGAAACCACTCTCCTGGCTACAAAACGTGTTGCTTTACTGGCAAAAATCACAAGAAAAGTATGCCATTAAACGCTGCCAAAATATTTTTTTTTCATAAAAGGCTTGTCTTGCTGAAAAGAAAAGGCTTTCTTTCAATAAACTATAGCTGCTATAAATATTGTTCTAAGTAATCTGAACTATGTCAAAATATTATCCATTTTTGTGATTTCCTGAGCAATCAGGCCAGTATTAAATGGACTGTTTGATTCCTGTTGCTTTGGTTGGAGGAGAATTTTTATAAAGCCTTTTCAAGCATTTTTTTTGCTCACTGGGACGCTTACTGCATTTATTTTTATTTAATGTGTACTTAATTCAGGGCTTACATTTGGGGGGAAAAAAATATCCAAGCTATGGAGCTAAATTTTATCATGTTTCTCTTCATGTTAACGTATTACGCGACACAGGCCAGAGCTCTGCTACGGTTCAGCAGGTCCCTGCTGCCTCCTGTCTCTTACTAATGATCCCCGTGTGGCGACGACGGGGCTGGATTTGTGAATGCTAGGAGCTTCTTGGGAGCAAGCGGCATTCCCAAATGCAGATTCGGGAGGAGGTGGCCCAAGATCACAGAGCGTGTAAAAGCTTTCACCTCGGTCTCTGTAAAGTTCCCTAAAGGGAATTTAGGTCTTGATAAAGTTCCCAAAAGGAGTTTCCCTAAAGGGAATTTAATGAACGGATCTGGTTAGACACGACCTGTCTCTGTAAATACTTCCAGCTCGTTGTGAAATTAATAAATTAGTAATTGGTTGACTTAACAAGTGGAAATAAAATGCAGGGTTACATAGAGTTGTTGATTGCGTGGGCAGAGAGTAAATCATGCTGGGGCAACCTAAAAATCATTAGTGGCTGTAATTACTTGATATTTTTTTTCCCTGCGGAAGGATAAGAGACTCTGGCAAACGGAGCTGCGCATTATGACCAAATCCCACGGGACAGACGCCCGCTCAAGGTTATCAGTGGGAAAACCTCTGCAGTGATGGCCCTGCCTTTTGCCATGGAAAAGCTCCAGCTGGAGTAGGAAGAAACTCCCTTGCTGCTGCAGGAGCTGCCTGTGCGTGGGGACTTGCTTTTGGGTGGGTATTGCAGAGGTGTCAAAAACGGCCCTTGCAACCATCAGTGTTCCAAAGCCAGAAGTTATTTGGCCTGCAGGGCTAATGCGAAAGCTGCCTGCACAAAAGCACGGGAAGAATCGTGCTGGCTCTTCCTCCTCCGTGCTTGGAAGCCTAGAAACATTTTTCTTTTTCTCCCCTGCAAGTAGGTTTAAATTTGCTGCTAATTCCCAGGAAAGATTTCTTGAAATAATCTGCAAGGAGTGAAAGGTCACTGAGCAAGGAGGGCATAACTTTCCCCACTGGATAATTAAAAAGAAAATTAAAAAGTGTGCTGAGTTTGAGATCGACTTGTGGCCATGCTTTGAAGATTAAAAGGACTTTTTCCTTTCGGAGGAAGGCGCTGGGATCGGTGGGAGGAGGAGCTGCCGTCGCTGCAGCAGTTGGGCAGTGCCGAGATGCCGTATTTCCCGTTCGCTTGCTGAGCCATGAATGAGATACCAGGACCACAGAAATAAAGCTATCTGCTTGCTTTCTCCTACTTTAAAACTCATAATTTTGTAGCCTTCTACTTGGCTAGTCGCTATTTAGTGCAAGTGGATTTTTGTAGGCATCTGAGCTAACAGTATTTTTCATCTCAAAACCCTGCAAGAGGTTTTGCCTTTAGGAAACGAAAATAGCAGGAACTTAACACTAAAGACTGGAACTTTGCACGTTCGTTGAAGGGCCTATAACCAGCTCAATCTGCTGCTCTTTTCCAAGTCTGCACTTCTGAGACCGTTTGCCATCAAAAAAATAAGATACAAAGAGCTAAAACATGAGTATGCTAACACACTTTTGCAGCAGAACAGCAGCAAAATAATATAAAGGTAACGGGAAAAGATGACAAAAAGTGCAACTTATCAGACATAATGGGCAGATGTTTCAAGTCTAGACTTAGACTATAAATTTGCATTTCCCCACTGTGTTTTGTTATTTGTGGCATCGAATGGGGCAGCGAGAGCGCCGTTGTGCTGGTCGCAGGTTTTGTTATCTGCGGTTAGAGCGCGTGAATGCACCTAGAAATGCTCGTGTGCTGTTTGTAAGAGCTAAAGAGATTGAATTTGTAGGTGGGAAGTGTAAAAGCATTTGAATTTTTAGTTTATTAGGTTTAGGCTAATGTGTGTTGCTGCCTTGCTGCGTTATTGCATGCTTTATTTTGGTGGTGTACTGTCTTCTCTTAAACATGTCTTGAAAATTGCTTACGTTTCTTGTCTGGAAATCCATAGGTATCTTTAGAGGCACTTCCCTCTTGTTATTTATATATTATAATATATAATATAATATATGTTATGTTATATATAGAAGAATAACAAGTCTAGTTTGACTAATCTCCCAAAACCTGGAATTTTCTTTTAAGTATTTACAAATATGCAATTACAGGAGGAGTCTTAAAAGACACTGTGATATGACCAGTAAGTGAATTTAGAATTTAAAAGGAAAAAGAAAAAACACTGAACACCAAGCACAGCTTTTCTGTAACTTGAAAAACGAAGTTTCACTTAAAATGCACCAATTGGTCGTGCCTTTTCTGCTAGGGGGATGAACCTTTAAATGAATTGAATCCTGTACGAGAAACACACATGATTCCCAGGACTGTGCAGCATTCAATGATTTAAATGGTAAGCTTTCAAAGCAGTTTCAATAATTCTTTGTGTGTATTTGATAGGGTCATTAAAGAAGATATTACTGAATGTTTCTGTGTTAAAGGCTATCTTCTGTTAAGTGCTTTTTCCAGCAAATTTATAATGTAGTGGATTTATACATCTCTCGGTAAGACCAGGCTTAGTGGCCTTGTCTTTCTGCTGTTTAAAAATGTGAGTGGAAGTGGATCTGTTTATTCCCCTAATGTCCGATGCTCTTCTGTTTGTGTTATGTTAAACGTATTCTAGAGGATAGTCATGGGAGGCTGCTCTAAAAATTGAATCTCTTTCTTGACCTAAGGACTTCCCAACATGTTATGACTTTGCTAGGTAGAATTAGACTACTCCAAAACCACAGTAGAGGTTTATTTTACTGCCACAAGTGAGGCATCCTATACCTCGCCCTGCTAGCGGAAAAGATGCTCTTGCAAATGAGATCTGCCTTTTTCTGAAAACCTTGTCCTGAGAGCATGCCTTCCAGCAGCTCAATGTGTGAGGCATCTGCTTGTCAAAACCCTGGGGGTTTTTTTTGTGTTTTTTTTTTTTTTTTTCCTCTGTTTGTTTTAGATAAATTCTGGAGCAGAGAACCTCTCCTTGCAGGTTATCAGTGATTGCATCAGGCGAACCCTTTCTTTTGTCGTGTTTGTTTTTCCTGTTATCACCAGACAACATGTGAAGGTTCAAAGGAGTGATTTAGTTGCGGGAGCGGTTGCCATTGTAGAGTCACGTTGCTATCAGCCTCCATCACGATGAATTACCCGTTTTGTCTCATCCTTACAGATAGAGAAGGCAGTTTTCAATACAGTAGTAGGTGACTTGCCGCCCTGTCTTTGAATGCAGCAAAATTGTGGAGGATAGCCCCAAAATAAATTTTCTAACTCAGATCATCGCCTCTAAGTTGTCAGTTAGTTTACCTCATCGGTCTGTTCCCTCCTGGCATTTAAAATATTACAGAATATTACAGTTACAATATGCCTTGTGAGATATTCCACTGTCTGGAAAAAATGGCTGCAGGAGTCACATCTTAACATTCATCTGAAGTTCCTTAGTGATTAATTACGTGTTTGCTACGTGTGATTTGAATCGAACAACCTGTGATTAGATCGGTCCATAAGGGTTATGGAAGCTGTGTTTAAGTGAAGACACCCAGACTATTAGGAGTTTTATTTGTTTTGCTTTTGTGTGAGTGAAAACGCTTGGGATTCAGAAGTTAAGAACAGAAGAAATAACCTAATAAATAGAAACAGGGCAGGTGGAGGAGGTAACTTTTTGACTTTTCCTTTTCAGTGAAGATTAATGTTGGAAGACAATGTGATTTTTGTTATATGCAAACATTGCATAAAGCTGTGGAGATCATTGGCTTCCTTCTCTGCATTCTTAGCAAATGATGAATAAGTCGTATTGCACGTTAAGAAGTATCAGTTTTCAATGAACTGTCCCGTATTCAGTAGCGCCTTCCTTGCTTGAGGGAAAAGCACATGCCAATTTTTGATCTGCTGGTGAGCCACAGCCTTCAGACTTTGCTTCTCCAAAGTAGCAAAACAAGTGAGCAAAGTTTTGGCAGCCCGTTACAGGATTTTAAATTGCATGATGCTCGCTTAGCTCCTTAAGTGAAGGGAGCTATAGGTGGCGCCACTGGCCTGCCTTTTGCCTCCCCAAATTTGGGTTCAAAATGTGTCTTTTGAGACAAGGTGAGCTCATGGCTCCGTACTGGGCTCTTACCCATGTTGTTAAAGATTTTGGATGTTTCGAGTCTCACTTTTTTTTTTGTTCTTGCCTCCCTCTCTAACCTTGTCCTGGTGCTCTGCGCATCACTTTTACTCAGCTTTTCCATTAGTCAAATGAATGAGCCCAACAAAGTGTATACCATGTATTTTAACGAGCTTACCAAAAACTGAAATGCTTAACCTTGTACTGGAGATGTGACTTCTGGGGTCACGGACTTTCTTTTGAAGCCTGGCTAATTGGTACTTTAAATATTCCCTTGCAAGTCACACAACTTGGATTTCTAGAGTCGCTTGCTGCTGATCATGGAGGTGGGTGGTGGAAAATCACCATCCTCATCACAGCCCTTGAGCACGTAAATATTTACCCGCCTTGATTTTGGGGGGCTGTCTCTTCTGCTGGCTTTTCTGCCCGTGATGCTGCAGATTACGTAAAGCACTCGAGGTTGTTGGTTTGATTTGTACGCTCTCTGCTGTTACTTAGAGATCGTGTCTGGCCACTCGCTCTCCGCGTCTATGGCCGGTACGTGTAGTAACAGTTTACGGCCGTGGGGTGTCTTTCCCTATTTCGGCTGTTGTGTAATGCCCGGGTGTTTTGATTGGGCAAAGTACAGTTATACAATGTAGTGAGCCCAACCAGATTATAAAAATCCTTCTTCTTTATGTCTGCATCCTTTCAGACGGCGACTTGCAACTTGAGCTCTTGCGCTTTGCATAGGCTGGAAGAAATGCTGTAGAGGAGCTGGCTGGGACGAGCCCTGGGAGTTTAGTGCAGGTTTCTTAAGGTAAGAGCCACTTCCAAATCAAGTGTCGATAGGCATAGTTAGGAATATTCAACTGCTTTAGTGGGGGCATTGTTATTGCAAGGTGAAAATCACTCTTAATCGTGGCAATCTTAAGATTTGAATAGCTAAATTTCAGTGTTTTAAGGATCTGAGGACTTCTCATTTTAAAAATATTGTTGCTGCTGTAGAGAGAGAGAGAGAGAGAGAGACATGAAAGTATTTACAGTCTTTCCTGTTTACCTGTACACTCTGTCTTCCTTTTAGTTTCAAAATGAGAGAAAATTACATGAGGTTTCTTGCAATAAAAACAGGGTTTCAGAATGCCTGGCCACAGAAGAGCAGCATCTTTGTTAGTTTTTGGAAATCTGATGTAAAATATATGGAATAGGAGACTGTCAAATGGAAGGAAAATCTTTACTTAAAGTCAAGCTAGATGGAACAGTTCTATATAACAAAGTTGTTAAGTGTGTAAACAGCTAGGAGGCTTTATATTGCTTACCAGCCTAAAAATTGTTTTGCTTGAGCCAGGAGGCTCAAAAGTAGACTCAGGAATGCTTAATTCTTCGGAAAGAAACTTCACATTCAGGGTTGAGAAAGCTGGCACGTTACCCAGGTTTGTTTTAATAAATGGAATTTTTCCTAGATGAGTCTCTAACTTCACCTTTGTTTTAACATGATTAGGGTCTCGAATGAAAGTAGCTTACATCAAAGTGCCAGGAAGAAATACAAAGCAAGCTGAGAAAGGAACCAATGTGTGTTCAGATTGCATGGTGAAGGAGCTTAATGAACTGTGTGCTAAGGTCCATAATAATGTGGAGGTATCTGAAGTCTTAATTATTAATGCACCACAGGGAAACTCTGAAGGCCGATAGTATTTTCACTTGAGTTAACTTGTGCCATAAGCACCGTGGGAGGTGTTCTGGGCTAAAAGTAAGATTATGAAGCAGTAATGCATTTCATAAAGAAAACTGAGGCATTTCATTTGTGTTTACCGTGGTTGAGAACGTTAAAGGTGTCATTTGATATTGGTCACCTGTTGTCAAGCTTTATCTTGATTTGCATCTCCTGGATTTTGCTTCTCTCTTGTGAACCTCTTCCTTGGCCTTTCATTAAGACCCTTAATACAGACCATTAACTCCCTTACAGAGAGTGGTGCACACATTGCATGGAAATTTGGCAAAACTTTTGCTTACAGGAACAGTAAATACAGAGAGAAGTAGGGTAAAAGATGAGCAAGGAGCAGCTTGGCAAATAACTTTTAACCAAACGTGCCCCTTCAGGTTGTCCTACGTCTTGGAAATACTCCTGTTTCACATCTCTTTGTTTCAAAACGTAGCTAAATTAGCTCTTCTGAAGAAAAAAAAAATTGATCAACTAAAGGTGTAATTTTGAAAAGCTTCTACGATCCTTTGTTAAATATTTCATTCAGTTGGATTTAAGGCAGCTACTGAACAAGCTCATTCACCCGGGAAGTTAATGAGATTTAACTAATGTGCTTTAAATGGAGAGAAGGTTTGAGCTCCTGACTTTCTTGCGTGTCTTTGTGTGGACATGCTCTCATGTTGGTCAACTGCTAAGACGTACAGTTCTGGCTGGCAGTCAAAATACCAGCTACTTAAAAATTCATTAGTGCCTCCAAAGAAAGAGTGTGTTTGCTCTTTGAAGACTGACTTTGAAGCGAAGCGAGAAGCCAACTCGGGACCAAGCCTCCTTAGAGTAACTTTTAAAATCTTGCTTTTAAAAGCTGACTTTTAGAAAGCTTTGGCATAATTAGCAGCACTTTATCCACTTCTAACGCAGGTAAAGGGGATTGATGCCTTTTTTATAGTGCTGCTAATTTGAAGTACTCTTCTTTCATACCTGTGGATCTAATTACCGTCCATTGGGGCAGGGAATCATCTGTGGCTTTTAAAGAAATGATACTTTTTTTGGTGCCCTTTAAGGGAAAGGAAATCTGGATGCCATGAGTAGAGACTAATCCTAAGAATTTTTCTGAACAAAGAGGTTCGGTTACAAAATCGCCCAAGGAATCGCCTTGCTTCAGACTAAAGCATGAAGATGGTTTTGTTACGTGTAGCAACAGAAGCAAAATGCAGGTGCTCCGCAGCTTTTTCCATTTCCGTAAGACAGTCAACAACCCTTGCGAGGCAGAAAAAAATGCCCTTTGGGCTCACCTCCGTTGCCAGGCCGGTGTGTGGGCAGGGATCTCTGCGGAGCCGTATCGCAGTGCCAATCTCGAGGCGGAACAGCCCAGCCGGGCTGAGGCGGTTGAGGTTGTGGGTCTGTACACGGTGTTTTGCCCGTGTGTTGTTGAGTCCCAGCTGGGCTTCATTAGCCCCGTGGATGAGGTGTGCGTCGATGACTCCTTTGCAGAAAGGACCTGCTTGCTTTGGAGGAAAACATCGACGTTTTGGACCATTTTGAGCCAAATAGATATTAAGTGCTTTCTTTTGATCACTTGTAATTTGGTTGTTTTTATTTATGTTTCTGATAAAGCACTGCTTCATTTTAACAACTGGAATTTCTCTGGCTTAATGTGTTAGTTTTGTTAGTGAGTGCGGACGGCTACGGCTGAGAAAAGGACAGAGAGGCTCTGAGGCTCTTCTGGTATGGAAATTGGGATAACTCAGGACTTGCGAAGGCGATGACGAGCGTAAATACAAATCCCAATGCCCCCGGCTCCGATTTAATGTGGGCAAGGCCAGGTGCGTTTAATAACAGGAAGCGGAGTCTTTGTTTCTTAATACTTTAATGGGGCAAAATCAGAGGAGAAATTTTGCACAACTGGCTTAACTAGAGCCAGTAACAACCTGGATGTAGCTGCTGTTCCATAATTAACTGGGAATTGCCTTGCTTTTGTGTTTAATCGTTTGTCTGGCCAGGGATAACTGCACCCTGTAAGCAAACTTGTCTAATTGGAGCCTCCACAAAATTCCCTAATTGTCCGCTTTGCCGGTCTTGAGTTTAAAAGGAGTCCTGGTGCCCTAATCCGTTTGGGGCGGTTTGGCGAAGGCGTTTCTTTCGAAACATCCCTGATCTCTTGGCATTCCTCCTGCTGCCTCTCGGGGCAGTCGGCATCTCCCGGGATACATCCTGGCTGATCCCAGCGGCGTGTCCGGCGGTCCCCCTCCTCCTCGTCTCCTGATGAATGTTGCCTGGCTAGCAAACCACATGCAGCTCTGTGCTGCAGGATGCAGCCTCTCCCTGCGTCTTCGTTGCTGAAGAGTAATATTAAACAACTTGGCCTAAATGCACTTTTTAATGTATCTATAAACTAAACAATGTCACTGCAGTGTGTTTGGTGGTGGCGCAGTGTTTTCGTAGCTGTCTGACGCTACAGGAACTAACAGTTCATCTTGACCTGTGGCCCACAGCGAATCCTTTTCGGAAACATCTCCGCAGCACACACAGAACTGGGGACTGATGCAGTGAGGAGGATTGCAAAACCAGCAGCATGTTCTGCTCTGCTTCCAAACTGGATGTGTTCTGACAATAAAATATCCCAAAGTGTGATGAGTCCAAGGCCCTTTACGTGTCTGTGCTTTGTCTGTTGGCAATAATATGTTCTCAGTTTTGCAGGACACATTGATTTGTATTTAGACACATAGTGTGCTTACTTTTCAGAGGTGCCAAATACTTGAAACTGCCACTGGAGTTGGTCAAACTTGAGATCTCCCATAGTCCAGGTTATTTTCTTTAAGTATTTTGAATTTATTTACAGTTCAGATGAAATTAAGCCTCGTTGTAAGGTTGGACAGCTTCTGGCTGAGCATCATCCCCACTTGTGGCGGGAGGAGCTGGTTGATCTTCACATAAGCTTGACTGCTAATTAAAAACAATAAATTGGAGTTTGTAATTAAGCTATCACCTTAATTTGATTCTAATCTCCTTAGCGAGTGCTACAGACAGAGCTCTTTTGGCTCGTCAACCATCTGCAAAAGCCAAGAAGGTCCCGTGTTGGATCCCGTTCTGGTCTGCACGATGTCTCACTGAGCCACAGATCTCCATTGAGTGCTCCTGGGAGCTTTTCCATCCCTACTTTCTAGAAAATTTGCTCTTCTGACATCAGTTTCATTTATAACCACCGGTGTTGTCCTTTCCTCTACAAAAATATCCTCTGCTCCCCAGCGTAGAGCCACCAAATGCAGGTCAGTTGCTCCATTTCTCCCGAGGAGTTGCCGAGAAGAGGGCCACGTTATTGATGAACCATTTAATTCCCTTTTGCTGCTTCTGCTAGGCTGAGAAGTGTAGCAAGGACAGCACTGAGATGTCCATGACCACATTAACCAAGTGGGAATAGGGAGGTAAGCATGCAAATAAGCGTGAGATCTGACTAGCCACGGAGGACATGCATGCACTCCTGAGACAAGCGAGGGTTCTCCTCGGTACTCATTCCCTAGTCACAGCTTACGTGTGTCCTAGACTTGCCCCAGCAGAATTTGGTGTTTGAGGGACAGCCAAGTGCAGTTATAAAGCAGCCAATTTCCATTTCTCCTTTTCGTGGTCCCCACGGGCTGTTCTGCCACTTTGCAGAGCTTTGCTGTGGTTTCTCTCTGTGGCTGTAGGTGCAGAGCGTTGGTTACTGGTTATTAAATGTTCTGGCCCTGTTGTGCAAAGCACGATGTTGCTTCCCTCTGGAAGCTTCTGAAAAAGAAAGGCTTGCATCATGCTCTAGTGCTTTGCAAAAACAGTCATGTTTAGGGTCCAGAGCCGCTGTGATGAAGCTGGAAGTGGAAGGACCTGAGCACTTCATACTGCAGCACTTTCTACCTGTTTGCCCTGCAGGGAGGTTTAGACCCTCCTGGGGGCCTGGAGGTCCTTCCCAAGGGTAAATCTCCAGGGCTGCTTGTTGCACATGTCAGGAGAAGAGCATTAGAAGATTAGCAGCGTATCCTGAACGCAGCCTTGTTTCTCAGTCCTGCAGCTGCCACACTGGCAGCGCCCAGCACGTTACTGACACTTCTAATCGATGCAAAACAAACCAACAGCCACCACCAAACAACCCCTGTTGCCCCAAGTGTATTGTTTGCTATCCCAGCCCTTGCTTTCCCAACCTCTGTGTGTCCCCAAACCTTCCGGTAGCTTCATGTCCCCTCCACGACAGTACAAAATCCCGGGAAAAGCGGGTTAAAGGCACCCTCTGACCTTTCCCCAGGTTCCGAGGGTGGCCAAGTAGCTGTTGCCTCCTGTGAACTCTTGCACGTGGACGTTTCCATTCCATAGGTTATTTGTGTAAACACTGACATTATCTAAATCACTGTGGACCCATTTGAGCTTCTGGCCTTCCCGAGTTAATCCCATACAGGTATTGAAGATAATTTGATACAGCGAGAGCTGTTAACCAATATATTGGCTGCAATTTCTTTTCTCACATTTCCATTTGATCCCAAGCAGTAGATAACTTCGTGTACTGCATGGACTTACCTAAGTTTTATCTCTCTAAAGGAGTTTTATCTCTTGATTCGGTGCTTTCCAGCTTCTAGTGGGTTGGGGTTGTTAGGGATAAAACATCATAAAACATCCGAGTTGCCTTGTTTAGCTGTTGTCGGTTGTTGAATAAGAGATTTGATAAAGAGCAGCAGCCTTTTGGGTACCCTGACCTGCTGCCTGTAGGTTTCTGCCTTGAGTGGATGGTTCTGGTGGTGGAATACAACTTTTCTGAAGATCTGTATGTGCCGTATAGGGCCAGGCTCATTGCTTAGCAGAAGTCACCGAAAGTTGTGTGCTAATTTGGATGCTGCCATTTGGGAACCTTCGTCTTGGAGATCAAAACGGTTTTGTCTTACGTCTTCTGCTTCTGCTGTAAAGAATAAATAGACGAGTTGCCTTTTATGTGCTCCCATGATGCATTCCAGAACAATTCCCAAGGAATTACCCTGTCTTAGTTGAAGACAGCAGGTCTTAGTGTCTTGCAATGCAAGGTAAAATAAGATTATACCCTCTTCGTTCCTGGACATTGCTGGAGATGCTGGTTAATGCTGCCTAAGATGATTATCTTGCCAGAATACCTTAAGCTAGATCTCCAGAAGGACAGATTTCCTGCTGGTGTAACTTTTACACTAGTGTTTTATTGCCATGACAGCATTTGGCGGAGGGGCGGGGGATTCTCAGGCTTTTTTTCCCTTTTTCTTTCCATATTTGAGATTATAAAGCTACCAGAGGAAGCCAGGCCTGTTCCCATCACTGTTGTTCTTGGAGACTTTAAAAAAAAAAAAATTAAATCAAAAAGGCATATTCCTTTCAAATTCTTTTTTTTTTTTTTTCCCCCCATGCTTTGGAGGGAAAAACCCTTCATATCTCCACACTAAAAATGGACAAAAAGTCTCAATTTTCAAAGTATATAAAAGTATGTGGTAAAAATTGAAATGCCTTTTTTTTTTTTTTTCCCCCGAAACAAACGCATTTATGATAGTAAGTACTTGAAGCAGTTCTCTCCTGTAGTCTTAAATTCAATCAAGGAATGATTAATTATTCTATCTTAATATTGACTGTAAAAAAGAGGTCTTAATTAAATCCGTATTAGAAGGTGCTACTTTCCGTCCCATTTTGCTTTAATTAGGAATGCTTCAAGGGCATTTTGGTGGCCATCTACTATTTCTTACGTATGTATATCTTCTCTCTTGAAGAAATCATTTTGGAAGATAACTATCTTCTTTCACCTCAAGTAACCAGAATTTTCTAGCAAATGGGTAATTAACAGCTATTAAGAGGCTCTAAAATATTAGTACTCTGTAGTTTTTCAAGCAGTTCTAAATTGCCCCTAGCAGAAGGGATTTTGTCAAGTTTAATTATTTTTGCAATTACAGGAGACATTTGAGCTGCTGGCATTTTCCTGGACAGTGTTTTGGAAGGATTTAAAAACTACTTTTTGGGTTTTCTAATATTTACATACTAAGTTTTTTGAATATTCATTAGCTGCATTTCAACCTCTGGCAACAGTGTAGTCAAAAATGTCATTAACTTGCTTTTGAAGCCACCCTGGTGCGCCTGGAGTGTTGCTGCTTAAATATGTTCTTAGATTTTTTTTTTGTCCAGAACGTCGCTCCGTGATTTTGAAAAGAGCATTTTTCAGGTCTGTCGTGTGCTTTTATGTGTAGCTTGGCTTGGTTCGTCCTTGCCTGGCTACACCCGCGCTCCCCTTTCTGAAGCTGGATGGGACCAGAGGCTGCAACGCTGAGTTTGCTGCGGAATTTGTCACTCTGTCCCGTGGGAAGTGTTCAAATCTGTTGATTCATGCTGCTCAGCCTTGGAAATGGCCAAAACCGTGAATGATTGTGTCCTGGCACGTCTATTTTGAGGAATAAATGTGGGAAAACTATATGGTAGTGGCCCATCTGGTAAAACAAAAGTGAACCAGGGCTCTGTTTGATTTTTCCTTGCTGTGCCAAACCAATAGTGGTGCTAATTGAGAGGCAGGCTGAGCTTTATCCTGAATTAGTCGCTTCTGCGTCATGAGGCAGATAACTTCCTAAGTCCCTCAAGAGAATGGAATAATTTTGGCTAAGGATGTACAAACAGAAGGGCTTTCTGTCTGCTTGGAAGAGGTCATTGAACGTGAGGCGTGCACTGCTTCATGTGCTCCATGTGCTTCGCTGTCAAGCTAGTGTAAGCTGGGGAAGTTTTTATTTAACAGTAAGTTATGTTAGAAGGAGGGGTTTGGCTCAGAAGGAAACTCGTAGATCCACAAATTTTGATTTTCTGACAAAGTATAAGTATTATTTGCAAGCAATATATGTAGCAAATTATTTAGCCATCCCTACAGGGCTGAAAGTACTGGATTATCTTGCTCTCAAAAAAAAAAAAAAAAAAAAAAAAGACTATGGGAATTACAGCATAATTGAATCAAAAAAGGTGCTAATAATAATTGAAGGCCAGAAGAGAAGAACGAGAGAATTTCAATATTCCAGGAATGTTAAAAGTAGGAGAACGTTGAGCATGAAGGGGAATAAATTTTGCAGGCCTTGTGTATTTGGTACATACATCTTAGCTAATCATGAAAAAAATAAAGTCACTTTGTTTTTAGGTGCTGTTGATGCTAACAATACGAAGAAAACCCTAATGCTCCAGCTGCATTGCTCAGCGCTTGTCTAATCCCTGGTGGTGCTGCGGTTTAAGTAAGAACTAGTGCTGTTAGTACCCGCTCTGTGATCTCCAGAAGCATCCGTTTGGATGCTGTATGCAAGTCCTTGACATCCTGGAAACCATGGGGATTGGCAAGAATACCACGTCGAAGGCGGTGGAGACGGGGGGCACAACAGAAGGCAAATACGAGGATGAATCTAAACATCCCACCTTTTTCACTCTGCCCGTAAGTAACATATCTAAGAAACACATACTCAAGGTTAATATGAGTCATTGACTATGGTTGAGCTGTGCAAAACCTTTATCTAAAATATACATATATATATATAATATATATTTTTATATGTGTATGTGCTCGTGTGGTTTTGGTTGTTTTTTTATTTGCTTGTTTATCTGGATCCACAGAAGGGCTTGTGATCCTTTGGTTCCCAGGACTAAAATAACAAGAACAACATATTTCTTCAGTTTCTGTTGCCGAAAGGATCGGAAATCACTTCTACAAGTCAGCTAAAACCATGTAAACCTGTGGCCAGTTATGATGTTTCTGGTTTTGTCAAGTGTGTGCTCTAAAGCAGTGCTGAGCATGCAGAGCGTGCATCTCCCGGGGCAGTTTGTGGTCTTGGGTTGGGAGAATAGACTTTAGTGCTTAAGAAAGCATCAGCCCCGAGAGAAGAGTGTCTTGAGTTGGCCATCTGCAAGAAGAACTGCAGAATTTCCTTGTCTTGTTCCACTTTTTTAGAGTTTCAGTATTGTGTTTGACAGCAAACTGTTGTTCTCCTGCACTTGACATTAGCTGTGGTTGCAGAGAAAATGTGTCTTTTATTCATTTGTGTGCTCTTCATGTTTTTCTTTGTTTTTTAAGGTCGTGATAAATGGGGGAGCAACATCCAGTGGCGATCAGGATACCGAAGACACAGAGCTGATGGCAATCTATACTACAGAAAATGGTATAGCAGAAAAGGTATGTCACAGTTCCCTTGCACGGGAGAATCCAGTCTTGCTTTTCAGCTTTAGTATTTGTTCACCCAAGTTTTACTTTCTCTCATCAAACCTGCTGACGTGCAGGTTCACATCAGGCTGTGGCCACTTTTCCCTTCACAAGTCGCACACGTGATTAGAGAACTCGGGGACTGACTCAGCAAACATTAGGAGCAGTTTATGCACTTTGACCTGCCATCTGAATCCATAATATGCAATTTTTGGTATTTCTTCATTTCAGATGGCCTTTTACACTGTTTCCCTGATAAGATTCTTCTGTTCTTCAGTTGTTTGCCCTTTTGTTTTTAGGCAAATAAACTAGTGGTGTGGAGCACCTTCTGAAGGTCTGTCCCTGGTACAGCAGTCTCTTCCAAACTCCTAACATCAGGCACTTAATTTTCTAATCCTTTTTTTTCCAAGTAGAGGGCTGCTTATTATTTTCTGACAGCTTTGTGGGTAAAGGTCAGCCTGTTCAGAGTTAAACTGTAGCTTAAACAAGCAATACTGACAGAGGCCTTGTAACGTTCCACTTTAGAAGAACATTTTAAGCGCTACGGCCTGTATCTGATTTAGTCTCTCCCTTTCTTGCAGCTATCTATATGTAGAGGTCTGTCTTGAATACATCTCTACTACCATTTTGATAACCCTGATGTTTTAATGGATAAATTACGGCAACTGCTGTTGTGTATGATGGCTGATTCTGAGTCATGCTGAGACTAGCATAGAAAGAGACAATCTGATAAAAGCCTTGAGCAAAAGTGGTTGGGATGAAATTGTGCAACTTAGATTAGCGATCTCTAGACATTAAAGCATGTCTTCGTGGCCTCTTTTTTTTTTTTTTTTTTCCCAAACCTGTGTTTTTCTCCTTTTCAGTAGCTCCACATGATCAGAACTGTGAATGATGGATGATAACATGCCTTAAGAAGACAGCGAGCTTTTAATCGACCAAATCTGCTTGAGCTAAACCTTTACTGTGTCTTAAAATGAATGAACAGTGAAAGGAGGGGCTTTAACAATTAGCAGTCTCGTGTATTAAGATAGCATTTGAGGCTAGTATTTCTGCTAATCTAGTCAAATCTCTTGTTTTTTCACTTAAAATAACAGTGTGTGCATGAAGCATCGTTATTCTTGGCTTTCCATTCCTCTTAAGATATCATTCAACAACAGCAACAACAACAAAAAGCAAGCGGAATACCCTGTATAAAAGACTATAAAAGAGGGAACTGAAATGTCCTGAATTGCCGGAGGGTGCCTTTTGCTCACATTCTCTCGCAATATTTGTTAGCTCAAACAATAAACTGTTGGCCCACACGAGCAATAACTGTAGTGATGCATCTCGACAAAATAAACAGTAGTGCACTGCTTATTGCTTAATCAAATACAGAGCTGATGACACAGATGAATTTCTCCAAGGGCCTCTTACTGGTTGCTCGCAGTTCCTCAGCTTTCGCTTGGTCCTTTCCGCTACCATTTTATAAGGGAACCTTCATCTTTCGTTGTTGCTGCTGTTCCTCATTTCTAGTTCTTAGCTCTTCTACTGCTCAGTCTTGAGCTCTTTTAGGTCAGCTCCCTTTAGGACTTATCTCAAGGTCTGATAAAATGAAAGCTGCTTCTGCCCCATCAGAATAAGCCCGGCTTTTGGAACGAGGGGGGAATATCCTGCAAGGTTTTATGCTGTTACAAGGATTACAGCTGTGTTTCTGCTGATGTTTCATTAGTTAATAGATGAAGACCATACCTGCAGCTGCCTCTGATTAAAATGAAAAGGGGATCCATATTATCACTACGTTGAGTTCTAAGTCACAACTGCAAAATTGGCCCCAGCAATGCTAATCTCATCAGTCTGCCACTTAATGAAGCTATAAACAGTTGCTGCGACCCCGGCACTGTGTGAGAAAGACTTCTCTATATCTCTTGTTCTTCAAAATTTGAAATTTCCCTCCATCTTTCCATAGCTCCATGTGATAATCCACCCTCCCTGAGTTCAGTTTCACACACGTAACTTGGTGGCATTTGTTTTCTCAACAGAAGCTGGAGGTGAAAGGGAAACACCGTGGGTTGCTTGTTTGCTCTGACCTTGTAGATGATAAACCAAATGGAGGTTACCTAAGCCTGCTCTGTGCATGTGTTGTGACTTTGAAGAAATTAAGACCATTTCAGGCAAAAATAACTCCAGCAAAATCCCCAGCCTTTGTACAAGGCTGCTTCACGTGAGCTTTGCACTGGATTAGGTCATCACAGTAGTTACATAAGGTTTTTTTCTGGTGCTGAAATGATATAATCTGATACTTCCCCCTGCTTTTGTTGCTGGCATTAAGTCTTTGGAGCTTTGTGTTTTGTTCTTGGGCCTTGGGGAGGTAAGAGGAAACAATTCCACTTGGCTGTCAAGAAGGCCGGAACGTGGTCGGTCTTCAGTTTCCTGCAGGGTTGGAGCGAGTTCGCTTGGCTTTTATAAGCTGGCGGTGGCCATTTTCAGTTACAACGATGAGGGTTTCTCCCTGGGCTCCAGTGCTGGGTAGACACGAAAATAATACATTTTGTGGCTAAAAATGGTTAACCAAGATGAAAATTGAGTAAGAATTAAGCTGGGAAGCAGCTTCCATCATAATAAGGAACTTCCTTGCCTGTGATTTGGGGCTGTTATGCAAGAGAAGCTGTTTGACATAGTCACTTTTATACTTAATTCCTTTTTTTTTCTTTTTTCTTTTTTTTTTTTTTTGCATAAACAAGTCTGTCATGATGATCCCATTTTTTACAGCACCATTTGGCCAACAGATTGGTTATATCCAAAAGGAACAATTGTTGTGTTTAGTGTAAATAAGCAGGGAATGGTTTATACAAATGAGTGTTTGGTACAAATGCAGGAGGGACAGCTGGGAGAGACGCTTGTTCATGTGAAGGTAAAAGGCTTCTAAAGATGCAAGGTATTGACATTGCTCAAGAGTAAAACCCCAATTTCAGAGCACTTAGGAGTTGCTGATAGTTCAAACTGTTTATTCTTATGCAACATTAACTTGAGGTTGCTTTGTATCCTTCACCCCAATGTTTGACAGAGCTCTCTGGCAGAGACGCTGGACAGCAGTGGCAGTTTGGACGCACAGAGAACTGACATGATTTACACTATTGAAGATGTTCCTCCTTGGTACCTCTGCATATTTTTGGGGTTGCAGGTATGTTTCAAAATATTTGTTAATGTTTTCTCCATAGTTTTTTTTAAAGTTAGTTTTGCACTTGTGGATGTAATGTTATTCTTCCTGAGCTCTCCAGTCTTTGAAGAAAGTGATAAGACAGCTTCTTTTGAAGTAGGTCGTACAGTAAAATTAATGTATTGCTGAGGCCCTGTATCACTACGCGCTGGCGTGTGCATTTGTGTGATTCACTTTAAATATTTAGGCTTTAAAGCTGCTACTTAGTTAAATTAAGAGAACAAATGCTACGTGGTAAAGCTTCAGAAGGTGACATGCCACCTCCTGGAACAGAAAGGTGGAGAGAGTGGGTGGTCTAGTGCTAGCACCTTGAATATTAAGGCTGCTACTGTGGCTGTGTCACTTCTCCAAGCCCAGCACACAGTGACAACTACAGGAGGGTGCCAAGTCCTGCACCCCACTGCTAGCTCAGCCACTCGCTTGTTGTAGAGCAACTCATCATCTCCTTTCTCACATGCTAATAAAAATCTGTCCCACAGGAATGCTGAGAACTTGTTGTCGTCTCTAAAGTGTGTTGAGAGCCTCAACCAAGCACATTCAGAAGCATCCTTTTTATTCCTGCCTTTCCCCAAGGGCAGGCCCTTCTGTAGGGCTTCTCTTTTCGCCTGGGTTGCTGCATGTGGTGACCCTTGTTTGTTTGTTTGCTCTCTGTAGTTGGACTGGAAAAGAATTAACGAGTGGCTATTTTCTGGTGCTTGGGCACTTATTTGCAGCCCAGTTGTGCACTGTGTTCATTTGTAAGCTAATGGTCTTTCACCTGGTTGAAAATGAATGGAGTTATTTACCTGCTTTGCTAAGTTGCCTTTCAGCACAGTTACCTAGATACTCCCTGATCAAGAACAGCAGCCATGGAGCTATGTAAATAATCCAGTGGATCCCCCATCAACTGGGATCATTAGCAGCAACCTAACGGTAGCTAAACACAGTAAGATACCAGAAAAAATGTTTAGAACCTAAGAACAAGAGACTGGGGGGATAACTTAGAAGCAAAAAGAAAATCAGGTGTGCAAGACAAGATGGTTGTAAAAAGAGCTTTTAAAATGTCTGCTGGAGTATTAAACATATATTTTCTGTTCACAGCATTACTTAACGTGTTTCAGTGGAACGATAGCGGTGCCCTTTTTGCTAGCTGATGCCATGTGTGTTGGATTTGACCAGTGGGCTACCAGCCAGTTGATTGGGACCATTTTCTTCTGCGTGGGCATCACGACGTTGTTACAAACCACTTTTGGGTGCAGGTGAGATCCGGAGTGTGTTCCTGGGGGTTGAGATGATGCTTGTGAGGCTATGCCTGTGCTGAAATTTCATGGATGTAGTTGGAGATCCAAGAAGTAATTAGTCTGTTTCTAAAGGGTAAACGTGAAATTTGAGATAGCAGTTCAAGTACAGGACAGTTAATGAAAGCTTTTGGAAAGCTTCTCCCAAAAAAAGGTGGATCTGAAATAAGAGAAAGCATTCCAGGGTAAAGAAAGTACAGCTGTGGGGTGGGGAGGAAGGAGAGGAAAGAGAAAGCCATGAAGACAGAGAAAACAGAAGTGTTTCTGGGAGAAAGAAAAAAGTCACATGCCTTTTTAAAGAGGCTACTTGTTTTCATTAGTTTCTTGAAGGATACTTTTTTTTTTTTTTCCCCCAGAAACTTAATAGTTGTTGGGATTTATCCCAAAGCAAAGTATGTGCTTGTTTTATTTTGGTAAAGCACTTGGATTAAAGTGGTAGGGTCTCTGGAGCCACGCCACAAGGTAAGGGTAGTCAAAGCTGATGTGCCAGCCTTCAGCCCTGATGCCTTCTAATGCAGGTGGCTTTGAGGACGAGACCTTCCTAGCTTGTTTCTGAACTTGATCCAAGACTCTTAAACTTCTTGTTTCTCAAAAACCCTGCACACATGCAGTGAGAAAAGGACACGAGTGACTTTCATTCTCTAAATTTAGTGTCTCTGAGTGTTACCTGCCCCTGCAAACAAATAATTTGCTGTTATTTGCCAGCCACTCTGAATTGCAGGGAGGGATCCTTCCGTGAGCTGGGAAGGATGTGTATATGTTGGTGTAGTTTTACAGGAATTCCTGTAAGGATCCTTCAATCTGATCTCCCTACAGGGATGCCAGACATGATATTAGGTTGTACTAATATTTGTGATAATCTGTTGCTGGTTTAAAAAAAAAAAAAAAAAAAAGTATATTGTGGGCTTTTATTTATGTGAAGTTAAAACTTTTTTTTTTATAAAATGACAGTTGTACAGTAAACACTGCAGAGATATTTAATGTAATGTTTACTTAAACTTCTGTTGACTCTCTCTGTGACAACCAGCAGTAGATAGAACCCACAGAGTTATTTTTGCATCTTCTTGAATAAACAGAGAAAGATAAACAGAAGAAAAGTGCATATTGGATTAGCCTTCCCTCCTGTAATGACTTGAACAGCTCATGTGTCATGGAGTTAAACTCGGGGACAGCATCAGCTGAAATCTTGCGTTCTACTACGAAATGGGCCAAAAACCTCCCACGATTTTAAAAATTTGTCTGAAACAGTCACCGTGTGTGGAAGGGTTATCTCAATAGGGTAAAGAAGGCAAAGCCTAGGATGTATCACTTATGGTTGCACCTTCCGCCTCAACCTCATCAGAAAGAGCTTTTTACACTTCCTGAGAGCTCCTTACTCAAGTTTAGGCTCTTTTGGGGATTTCTCCCTTTTCCAAACTCATCTTGGGCACCTTTTTCGTTATTGCTTGCTGTAGAGTAAACCTGGCTTCTTGCCAAAGCAGGTCTGGTGCCATCACTAGGAAATACTCTGTCCTGCATCTCCCACCTCTTCTTCTTTCATACATTGTATTTTAATCCTTTCCAGTGGCTTCCATTGCCCTGGGAAGGGCCTGTTTTGTAAACTGAAGTGTTGGTGTTTGGGCCTTAAGAATCGAGGACTGAAGTATTTCAGGAGGAGCTTCGAGTGGCTGAAGGTTTTGCAACTTCAATATGTAATTCTGTTTTTTATGTAAGGGTGGCACGGGACTATAGCAGCCACCTTCTGTAAGTGAGACTCAAAAGTATTTATTGGCAAGACCATTGACTGAGAAGTATTTCAGTAAATAAAGCTATGCTACTTTCCAAAGGTCAAATTCCACAGTTTAAAGGCCCTTGAAGATGGAATTAGCTTCGTAAAGAGGAGTCTTCACGGCCGATTTGGTGCCCGTGCTAATTTTAGGAATTTGAGCTATTTATTGGATTATGTAAACTAGAAGATTTGGCAAAGATTCATAGTAATTTCTATGACTGAGACCATCAAACAGAGCATTAATGCACTATTTTAGGTGTGTTGCTGTGCCCACCAATAGATTCTGTAAGCATTGGTCCATCCGTGTCGAATGTTAGGATAACTAAAGCACTTCCAGCTGCCTTTAATGGCAGGGGGGGCTCTGTCTTCACCCAGGCAGATGCCAAAATGTCGTTTTAATAATCTGGACATGAAAATCAAATGTTATTCCAAATATGAGATGGCACTTAACACAAATGCCTGGCTTAGCAATGGGAAAGCTATTTCATAAAATGGGTTTCGGACTGCAGCTGTCTGTCTGGGTAGATACTCATCACTGTTGGCTGACTTGGAGTAATAAATTAATAAGTGAGAGGGTTTGCTTTGTTTTCTTCCTACAGGAGAAAAAAAAAAAGGTAGTTGAACACTTATTGGTATTATTGTTGATATTTCCTTTGAGAATCTGAATAGCCATTCATTTAAACAAGCGGTGCAAACCTGTGGCTCCTAGGAATGTTTTCGGAACACTTAATCCAAAAGGTGGTTCAAAGGAATGGCAGTTGCTGGTTTCTTAGGTATTAGCTCCCTTAAAACTCTGCAACTTTCTGTTTTAAACCCCAGAATCTTAAGTTTTCACATCAAAAAGATAGGTCTTATTGCAGGAGGAGTTTAGTGGTTTCTGGGTTGCATACAGTGAAGCTAATTCATCCTGCACGTTCTGTCTGAGGTCTTTAATACTCATTGTACAGGAGCATATTATTTTTAAAGGGCGAATTTTGAGTTCAAATGCCTCCAGCAATTTCTGTACGTTATACCCCCAAACTGAGATTGTGAAAGATTGTTTTAAAGGGTATTCTGCGCAATTCAAAGCTTGCGTCTGGAGCGAAGTCTCGGCACAACTGACTTCATGGCTGGAGAATGTTGTTGCAATGCCCATTTGCAAAATCATTAGAGGGGGACGGAGCGCCGCGTAGGTGGAACAGAGGAGTAACAGCTTGTTTCAGGTATTGCATACTTTGCCGTGGGCACCAGCTTGCTCAGTTTTGCCCAGCGAACCTTGAAAAAGAAGATGAATCATTCACTCATCACTAGCACAGTTTCTTCGCCGAAGAGAAAGCTTTGTTTTATATATTCATTTCATTTTTGCTAGAAAAAAAGCTTATTACGGAGTTAACGTGCAAGTCAAGTTTGCTCAGGTGGCTCCTGTATTTTATGAAGTCTGAAATCTGGACATTTTCAAAGCTTGCAGTTCGTGGGCCTGTTTTTTAGTTCACTCATGGCGCAAACTCTTTTCCAGTTGTTAATTCAACTGTTTCAGCTTCCTGCATGTGACTTATTACAGCTGCCATTAGTGACATGCTTCTGTTTTGATCTTCCTTGTATTAAGCATGTTAAGAGTATTTTCCCTGCGGAGTTTCTCTTCCTCCCTGGGCTTTTTGTGATCCTTATCTGCATCTTTTTGCTTTCCTGCTGCTTGTGCAGACATTAAGGCACTTCACTGTGGCTGTAAAACAGCCATAAACTCGGTGCATGAACTGGAGTCTCATGAGCAATCAAATGGTCCACATGCTATGGTCTGAGATGGGTTATTTGAGCAAATCATGTTACCATTCGTTAATGACAGTATTTACTGAGTAGTTCAAAGTGCCTCTCCTCTAGAGTTAAGTAATATCTGGATTTTTGTCCTCTTACGCAAGCTACGGTTTATTTGGTAAATACATAGTTGGTCAAGGCAGATGCTATTTAGTCTTTTTTAAGAACCTTTGGGGAAGTTTGAACACCAACGCTAAGAATCTCATCTCAAAATGCTTGCAGCTTCCCTACTTATTGCTGATAGCAACCTGGAACATCTAATCAGCACGTAGCAACGTCATAGGTATTTGCCATAACGCCTGAAGAGGACTCATAAAGTGACTCTGCTTCGAGTCACGCAGCTGGAAGGTGCTGCCAATGCTCCCTACCTGTCCCGAAGGGCTTGTGGCGTGGAAGGGCTGCAGATGCTGCCTGTTCTGCCCAAGGGCTGTTAATTGCATCAAAACACTCATCTTTGGGGTCAAAAACGTGTTGAGTCAAAAACGTGTTGGGTCAGTGTCTGCTGCCCACAGGTCCGTGCCTGGTAATTAGCTCTTCCAGGCATTGCCTGGGTGACTTCATGCACGTCGTGTCTTCTGGTAGGGCCTTGGAGCTGTGGGTTTTATTATTTCTCTGCATTTTCTTTTTTCCCAATGAGAAATTCCCATGCTCCATGTTGTTAATAACCTCCTGAGAAAGCTTAGGTCTGAGGATGGACACCAAAATACAGTGGGTCTCCTGACCCAAAATTGTAACCCCAAAATGTATCAGCATCTCTTCTTTCCTTTTCCACAGGTTACCCTTGTTTCAAGCGAGTGCTTTTGCATTCTTAGCACCTGCCAGAGCCATCCTCTCCTTGGAGAAGTGGAAATGTAATAATACAGGTAATGGGAATTTCTGCTTGCCCAGATTGACAGATGGCCCAGACCACAGTGCAAATGCCAGATGTTTTGATACTGAAACTGAAAGCAATGAGCAGGAAGTATGAAAAATGTAACTCCTTTTGCAGTATTTCAGCTTTGTGTGCCTCTGTTCTGGAGGAAGCCTCCTAAAAAATGCCCTTGGAGAATGCTGGGTTTCGTTCCGGCACAGCCGTGTCCAGTCTGCTGGTTTTATAAATGATTTTATGACTGATTGAAGCTGAAGCTCTAAAGTGTAAGAGAACCTTAAGGGAAACCAGAGGTCCTGTGGGAGATGCTGCGGATGCTAGCGTTAATGTCTGATGGTAGTCTTCTTGCTTTGGTGTATTCTTATTAAATAAATGTCAACAAAAGAAATACAGCAGTGAGATAGAAGTTGTTCTAATTAGTCTTACTATCTTTTTTTAAACTTAGTTTTATGTATTCCTTTTTTCCCCTTAGGAAAGTCAGATTTAGCTACTGGGAAATGGCCCAGGCATGTCGACACCTTGGTACTCCAAAATGTGTCAGTACCCTAGTGCACACCTTGTTGAAACAAGATGCTGCCTGATAACCTTTGATTGCAAAGTAATTTTTCACTACTTCAGCGTGTTGCAAAGAACCTTTACAGCATCTTGCTCTTAAACCTTTTAACCTCCAAACGGTGTCAGATGGGGTTTTAACCACAAGCCAATTCATCATGCCATGTATGACCTAAGTTAGCAAACAACAAACGTTAGAGTGTTTGAGTCCTAGTGGGCAATTGAGTAATTCTCCATTCACCCATTTATTGGAGTGGGGAAAGAATCCCTAATTGACCTTCATTTCCGAAAGTTAGGGTTATTTTTTTTCCCCCTGCTCAGTGGTACGGTGGGTAAAATTAGTGGTTAGTTCTGAGGAAATGTAAACATGTTATTGGGGAGAGATTATCGCTTGATTTATAGGGCTGCAGACTTTTTTTTGTGTCCGTTGAGATCAGGATACAGCTTCAGCAGAAACTCCTTTTGTGAGAAATTTGACTTCAAATTTGCAAAGTGGTTGAGGAATAAAAAGCTGTTTTGTCTTTTTTCTTTTTGTAAGATATAACAGTTACAAATGGAACAACAGAGCTGCTTCACACTGAGCACATCTGGTATCCCAGAATCCGAGAGGTAATGTAGGAATAGTCTTTAGCTGCTGATCTGTCCAATTTCAGTTAAGTTTCTCATGTAACCATCTACATGTTCTCATCTTTAAGTCACTGATGTCTTCTTTCGCTACGATTTAATTTGACTATGTCCCTTAAATCATTTCATGGAAATCTTTATCTTTTCACCTGATTCACGGCAAATACAATGAGTTAGTTGCCACATTCAAAAAGATACGCAGTAAAATACACGAGTGGGACTAATAATCTTCTCGTTAAGGCTTTGCAATTAGTGCTTGGCCGTAGCAGTTAAGTGGTACATCAGATGACTTGCCTGCTGTCACTGGTCAGAGATAGCACGCAGATAGCAAATCTCTTCATGTCCAGGTGTCTTCAGTTGAGGACAATTCTGGTAAGACCTTGACTCTCCCCAGAGACTCGCTGCAAGGCACCAAACCCTTCCCCGCTGCAGCATTTCAGCGTGAGCCCCGTCCTGCTTTGCAGAGCCCAGGACGAGGGTCGTGCCCAGGCGTCCCACGAGGGCGGTAGATAGCGTAGTCCCAAACGGAGGCGTGTGTCATGGAATTTATCTCCCATCCCGTCGCTTTGGGCTGCAAACTTTTTCGTAATTAAAAACCACCCCTCTCTCTTCCCCATGTTCAAACCATAGCTACATCCTGCCAAGAGCCCTGCAGCCAAGAGGGCTGACAGTCTCCTGAGACCACAACGCTGCTCTATACCAGCTTCTAAGGAGCACTTGTGAAAATGCAGCACACACTCTGCCCCTAGGAGCTAGGAGCATCACCTCCGTGGCGCCAGCAGCCCTTGCCGGTTCGATCTGAGAGCTTAAAGGTTAGCCTGGAACCCAGGTCTCCTGTCTGACAGTGTGATGTGCTATCCACACAACTACCAGACTGGCCCACTGGTCTGTTGTGTAATAGTTTTGTGGAGAAAGCCATAAGTGTTATGCTTAAGCAATAAGTCACTTAAACCTAATGAGCTGTTTTATGACCAAAAAAAAAAAAAAATTGCTGAGTTCTTCTTTGTCACTGAATTCTTTAACTGCGGTTTATAAGCCAGAGCAGAAAAAAAGAAAAGGCATGTTTTTCCTTTAAGATTTCACTGAACTGTCTCTTTCCCCTTCTTGTGTGTTCAGATCCAAGGTGCCATCATCATGTCCTCGCTGATTGAGGTGGTCATCGGTCTGCTCGGCCTTCCCGGCGCCCTGCTGCGATACATCGGGCCTCTCACCATCACGCCAACCGTCGCTCTCATCGGCCTCTCCGGCTTCCAGGCAGCTGGGGAAAGAGCAGGAAAACACTGGGGCATCGCTATGCTGTAAGTACTCCCTGGCTGGTAAGTCGGCACGCGGGAATTCTGTGGTGCAGGTGAAAAACCTAAGTTTTCTTGACTACCAAAGGCAGCACGGCAGTGCTAAGTACATGGAATTCCCACTTTTCAGTTGCTCTTTAGTTGGGGTGTGTTTTCCCCTTGTGTTTCAGTTGGGTTTTGCTTGGAAGATGTAACCTGCAGCTGCTAGGGCTGAATAGCTTGATGCTCTTCAAGTGGAAGGTTGAAATGAGATGGAGGGCAATGTTACTGTGCCTCCCATCCCCACAAAAAAAGAAAGAAAAAGGAAAGGTTCATGTTATCCATTAAGAGATATTCAGTGCTCCTCTTCGTCCTTGCCACACCAGCTTGCCATCTGAGTGATTCCTATGATATTAGGATTTCACTAGTGCAATAAACTGTGTATTTTTTAATCAAGTTTCACTAAGGTTTAACTGGGATGAAGGTTATGTTGGTTTCAGAGTGTCCCGTGAGCTTCCCTGCTTGCCCATTTCTGAGAGAATTCTTTCAATTGCTGATATGTAAGTAGACAAAAAGGCTTCTAGAGTGAATTTCAGGGCATAATCTGCCTATTTCTATAGGTATAAATGCCAAGGAAATGTAAGAGTCGGGAATAGCGATATGAAAGGGAGAAATGAGAAAAAATGAATGACTGGAATACAAGAGTTTCCTGTGAGATGGCTTGAAAAATCAGCCAAATGAGGGTGAAAACCATGTTTTTAGGGAGACTAAAATTGGCAGAAGCAGACAAAATGTTCAATATATAGCAAGCGATGTTGTCCTGGCTCTAGAAATGGAAGGAATGACTTGATGAAATCAGGTTCTGATCTAACCAATCTGTTTGCACAGTACTCTGAACACGTAAAGTATTCTGTAAGCGTAGCTTATGACTAAAAGGGCTATTTAATTCTCTTTTATCTCAGATGTTAGTATCACGAGTAGTTTTGTAATTGTATTATGTTAAGCAGCTGACCCAAAGGAACATTTTATTTTTCTATAAAGCAAATTCTGTGCAAGTTGGGGCTAATGTTAAATGTTAATGTTAAAGCAAGTAGACCTTTGGTGAATTGGACATGGAAACCTGTAATCTGAGTTGACAGGTTGCAAATGGAAAAAAAACAAATCAATTTAGGAACCGGGTTTAAATATTACCCCGTCAGTAATTACTCTCTGGCTTCTGCCATGCAAAAATGTACCCGAGATTGTTGAAAATGTCTCTGTAGCCATTCAGATCCATTCAGACCTGATCTTTCAAGATGTGGCACTTGAAGTTGTCTTGACTGCTCTGGTGAGATAAAAGTAATTGTGTTGCTATCTCGCCCAGCACAGTAGTACCTGCAGAAGAGCTGTTATCTTCTATCAGCTGCTGATACTACTTGACAGGAGCTTCAGTTTCCCAAACAGTTTTCTGGCCTTGTGCATTCCTTAAGGCACCGGGCTGAAATAATTTAGTCATAAAGCAGGTCACATCATGAGCCATAAAAACACAGTATAGCCCCGAATCTTCCTTTGCCTGGAAATCTGGCAAACCAAATTCTTTCTTTGGGCATGCGAAGATTTCCCAGTATTTTTACATGCTGTCTCCCAGTGCTCCACCTGCTCTGTGGCCAAGCGAATTGAGAGGCAAAACTCAAAGGTTGTGGGGAAAACTGCCTCTCTCTCTTGCTTTAGTCTCTGCCAAGCCATGAAGAGGGTCTTTATAATGTATGTGTCCTCCCTGGGATTATTTACAGCCCTGCATCACGGGAACTGTGAGCATTCAAGGTAGCCCCTGCTAGAAGTCTATCTTTCTATAATGGACTTTGGGAGAGGTGCCAGAGTATTTCCTAACTGCAAGGAGAAGGTGCCCTGATCGTTCAGCCTCAGTCTGGGGTGAAGGCCAGAAATGACACCCTGCTTGTGCAGAGCTCTTTGTTCCTGCAGGTTCAGGGAGAATAAAGCTCTGTTTTGTTCTTCGCAGCCTGAAAGTGATCTTGAATAGAGGAGGGAGGGAAGCTTCAAATGCATCTTTTTTTTTTTTTTTTTTTAATCAGTGATAAAACATAATCTCCTCGAATTTCAGGAAAAGCTTTTGCTCCTTCAAACAACTTGACTCTTTTTGGACCCATGTGATTTCTGGGAGCGGGGCGAAGTGAAGGGTATTGCTGAAGATGAGAGATGTAGCAACGTAGGGACTGATGTGTTTTAGCTGTTGTGTCACACTCCCCCCTTGTCTGTCCTCCCAGGTGTTCCTATTTTCTGCAATGCAAACCTGAACAAAAAGAGAGTTTGATTAACAGAAGATCACAGCTTACCTTTTTCCCAACAGTTCTATGTCCAAAAACCTTTCCGTAGTCTATCTTCCTTTCCTGGTTTTGTGTATCTTTTTCTGGTAGTGTTGCACAACTAAAATACAAATTATGGAGCTTTGGGTTTCATAGAGTAGTAGCGTAATTAAAATATATTCTCTCCCAATACTTTGTCTTATGCTAAATCTTTAAATTTCCATGTATATATTGAGTTTGAAGAGCCTAAAGGGTTATTGAGTTTGTACTGGGAAAGATTTTTAGTGTATTGATACTAACGATGTGTCTCTCTCCTCTCACCCTCCTCCTCTTTTCTCAGAACTATTTTCCTAGTATTGTTGTTTTCTCAGTATGCCAGAAATGTCAAATTTCCCTTACCGATTTACAAATCCAAGAAAGGATGGACCGCGTACAGGCTGCAGCTTTTCAAAATGTTTCCTGTAAGTAGTTGTCCTTCAAAGGAAAACGTGGAACATCGTATTTTTTATATCTTTTATTTCTCCTTTTTATTAAGGGTAAAATAGATTGCAAAAATGAGATAAAAGCTTGGATGCACTTATGGGAAACTTAACTAACAGGCTCATTTGCTAGAGGAAAGAGTGTCTCGTGTAGTCTTGCCAGCTCCCATTCTGGCATCTCTCCCTGGTGAAGAGCCATCAGAGTGGTGAAGGTGATGGAGTGTCGGGGAGGGGAAGGGTAGAGAAGAAGGTGTGTTTATGCATGCAGTGAAATCCCAAACGGAGCCCTCCAAAAAGGGAGGGCCAGATCATTATCTTTGGGGTTTTGAAAGCGCTGCTTAGTTTCCCCGGGTGAAAGCGTTCCTTTTATTTCTGTGTTGAAGTTAAAACGAGTGAATTCTGAATTCATTTTAAGTGCTCATTTGGAGCCTTTCCCATTTGTTAGGGGAGAGAAGAGGCTTATTCTGATCCCAAAGCTTTTGTAACAGCACCTTTGTTAAAGAAAAATCACCTAAAAGATCCATTAGAGGATTTACTGTTCTTCAGACTGCGAATATCACTTAAGATCATGCTAAGATAAGCACATTAGAGAGGCTCTGTGCGGCACCTGTTTGCTGTTGATGAGCGTTGTTGATAATCATTGACTTTAAAGAGCTTCTTCCTGCCTTCTGTCACAGATCATTTTAGCTATTTTGGTGTCGTGGTTGCTCTGCTTCATCTTCACCGTGACGGACGTCTTTCCCCCGGACAGTTCCAAGTACGGCTTCTACGCGCGCACGGACGCCCGCCGAGGAGTGCTCTTGGTCGCGCCGTGGTTCAAGGTCCCTTATCCTTGTAAGTAGGTTTCCTTTCTCCTTTGAAGGCTGAATTTAACAACACACCTGCGAGCATCTTTCCTGTCATATCTTTGCAA
Organism: Nothocercus julius; assembly: GCA_013398735.1. Classification (NCBI taxonomy): domain Eukaryota; kingdom Metazoa; phylum Chordata; class Aves; order Tinamiformes; family Tinamidae; genus Nothocercus; species Nothocercus julius. The sequence continues at coordinate 389,769 of VZSV01000335.1, forward strand.
GCATTTACTAATTTTTTCCTCAATATTAGATTCTGATACGCTTTGCCTATACAGTAACTGACGGGAGTCTTTTAACTGACTTAAAGGCATTGCACTAGGGGAATTACAGCTTTTCTCTAGTATTTTATGCTTTAAAGTGGTGGCTTATGGCCTCTTTCACAAAATATCACGTGTGAGTAACATTTGCAAGAGAAAACAAAATGCTTTACATTGCATTGTGGGCAAAATTTAGTATTTCGCTGGCCTCCCCATAGTTTAAAGCTGTTAAAAGCCATTCCCTATGACTATGAGATGGGGTTGCACAACCAGTCCACACTTGTGCTGCTCAGCAGTTAATGGTAATAATAGAGTCATATTCTACCAGAACAGAGTAATAGAAACGGTTATGAATACCAGCATGCCATAATGAGCAGCTTCGTTGTGGTTTGCCATGTGCTTTGGTTCTGATTAGGCTTTAAAAGAAACCACTTCTAAAGAATTACTTGCAGGACATTTAATAGAAGGGTTTGGCAATGATGAAGAGGAGGAAGACGGTTCTGCACCTCGATTAGACCATTCTTATTTGTAAAGCCTTGTTCATTCATGTTGGTGTGACTTAAAACTTTCTTTTGTTGCGAGAGACTCATCTATTTCAAAGAGATAAAAGCAGCAAGGCAATTGCTGCAGAAAGCCTGCCAAGCTTTGCTAAGGGCTTAAATTAATCTTATTTTCTCTTCGGCAGATATTTGGAAACGGAAGGTGTTTTTGTGTGATCATAGCTGATTTTTAGCTATTGTCTTGTGCAGACTAAACTCATAACTAAAACCGGCATTTTTAGAAAAATCATAATTAAGTGGCATTGGCCTCACTAATCTGATTTTTTTTCCTCCCATCCCCACAAGCAGTAGTTGAGATTCATGTCTCCTGAACAGGAGGAATTTTTTTGGCGGGGTTTAGCCTTTTTTTCAAGCATGATCAAAGCAGTTGCTTAGGCAGTTTTTTTTTTTTTTCCTCTACTCCTTTCATCTAGTCAAACTTGCCAGACAGTGTTACCATAAAGGGAGTTTGGTTCCATTAAAGATTAATAAATGGCTGTGTGTTTTGATATCTAAATTTGTTTTCAGTAGAACAAGAGATTTCAGTTTTCTTTTCTTCACAGTTCAGTGGGGACTGCCAACAATTTCGGCCGCCGGAGTAATCGGGATGCTTAGCGCTGTCGTCGCTAGCATTATTGAATCCATCGGGGATTACTATGCCTGTGCTAGGCTGTCTTGTGCTCCCCCTCCACCTATTCATGCAATAAATAGGTATGTCAAGAAGGAAATATTTACCTATATTTTATTGCTACTATTTTGCCCTTTTTTTGTTGTTGTTGTTTTACTGAGATAAATCAGGAATGTGTTTTGGTATTAAATGTTGCAATTTGGCCAAACACAAGGCCCAAAGACCTGAAATACAAGATGTAGCTGTGGTTTTGAAGGTTTTGAGTTAATTTTGATGCTAGATGTACCACTGGCAACCTAGTTCTGTTTCTGCTGTGGCATCTGTGGCACTTGCTATTGCTGTTTCAGTAGGGACAAAATTCTGAATCGGCTCTGCAAGTTGTGTAGCTTGTTCAGTTCACCTGAATCGTAATTTTAGGAATAGAGAAGGGCTTTAAGTTTGACCTGCTTATTTTGTGTTTTCTTTGGTTCTTTGGGTATCTAGACCGTGGACGTGTGATATCCAGAGGATGGCACCTATATTGTTTCTCCAGGTGTTGGAGTTTGAAACACTGATGAAAATAAACCATGCAAGGCAAATAACTTGACACCTAGAAAACATGTGATGAAAAAGCAGTGTCTGAAATGAGGCCACATTAATGCAATTTTGACTTTTGTTTCTGAATTACAGAGGGATTTTTATTGAGGGTCTTTCCTGTGTCTTGGATGGAGTATTTGGAACAGGGAACGGATCCACTTCTTCCAGCCCTAACATTGGTGTCTTGGGCATCACGAAGGTAAGTGCTTCACCTCCATCAGCTGAGGGTTTGGAGATGATTTTGTGTCCTATGGTGGCTGACTCATGCTCTTTTCAGCTTTCACATGGTATTTACATATTATTTTCTGCAGAAAAAAATACGCCGTATTTAGAATTTACTTAATTTGACTGTCCTGACCATTATCTGATAGAAATTGATTCCTGAGAGGACCTCAAAAACCTTCTTTTAGGTTGAGGCATAAACACTATTAACTGTATAGAAATTGATACTCTTCTAGCCATCTTGGCCCTGAAAGTGTCAGTAGAGGAGAGCTGAATATTTTTAGTTTCTCACTTTGGCACATGATGAAATGCAACTTGAGGTCCTTGGATCTTATCTACATCTGTACGAGGACAGTGCAGTGGCACAGCCAGAGCAGGAGCTTGCGGTCAAGGTAGTTTCCAAGTTAAATATCCCCTAAATATTTGCCCCCATCATGGTTTATAGAGCCCTGAGCATACTTAGGGGATTTCATATTTTTGGAGTGCTACCGGCAAACTGTGTAAGCTCTTGAGGAATTCCTATGGAATCAGCAGGATAATTTACATGCTGAATAGTCCATGTGCTCAAATGCCTCTCTGAACCCGGAGGCCTTGGGCTGCAGATAGATCTGCTTGACATTGTTAATTTAACCTTGCTAAAATAAAATGGCCAGAGTAATTTATGTTGCGAATATGCACGTTTTGTTACGTTAGTGGACTTGGAAGCTATAAATTTGCTGCTTACGTGCGGCAATAACTCATCCCTCTGACTCAGTGCAGCAAAGATGGGGAATTTATCTTTGACCATTTTTTTTTCTTTTCTGCACAAAGGACGAGTCTGTTTGCTTTTAGGACAGAATATAAATACTAATAGCACCATCTGCTGTCTGTATAAGTCTTTTCCTTTCAGTTGCTGATGGAAATTTCCTAGAAGAAATTCTGGTTACAAAAAGCATCGAAGAAAAGGTTTATTCAGTTCTGACCTCTGTTTCTCCCACTGTCTTTGTAGCAGCAATTGATACCAGTTAACAGCACTTTTTTTATGAGCAGCCTGCAGGAATAAGAGTACTTTTTGCTTTGGAACAACAGAAAATGAATGTTTAACCGGCAGCTGTTACCGAGAACAAAATTAAATACAGTTAGGTTTGTTCAGAGAGCATCATTACAAGTGCATGTGCCTCATCCTCAATGGCACAGCTGGACGGCCGCGCTCCAGTGTTTTGTCTTGTTTTCCAGTCTCCATCCTCATGCCTAAAAACCTAGTAGTTTGCAGCTTTAAATTTTGTATCAAAATAGCCTTTTTTACTGTTTTGTTTTTTTGGCACATATACCCCGCTGTTTATTTGGGGAAAAAATCTCCCAAATGTTAATGAGCAAAAGACTGCATAGTGATCATCTCCTTTCTGTAACTGAATGCCTCCTATCTAACTGCTGAGCAGAGAAGAATATTTGAGGAATAAACTTTTACCCTAGATGTTCCTATTACATCTTTTCTTAAACTGAGATGGTTTGATAGTAGCATAAGTTTAGTCCAAGAATATGTACACATATATTCTTGCATTTATTGAAACACTAGCATGATGCTTCCCTTCTTTCCGATCCTGTATAGGAGGTACACAGGCAGGTCACACGTAATTAATCTTAACTTCCCTGTGAAGCTTAATTATAACAGAAATCTGCAAAAAGCTTGCCCGGAAACCACCTTTGCAGCATAACACATTTTTTTTTATTGTGCCTGGTACAGCAAATATATACATCATGCAGATATAAAACTTTTATATTGTACATTCGTGCACAGCAACTGCTCTTACGACATTATGCTGGAGAAATACTGCCCTAAGTTGAGTGCTTAAAATAAAAATGGGAAGGAAATGAAGACGTGTTTTTTCACAGTGTTAGCACAGGCAGGTTTTGCATCTGCAGTGTATTCAGCTCTGATGTTGGAGGGAGATGTTGTAAAATGACCCAAAAATGTCTGTCTGAAAAGTCTGTGTCTCCTTCAAGCATGGGAGGTTCCCACTGTCTTGTGTGAAGTGGTCTCAGATACATTAGTCAGACAAAATTCTAAAGGGAGAATGCAAAAAAAAAAAAAAGGGGGGGGGGAATTAGAAAACCAAGGCATAAAGCTGGGGTAAGTGCAACCTCTTCCGTGTCTTTTTCTTTATGCTCTGTCTGCAGGTGGGGAGCCGGAGGGTTATCCAGTACGGCGCAGCCTTCATGCTCTTGCTCGGGATGGTTGGCAAGTTCAGCGCTCTCTTTGCGTCGCTGCCTGACCCCGTGCTCGGTGCCCTCTTCTGCACCCTCTTTGGTACCGTGTGTTTTGTTGCTGCTCTTTGTGCCCTCGGTGGCCGTGATATCTCTTTGCTCAAGCGGTGCATGTTTTTGTTTTACGTTGTCATGTTTCCTTAGAAAAAGGCTGTCTCAGTGCTGAGACTCATCTTGTTTTTATTTAGGAATGATTACAGCTGTGGGGCTGTCTAACCTCCAGTTCATAGATTTAAATTCTTCACGGAACCTGTTTGTCCTTGGATTTTCCATTTTCTTTGGACTCGTCCTTCCGAGCTATCTCAAACAAAATCCACTGGTCACAGGTACGTATGGAAGCAAACTTTTTACCCACATGAGCATTCTTTTATACTCAGTATACAAAGTACAAACAAGTATAAGGTAACTTAAAGAGCCAAGAAGAGTAAAAGCAAAATACTAATACAATAAAAGGTGTAGATAATGCCGATGTGTTCAGAAGTGGACAAATACTGAGGTGTTGAGAACAGAGGTTGATGTTTCATTGCTACCGTAAGGTTTTGCCTTTTTTAAGAAGTAATTTTTTCATCTTTTTCCATCATTTGCATCTTTTTAGATTATGAAAACCCCTTTCCATGTTTTAATTTTCTAATTATTTCAAAATTGCACAGTTGTGCTTGCAGTAGCAACTAAAATGGCATTTCTTTGCATCTTTATAAGCTATTAAAGTGCATGGAGTTATGCCTGGGGGGGTGAGGATCTGTGGGTGGACTGTGTTGCTTAAAGCTTCTTCTGTATCTATTCCCACGTGGTTTTAAGAGCCCTATTCGAGCAAATTCCTCAGTGACCTCAGTGTTTTTCCCAGTCGGGCGGCACATAAATCAGTAGGATGTGCGTATGTACGATAAAAGCTCTGAATAAATTCCTTTTCTTTTCTATCCTCCCAGGAATAGCAGGCATTGATCAAGTACTGAATGTTCTCCTCACCACGGCCATGTTTGTCGGTGGCTGCGTTGCCTTTATTTTGGATAACACCATTCCAGGTCAGCCATACAAATCTGCTGTTTGAGTCAAAATGATAAATGAAGTGAATTTTGGAGAGCATTTTAGGGAGGCAGGAGGGGAGAAAGCGGTTGCTGGTTCTGCTTTTGACTTTCTTAAGAGCAAATGGCCTCATACCAGCTTGCCTCAGTTTCTTCAAGTTCACTTTGCATCTTGTAGTTAAGGTCTCTCTACTATTAAAGATACAAATGCGCAGGAGAAAAAAAAAAAATCAAGAGAAGAGAACAGACTGAGCAGACTTAATTTACTGAGTTGTAGCCTATTCTTATGTATTTATGTGTGTGTCTGTGTGCATTTGCATTCATTTTTATTTGTTTTAACTCCTAGGAAGCCCTGAAGAAAGGGGGATAAGGAAATGGAAGAAAGGGGTGGGTAAAGGAAGCAAGTCACTGGATGGCATGGAAACGTACGATTTGCCTTTTGGCATGAACTTCATCAAAAAATACAGGTGTTTCAGCTTCCTGCCAATCAGCCCTACCTTTATGGGCTACACGTGGAAAGGCTTCAGGAAAAGCAGTAACTGCAGGAGTTCAGACGAAGACTCGGAAGCTACAGTATAGCCTTAGTTGAAATTATATTATCTAGTTGTAGTAAAATATGTATTTGCAGTTTCTTGCTGATTAAGAAGCATTAAAATATATGTTTTGTATATCTGCATTTAAATTCTGGAACCAGAGCTGAGACGGGTTTAAAAACTAAAAAAAAAAAAAAAAAAGCTTTCCTGTTGTGGGTGGTGGTAGCCAGATTTAGTGTCTCTGGGTCAAATTTTCCAATGCTCTTCTCACTTTTCAGAAGCTTTAGATATCTATGCACCTAAGTCTGTCTTTTTTTTGTCGTTACTATTTTTTTTAATGTTAAACAGAGCTTAGGTTCCTGAAGTATTTAGGTGCTATTGAGAAATGCTTCTTTCTACAGTGAGTTTTATTTAAGTCATCGATGCTGGCATTTTCTGGCGCGTTCATTGCTGGCAATGTTTGTTACGCCACAAAATCAGAATCCGGTGGAAAAATCGGAATCCTCGTACTCCTCAACACCCCGTGGAATCAACGTACGTAGCGTTTTCCAGGCGCTAGTTGACACATTCCTAGTTTTCAGACCCCTGTCGCGCAGGCTTAGTTTGTATGGCAAATCATGAGAATTTTCTTTTCCTTTTTAAAAAAAAAAATTGAATTTTTGGATAGTCAAGCCAGAAGGCCGAAGGCGATCTTCTTTTCCAGCAGAGACACTACATTTGACGTCCTCATCCACTGGATGGTTTAACGGGTATCGGGTCCAATCGGGGCACCATGCAGATTTTTTTCCTGGAATAGTCTCAGCTCTGACATTACGTGGGTGTTTCATGCTCATCATGCCTTCATAATTAAAAAGGTTTATTCATGTTTAATGTTCTTACTATTGCAAGTTAGTTTTAGACTTCGGTGTGGCCCCAGAAGCATTTTTAAGCTGTGGAGATCATCAGGGAAATGTAGTGTCATGTAATTTCAAGGCCAGTATGCTCTACAGTGCTTGCGTTTTGTATTCCTGGAGAAGAAGAAAAAAACAAAAGTAACAGTAGATCCTGTAAATCGCTAATATATTTATCAAAGTTTGACTACTGGACCCACGTGCAGGAACTCTGTTTTCTCCAAGTCGACTTGCAGGTGAATTTGTTGTTGGTTATTGAAGCATGGAAGGGTTTGGGTGGGGAGGGTCGAGGCAAGAGCTTTATGGATTGGTACTGAGTAGTGTAGAATCGGAGTGATCCCGTTCCTCTAGTTTTCAGCATGTCAGAAACTCTTTTATATCGCTTTATTTTTTCTCCATAGCAAAGCATGTGCTTGTTCCCGCTTCAGGGAACCTTCAGTAGTTTGCAGTCTTGGTGTCAGCTGGACTATCCCGAAAGCTGGTCAGAAGAGTTATTGTGTACTAGACAAGTGAGTTTGCCTGTGAAACTAAGTCATTTTTATAATTTTAATGATTTTTTTTTCCTCTTTGGGTAGCGAGCCGCTAGACTTTCCACATCCGCTTGCGGATAGGAGGAGCGCAGAGACCTCTCATCAGTAGCCCAATGCTTCCAAATTTCCCAACTTCATGCGCAACCAAAGATGCGCAGGAGCCGCAGGGGAATTCACAAAGATGGGGCTGAAAAAGAAAAATAAGAGAGGAGGAAAAGAAAGGAACAAAAAAGAGAAAGCTGCCTATTTAAGGCGGCTGTAACCATGTAAAAGGCCAAAGTTGGTTGACTTACAAAGGTTGAGAAAGGGAGGCAAAAGGTTCATCCTTGAGATGACCGTGGGCGCCAAACGTGGTGGTGGAAGCTGTTGTGTTTGGAGCGTTTTGTGACCCTTGGAATGTTCTCGTGATAGCCCGGATGCTCTCGCGGTGGAGAGAGGGGACAAGGAGCAGCGTTCTCGTCGCGCCCTTGGGGGGCCGTGTTCTGCGTGGCCGTCACCTCAGCGCGGTAGGGTTGCCGCTTGGGTGGCTTGTGACAAACACATAAGGCAGTGAACCCGAGGACTTCTTGGTTCCCTTTCCCGAGGCAAAAACCAACCATTTTTTTTCCCCTTTTGCAGCATCAGGAAGAATATCAGAATAAGTAAAATCAGATTATTCTGTCAGACCTTTGAATCTAGCGAGATTAGGGGAGAGGCGGCGTTTTGGCCAAACCTTAAAGACGCAAGGGCAAATATTGATGGTAGCAATCTCGTTTTGCCATATCGAAGGTGGTAGAAACGTATGCAAAACGAGACAACTTGGGACTTTTGATACTCTTTTTCTATTTTTATTTTAGGTTCTATTAGGAGTTCTCGCTAAGCCGTTGGCTAAAGCAAACCCTCACAAATTACACCTGTAGAAAAGCAGATTTCACAGCGGCCCCGGCTCTGCCCGAGCCCGCGTTGGCCGAGGGGCTGCGACGGGAAGACCCCGAATTTCGCTCTCCGCCTTTCAGTGCTGATTTTCACTACAGCAACTTGGTTTGTACGTGAATATTGCGGTGTTTTATGTCCATGTATTAAAAAAAGAAAAAAAAAATAGTAACATTTCCGCTCAGGACGGCGACGGCCGGTGTCCTGGGCGGGAGTGGTGTGAGTGTCATGACAATGTCATGTGTTGGTAGATTTTCTTCATTGACGAACCTATAGTAGTTGTGTATACTTTATTTACCCACATTTTGTGTTCCTGCCCCCCCAAAATAAAGGGTTTCTCCCTATCCGTCATCTCCCTACTGAGATCTTGGCCCTCCCGGGGGGCGCTCGGCACTTGTCCCCCCGGCTCCTCGGTCCTGTCTACCGCAGCGACCAGGCGAGGGGGTTTTGCCCCAAAGTGACCCAAAACGGCGCGGCCTGAGGTCTAAGCGGCGCTGGGGCCGCACGGCGGGTTCCCGAACAGCTTCCCGTGGTTCGGTCGGCCGTTGGGTTTTCCCACGCGACCCAAACCAACCCAGGCTCCACTTAAGTTGTGACTGATGCAGAAAACGCACGAGTGACAGACCAGCGCAACCTCCGGCCTTTGTTTTCTCTATTAAGTGGCCTTCTTCAACCAAAAATGACTCTTTTTCCCTTCCCCCCCCCCAAATTTCCCACCGTTTCTTGGCCTTTCCCCTTAAGGCTGAGCAGCCTCCGCTGTCGCATCCCCGCTATCCCGGTCCCCGCGGAGCCGTCACGAGCTTGCCAGGCCTCAGCTTCCCGCCGTCCGTACCCGGAGCCGCGCGAGGGATTCGGGATCGCCCTGGGCATTAGCCGGCATTTACGACGCCTTCCCGGGTTGGGCGTCTTGCTGCCCACCCAAAATACTCTTATTTTTCTGCCCGTTCACCACAACCTTTGGCGTAACAAACTAGTGACTGTTCTTAGGCAGTGGGGATAAATATTTTGTTTTTCATGACTTCTTTTGGTGACTGACTTTGGCTGTAAAACTTTTTTGTTGTTGTTACACAGCAAGTTTTGTTTTTCCTGAGATGTGTAATTCCTTTAAGGATTTTTTTTTTAATTTTTTTTTTTCTAACATGGCTTCATTAAACGAATATTTAAAAAAATGTAATATTTGGACCAGATGTTGTGAATAATAGTAGATAAAGCTATTTTATTCTGTATTTTTAAAGCTGTTCAGTATAAATAAATGCGGGCATAGATGCAACTTGGCAGTGTGATCTTATTTTTGCCTTTTTGCTATTTTTTTTGTCTTGTGTGGGCCGTTTCTAGCCAAATTCCTTCAAATAAGAGAAAAAAAACAACAGCCCGAGGTGGCGCAAAGCCCAGAGAAAGGTCAGGTCCCGACAGAGCTCAGGGCTGCTGTGCCCGGAATACTGAGTATCCCGGAGGATCCGGCACCACGTCCGCTGCCGGCCTGGTCGCTCCGTCCCGGAGCCCAAACCGGCTCCCCAAGCTGGGGATCCTGGAGCCAGAGCCGGGATGTCCCTGGGCTTCCCAGTGCCTGGACCAGCCTCCCTGCTGGATAGGGGGTGTCCTATGGAATCCTCATCCCGATGGGATCCCCATCCCGCAACCCGACATAGTGGGTGGCTGAGCTGGGGTGTCCTATGGGAACCAGAGGCCAACGGGGGAGCCGGGACGGATCAGTCCCTGGGGAGGGAGGATCCGTGGGGATGGGGCTTCGGCCTCCCTTGGCATGGCGGCATCCGGGCGGCTGGGGGATCCAGGAAAGGCGGGATCCATGGGAAGGGGGCATCACTGCGGACGGGGGAGCCCGGGG
>VZSV01000336.1:17137-41055 GCA_013398735.1 Nothocercus julius
CCGCGGGGCGCCCGCTCAGCCCTCGCTGCCCGCAGGCTACCGCCACATCCACCTGCTCTCCAAGGACGGCGCCTCGCTGGCGCCCGCCACGCTCTTCGTGCACGTGAAGCGCAAGCGCCTGTGAGCACCCGCGTCGGCAGCAGCGGGGCGCCCGGCCGGGCTCGCCGGCGGCGGGTGCCGCTCCGTGCACCCCGCTCGGTCTCTCTCTGCTGCGGGGATGTAGCACCAGCTGGGTGAGAGCAACTCCGGGGCCACTCGTGGTCATGGCCACTGTGCGGACCCCCAGGGCCATGGGCCACCGGGGCCAAGAGCCTTTGCCTGGTGGCCCCAAGGCACCCGCTGCATTGGCAACCCCTGCTAGAGAACTGGCAACGGGCAAATATTTATACGAGGTTGTCAAGCGAGTCGAATAAAGGTTTATTTAAGAGCCCGACGGCGTCCCGGTTCTGCTGCCAAAGCTGCCCCAAAGCCGCAGGGAAGAGGGACAGGGCCAGGCCAGGGTGTTGAAGGCAGCGCCAGAGCTTGAAAAGCGCCATTCCTTGAGCAAGGGAAGGAGACGTGGGGATTGCAGGGAAGGAGGATTGTGGGTCTCTCCCTGGCCTCCTGGTCCTTCCCGTGGGACCCTCTACACCCCACGGGAGCCGAGGGGAGGCCCCCCAAGAGCTCCATGGGCTCCTGGCTCCGTGTCCCTTGGTACCAGCATCGCTCTGCAGCCTTCACTGGCTCTGGCTCCCCCTCCAGGGGGTCGTTTTGCAAAGGACAGGGTGCTGGAGGGGTGTTTTAAGCCAGCAGAAGCTTAGAACAGGCTCCGTTTCCCCCAGAGCCTCCTTGAGCCGTAAGGAGCATCCCAGCCCCTGGGCACTCCCGTCCAGCCCCAACGCCGGTGGCCTCCGTCCTCCTCGTGCAGTGGCAGGACAGGGACATCGGTTCTTGCATAGGTCATACAGGACCCCCAGCCCGGGCAAGGGGTGGCGGTAGCTCTGTGGGGACAGATGTGGCACCTCCTGCTTGCAGAGGTCTAGGGCAGGGCCTGGGGGAGCTGGGGTGGAGGAAGGGACCCCAAGCCGTGTGGCGCTTGTTCCTGGGGACACGAAGGCTGGGGGGACTTGAGGCCTTGCACAAACTGTGCGCAAAGACAAGGGCACACGGTGCCTTCGCCCTTCACGGGCGCCTTTGGAAACCTTTGGCTGGGAAGTTGAAGACAGCTCAGAGCAAAGGAAACTGCCTTGACAGTAGCAGCTCACGCGACCTGGGGCCGGAGAAGACTCAGGAGGGCTGCGCCGGACACACGAGGGGACCTGCTACAGCCTCCTCCGGCCACCAGCAACACAGAGACACCTTAGAAGGGACGGTTAGAGAAGCGCCCGCGACGGTCCTTCCCCACGATGGATGAGGGAGCAAACAGCCCAAAGGACGACGGGGTTTCCTGGAGGAGCCACCTCCTGATTTTGGGGCAGGGCTCTTGTTCTGCGCGATTTCCTCTTGGGAATCATTCTCTTTCCAGGCATCTCTGTCAAGGATGAGCAGACTTCCTTGCACAAGTTCATCTTTATGGAACACGGATTTCCATTAGCTTGGAGGTTGCAGAGCGCAAAGAGCAGGAGGCTGCCGGCATCGGTGCTGGAGGGGCTGAACAGGCTTCACCCCCGGGCGAAGAGGATGCTCGCACCTTGCAGGGAAACACTCGTGTTCATATTGTCCATGGTTTAGATAACAAGCCTAGAGAGATCTCAGGTGTGCAGAGCACTCCGACGTGCGCCAGCGGTGACGGAGCGTCCCCAGAGCGCCCGTCCTGCCGAGCCAGGGAGCGGGGAAGGAGACAACTGCAGAGTTAGTGCCGAGCTGGGTGCGTCCGGGCCGCGCTCCGAGGGAGGCAAGAAGCCGAGTCCCCAGGACTGTCAGGAGTGGCCACGTCTCCGCTGGGGCTTGCGCTGCGGCGCAGTGAGGCTGGGAGGCTCCGAGGCTGGGGAGGAGGTGGGACAAGGCAGTGCTTGCACAAATAGCCCTTAGTGATAAAAAGCGACTTGCTCCCGAGGCCGCAGGGAGGGACGGCGCCATCCTCCCTCTCAAGGCACCTGCGGCAGAGCCGGGACGGGGAGGACCGAGTCAACCAGAGCAGGCAGCAAAGGGAGGCGGCTGAGCGCAGGGACAGAGCGCAGGGAGCGTCTCCTCCACGACGCGGCGGGCGCGGAGCCCTGCGGGCACGCGGAGCGCGGCAGCACCGCCGAGACGTCCTGCCGCTCCCGGCACGCGGCTCCGCCGAGTCTCTGCCGAGCCGTCGGGTGCCGCTGGTGCCCAACCGCTGAGCTCCTTTCCTGGGGCAGGATTTGCCCTTCTCTGCGCCGACAAAAGAAGAAATCTGGCACACTAAGTAACCACCTCTGCCAACCCAGCTTCTCGGTGAGGAGAGTCACGGTCCAGGGACCAGGAGGTGGCCTTCAGCAGATGAGCGCATTAGCGTCAGTTTGGAACAGGAAAGATTTAAAATATATATAATATATACTTTTATTATTCACCCGTTAACTCCATTATATGCCAATCATGAGCTAGTTTCTGCAGTTACATTCCCTTGATCACGTCTTTACGAGGATGCAATTAAACCAAAACAAAGGAGGCCACCGAGGCCACCGGGGGAGCCGTGGCCGGTTGTGTGTGAGACAAGCATTAAAAATCGGTCGATGTCTGCGGAGCTGGTCCAGTCCTGCTGCTCCACGCACGGGTCCGGCGCGGGTGGAAACGGCGAGGACAGTGGCTCGCGGGCCCAGCTCCTCCTCGCAGGGCTCTCCTTGCAGGGCTCGCTTACTGCAACACCAGTCCGACCTGGGAAAGCCAACGGAGACGGCAGGTGAAGCAGTGCCCGAGCGCAAGCGTCCTCTGCCCCGCGCCCCGAGCGGGACAGACACAGCTCCCTAGAGTGGCCGAGAGGCTCGGGGAGCTCGGCCGCGTCTTGGCACCCACTGGCTTCAGGGCCTTTGAGGCCAACAGTCCAGCAGAGCCCAGTGCTGCCCCTTCCTGGCTAGACGGGCAAGTTGTGCAGCCAAACAGGCGCACGGGTCCTGCTGGATCGGATATGCAGAGGTGGCCAAGGCTTAGGGGCTTCCTAGCTGCTCTACATCTCTTGCCTGCATGAGCAGCTCGGCTGACGGGACGCAGGGAGCAGCACCTCTGCTCTGGGGCTTGGCTCGTGGGATTTTCTAGTCAGGACTATCTCTGAGCTCACAGCAATAGGTTAGACAGAAGCTGCTCGCTGGCAGCCTCGTCTGACAAGTCCTGCTTGGGATGCTTCTGGGTACCCTTTGGCTACTGTGCGACGGGACGGGCTGGTGGCTGCTCCCACGGATCCACCCGGATCACGGACATGGCTCAGACCCCCTGCGAGACGCAGTGGGAGAGCAGCTCCCAGCACCAGGCAAGCAAATCCATCAGCCCTTCCAGCGAGGGAAGGAGCTGGATAAACCTCCCAGCAACCCCCTCGAGATTTGTTTTTTTTAAGGCATCGGTGGTGGAGCAGAATTCATTTAAAAAGTGTTGATTTGTGGCACAGTGCCCTGCAGGTGCTGCGGGCCGCAGCGCTGCGGGCCCAGCAGCCCGAATATCACATGGAGAAGGCCACCGAGACAAGCAATTACCCACGTTAATCAGCCTGTTGGACCTTACACCTCCGGCCGCCTGCCTGCCTGCCGGAGCCTCTCCCTTCCTGGAGAGCAGACACCCACCTGGCTTCACAAGCTCCGCGAGAGGAATCGAAGTCCAGTTACATTAATTAGCTGTTTTGACCTGGCTTGGACACACTGTAGATCCACCACACGGTGCAGAGGGGTGGCTGCCACTTCTCGAGCCCTGCCCGTACCGAGGCGGCTGGGAACTGGATGGGTGCTGAACTGCAGCACCTCTGTGGTGGACTCACAGTAGTCAAAGGGCAACTGGACACTGCTAAGGATGGCCCAGCTACCAGGCATCTCCCCAGGGGCTCTGCAAGGACGGCTAGAAGCAACTGCAAGTGCTCGGAGCGGCCGGGGGGAGCGAGTCGCTGGCCTTGGGGACCATGTGGCAGCCCAGAGATCCCGCGGCTCAGCCCCTCCGCAAACACCACGGGATCCTGCTCAGCAGGACCCAGCGGCTTCAAAGCACAACTGTGCTCTCTAGAGGAGCCCCTGTCCGGCTTGTCTCACCAGGACATGTCAAGACACCGAAGACAGACTGACACACACGGTCCCACATAGGTCCAAGTGCAAAATTAGTCTGAGGAGACCAACTGTTGAGAGCTTCTGCCCAAGCTGAGCTGCAAAGACAGTGCTGGACATGGGCGGCCTGTCTGTCCCCACAGCCTCCGTGAGACAAGACCCCAGCTCGCGCGCCAAGCCAGGGGAGCAGCAGTGGACTGACCTTCTCTGGGGCCATGCTGGGACACTTCCAATTGTACAGGTAATACTGCAGGTTCCCGTCCCCGATCCCAAACTTCAGCTTCTCCAGGAAGGTTTTGTTTTCCATGAGATCCAGTGCATTGAACACGTCGAATCCTTTCTGCACAGGCAAGAAAGCAGCGATCAGCTCCTCCAGCTGCTCTCCTCTGTGGGCACTGCCTGCCCCCTGCTACTGCTCCTTTCCCCTCTTGGGTTGCAGACCCTTTAGGATTCGGATTCGTACAGCACCGAGTACAAGGTGCAGAGCCCATGACTGGCCCTCCCCACAAGCTCAAGGGCAGCCAGGAGGCCGGAGATGCCTGTGATGAGCTGCCCAGCACCCAAGGGTGCTGCTCCCAACCTGCGTGGTCCTGCCAGCACTCACCGACTTGGCGAGGATGAGAGCGTCGCCCATGAGGTCGAGGAGAGGCGTCTTGGTGTGCACGTTGTAGAAGGAATAAGCAGCTTTGAGACTCTTGTGGGTCGCGTGGTTCATGATGGTGGAGGGCAGCGTGTAGAAGCTCAGGAAGTCTGTCACCTCCCCAGGGGCGCTCTGAAAGCCAAGAGTGACACAGTGGTGACACCGCAGCATGATGCAGCCAGGCGATGCCAATTCCAACTGCAGAGGAGCTTTGCCCATCTCAGTGGGCACAGGCCTGTGCCGAGGGCGTCCAGCGGACAGACTCGTGGCAGCCCAGGACAGAGGCACCATCCTCCAGCAGCTCAAACCTCCAGAACCTGGAAGAGGATCCCGGCTCTCACTGCCCAGGGCAGCAACCTCTCTGATCTCTCCCGCAGAGAATGGACCAGCTCACTGCACACCCTTCCTGGGAGAAGCCCAGGAGAACAGCCCCTGCCCTCTCACCTCTACCACAAAGGTGTCGATGATGTTCTCCTGAGGTAAGAACCAGTGCTCCACCTCCTCTCGGCTCATGATGGGCGTCAGGTGGAACTGCTTCAGATATTCGGTCAAGAGCTTGTGCACTGCAGAAATGTCTTTATGCTCCATTGGCCGCAAGCCGGGAGTCTTGGGAGTCTACAGAAAACAAGAACAAACCATTAGCGTGGCTTGCAAGGGTGCTTTGACCCCCTCAAGGACTAGCCTTCCTCCTCATCAGCCTTCGACAAGCAGTGTGGGGATATTTTCTGCTTAGATCGCACCATTTCCAATCGCACAGCCCTTGCCAAGCACTTTCCTCCCAGCCCGGTTTGTCTGGAAGGACGTGATCGGCTCTGACACTGATGCAAAGACTGCAGGAAAGCCCAGGGTGTCACAGCCTCCCGCGCGGGGTCAAGTCACACCGGGAGAGGCCTCTTAGTCATTAACAGCATAAGGTCTCTGCTTCCTTCCAGGTCTCTGCTCCCAAGCACAGGGGGACGAGGCTGGCAGAGGTGCCCCAGGCACAGCAGGATATGTGAAGGAAAGAGGTGGCGAGAGCAACACCCGGTCCTGTCCGACTGTTTATTTCCAGTATGACCCAGTTTCTAGCCTCGGGTTGGGAACGCTCAGCGTAGCCCAACTCAAGTCACACAAATATTTTTGGGGTCTGGGTTTCTGCACAAAAAAGCTAGCGGCTACGATCAGTGACTGCTGCCATTGCTGAGGTGGGAGACAAAAGACACTGGGCTGCACAATGCCCAACTTTAAAACACCACTCTGACCAAAACAACCAGCTCTGGCCAACAGAAGGAAGCAAAAAAGGTCACGGAAGGTGGTGGCAATTTTTATGCTCTGTTTTTCTTTTCTCCTTTAGTCAGCTGGGGAACTTCCCCCAGCAGGACAACTGCCGTGACAGAACTGATCAGTTTGAACGAGGGACTAACCCAATTCAAGGTCGCTCCGAGGTTGTGTTTGGACAGATGAAGGCTGTCACATCTGTATTCTCGTTTTACCAGGAGAACAGGATATGAATCACCATGAAACAAAAGATCACAGGGCTCTCTAGCTGCAAAAATATGCCCTTAAAATACAGGTATCCAGGCAAAATAAATAAGAATTAAATAAAGCACAATGGCTTGACAGGGCCATTTATTATATGAAACACAAACTCCCAGTCTCCAGGCAAAAGATGGACCCAGCTGAGACGCTCGTGTGCCCGATGCTGAGCCCCATCACTTGCTCGGCTGGGAGCAATTCCTGGGCTTTGCCTCTGTTGCTTGCAGCCCCAGCTGGCACCCACCTCTGGCAGCCGATAAAGCTTCATAGTACGTTGCATAGTCATATTCCTGCTCAGGTGGGAAAATTTGACTTCGATGAGTTTCCGAGGATTCAGGGACCGGTGCCAGTACCTGCAGAAACACATTGGCTGTGGGAGACTTGTTCTTGGACAGCGGGAAGGCTGCGAGTGCAGGAGGTTCTCGAAGTGGCCATGAGAGGGCAAGCGAGAACCTGGTGCCGGCTGGAGAAGAGGCTCTGCGAGGCCAGCAGCTCCCACGAGGAAAAAAACAAGGGCAGCCTGAGGTGCATGTGCCACAGAGTCTCCTGGCTTGTGACAAATGAGCAGCTTAAGCAAAGCTGCAGGGCTTAATCCCTGCAGGACAGCGTGGGGAGGAGAAACCTAAGCCGGAATTGCCCTGTCTTGCCCCAGGGAATGCCACACCTGCAAGCACAGCCATCCAAGCACCCTGTAACGGAGCAGATCCTGGTAAAGGAAGGTCTGCAGAGGTTTCCCCCAGCTCTAAGTCTTCAGAGCACTGCAGTCACTTACCTGCAAGTCCCCACAGGCTTTGGCAGCACCACTCCGGCAGTGTAAACAGCCTGAAATATTCCCTCCAGATGAACCCGCCGCGTGATCTCTCTGATCAGAACTGGAGCCACTCGTTTGGAGCGCAGCTTTTTGTGGACACACAGGAAATTTATTTCCACCATCTTCTTCTCTCTTAGGAAAGAAATGACGCACAGGATAAGACCCAATTGTCCTGACCATGGAGATCGGACGGGTGCCCTGGACAATTTACTTCCAGCCCCGACAAGAGACAGAGAGATCAAATTCCCAGGAAGGCCAAGGGTTGAGGTCCAGAGGCCTGACACACTGGAACTTTGGAGGACTCTCCTTGAGCTGCTATCCAATAGCTTCCCAAGAGAATATGGTCTCCGCTGGCAGCCAGCCCTGGAGGATTAGAGCCAGAGCTCTAAGCTGACCCCAGTCACTGAGGAAAAGAGTGTCCTCAGTTAACTGCAAGACATCCCTGCACGGAGCTTCAGCAGCCACCCTAAATATCCTCCACCTTCTCCTCCCAGCAGCAAAGCATCTCCACGACTGCAGTCAGGCCGTGAGGGCAGGTGCAGGAGAAGCAGCGAAACGGAGCAGCACTTACGTGTCATAGATGTGGATGGTGGCCGGAATCGCGCTGATGAATCCTACCAGCTTCTTGCTGGAGACAACTCTGACACCGCAGTGCCACTGGGGCAGCCAGCCTGGCGGACGCAGCGCCCTGCAGAACACACACATTTCCTTAGCCATCACCAATCAGAAGGGCCCCCTGCACCTGCTTCTGCCTGCAGGCTCCCTAAAATGTCCTGGGACACTCAGTGTCACATTTCAGGCCACACAAGACACCCGTGGCAGGAGAACGAGGGCAACTGTGAAGTGACAGGGCAGGACTGTTCAGGTTCAAGGGAATTCCTGTGCCCTATGGCCAAGGCCAGTTCTCACTTGCAAACCAGGAGGAAATCTGTGTTCTCCATTGGTGAACACCCTGAAGAAACGGCAGCTCAGCTGCAACGGATCTTCAAGTGTTATTGCTGGCAACAATACTTGGCAGTCGCCTTCCTCCTTTAACTCTGGAACTGTGGGAAACTCCTCAGCTACCAGCATTTTTGAAAACACTCAAGGGATCAAAACAAAGAGGAAAAAATGCAGTTTTAGGTTCCAGTATCTCAAAGAAGCCCAAGGCAGGAAGTACTACAGAAGAGACAGGTCTCCTGCAGAGCACCTGGGATGCCCAGTTCCCACACATGTGCAGAGGGCGACAGATAACGAAGAGAGATTTTGGAAAAAAGGCGAGAAGAGGCAGCTGGAGTGCTATGCACACACTGTGCTCTGTGGTGCGTGGTCACGGTGCCACTCACCACAGCAGGAACTCGGGAGAGTAATCGAACCGGAACATGTTGTCATCGTCTTCCACGTAGTTCTCGTTCAGAAGCATGTAGAGCTCCTTCAGCTGCAGCAGGAGACATCAAGCAGGTCAAGAGAGCTATTGGGCAGTCACACCCCAAAGCTGCTCTGAAACACGACCCAGAACTCGCTTTCCATGAGGCTGCAGCAATGGGAACCGTGTGTCGCTGTGTCCTTGTAACTGGCACGTCTCCCTTCTCCTTGCTGCTGGCTCTGGGCTCCTGAAAGGGTGCCCTGCAGAGCACGGTAAGCAGAAGGACACACAGACACTCCTGCCACCCCCAGGTCATCTCTCAGGAAGATGGTCACGATCTGGAGTGTCTTTGCATGGAAAAACTCCATGCTTACACTTTAAAAACATGCAAAAGCATTCCCATCTGGCCATCCCCCATGAAGAAACCAATCAAACCTGGCCAGCATGCGACGTGTGGGAGGTAAGTGCCTGTTTTAGGGGAAAAGAGACCCACCTAACTAAGGAGGTGGTGAGATCACTGAGCTGGAGTGTTGCTCACAACGGTGGAGGACACATTCCAGTCACAAAGACATTTCTGGCAGTCCAAGCACTGCACTGCCAACCCAGCAAAGAGATGCCCTCCCCACCAGTGCGTGCCAAAGTGCCCGGACTCACCACGCCTCTGTCGCCAAGGTCCAGCGCATCCCAGGTGAAGCCCTGGGGCAAGGTGTACGGCTCCTGACGGATGTTGTCTTTGTCTGCTTCAACGGGACCATGGGTGTTCACCACTTCTCCTGCAAGACAGAATCACAGCATCATAGACTCACAGAATCATTATGCTTGGAAAAGACCTTCAAGGTCACCGAGTCCAACCGTAAGCCCATCAACACCACCCTGCTAAACCATGTCCCTAAGTGCCTCATCTCCATGTTTTTTGATCGCTGCCAGGGACGGTGAGAGGGAGCAGGGAGCTCTGAAGATGCTCTCTGCTGTTGGAGGCCAGGTCCCCACAACACCACGGATGGCTTCACTTGCCAGCCCTTCTCACCCCAGATCTACAGCCTGAGCAGTCAGGAACCAGGTGCTCAACACCACAGACCGGGGCACAGAATCAAATCTGCTCTTTCCAGAGTCATGGCAGAAGGGGAGCAGAGAGGAGCAGCCTGATTTACTCAGAGCTTTAAGACCAGAGCTGCATCCTCCACATCCACAAGCCTGAGGCCTCCTACTCCCTGTCACTGGTGGTCCCACCTTTCGTGGCACATCAGGACGTCAGATCTCAGCCAGGCAAAGCGGCAACGAGAGCACAACCTGCCCCGTCGCCGCCAGCCAGCACCGTCCGTGATCTGCTCCACCACCCCTGAAGCACCAGCTGGTTGCTCTCTCCCTGCCAGCTCCGGCCCCTGCCACTTGGCAGGCACCAACATTCCCTTCCCAGTGCATTGCAGTAAGAGCTGCAGGGAACAAGACGACGCTTGTTGAAAAACACTGACTCCTGAAGCACTCGATTCAGCCAAGAGGTGTTGGTTAAAGCACCAGCTTTTTTCAGGGATGTCAACAGAGCTCTGCAAACAGCAGCATCACTTGAGTGCTGCCAAGAGAAGCTCGCTGCACTGATTAGGAATTCCCTTAAAAAGGAGCTGAAAAGAGGTTTCCAGGCAATGCAGAGGAATAAACTCAAAACAAGAACTGCCCCCATCACACCCAAACTAGGACAGGTTCCAGAACGCTCATCCCCAGCAGCGTCCTCTGTTTTGAGCAGGTGCCGAACAACCCTGACCCTGTCCTCAAAAACCTCGTGGCACTTTCGTGACCAGACCCTAAACAGCCTCCTGGGGGTAACACCGTGTGCCACAGAGCACTTTTGACCCAGCCCTGAGGGAGATGGTGGCATCTAGCGAGGAGTCGGACACCAGACTGCAGTTGGCAATTTGGTGTATGGAGGACCGGGCCATTTAGTGCCTCTTCTTCCCAGTCTTCCACCTTCCATGGTTTTCTGAAGCAGGTATGATGTTTCAAACATCAAGATCTTCTGTGACAAGTGCAAACACTTGCAACCCTCCAAAACCTCGTGCCTGGGGTATCTCACAATGATTCTTCCCAGCGCTAGTGCAAAGCGGGACCTAAAAACCATGGCCTTGGACTCATTCTACAGCTCTCCCAAGTTCTGCACGGAGTTTGCTGGGAGACACCAGGGCGGAGAGACAAAGCAAAGCAAACCCAGAGCTGGGAACGTGCAGAGTCACTCCCGTTGGCTCAGCAGCGCCGGCCCATCAGCACCGCAGTGCAACGCCAACATCTGCCTTGCAGATGTGTGCAGCTGCTGAGGCGAGAAACACCTCGCTGCCAGCAGGGAAACACTTGGGCACACACCCACAGAACGGAGTGCAGCCTGGAGCACGGCCAGAGCAACCATCAGAGATGGGAAGCACGTGAAACGCAGCCACAAAGGGCTGGAAAGCCCAGCGTAAGGGCAAAAGATTGAGATTAAGGGATCGAAGGGCCATCAAAGCTGATGTCTGAAGTGGCTGCGTGTCCTCCTTGATGTCATCAGCCCTCCTGCAGCACGGATGGGAAGCTGCTCTGAGATCTGGTGCTGACTGGAGGGTGTCACTGATGTTCCACAGCGCAGGTGCCACAGCAGCCTCTGCTCGTTGGCCAGAAACCCTCACAGCTCCAGCGAGGGCTTCTTAGACAAGCTGAGGGTCTCAAAACGCTACGGGCTGAGGCTGCAGCAGAACGGCAACGGGCTGTACGTACCTAGCTTGGGCACCGGCTGCGTGTCCCAGAACTGGTAGCTCCGCTTGCTGGCTTCCTCCATGGTTTTGGCAGGTCCCTGTCCTACAGAGAAGAGCTCAATGGCTTTTTGAATCTCCTGGATCCTCTCAGCCGGTAAAGAGTTCACCTGAGTGCAGAGAAGGGGAGGTAAAAGTGAGTGACCTGAGCTCTACTTCAGCTTCCCATAAGGGCAAGCAGGAGCTCAGCCTGCCTTGGAGGGCTGCCAGGGATGGGAAAGCAGGGAAGAGACTCCCTTTCCAGCCCGGATCCTCTCGTAACCCACTGTGAGATGGATACACCCTTTTTCTAGCCACCTGCTACATGCTTAGACCTGATTTTTAGGCACATTTGGGTCAAAGGGGCTGGAAGATCCAGCACCATAAGACGCCTTAAGCTTCAGTCAAAGGAAGACAGTGTGAGCAGAAAAAGCTCCTCGCGTCAGCCGCAGCGAGGCCCTGGACAACCCGCACCCTGAAAGCCCTAATTCAACGCTCTGCACCATCAGAAGGACCAAGCATTAGAAATTATTTACACAGGAATGGGGATTTGAACAGCAAACAGCTTAAGTCATGTAGAGACCGTGTTCTCAGCCTGCCACCGGTTGTGAGGGAGGACGAGGGCTCCGCGGAGCCGCCGAGAAAGGCAGGGGTCCGAGCCCTGCATGCCGCGGCACAGAAGGTGGGCACGGGACAGAGGCCGCCACTTCTTACAGACGCAGGAATGAGGCTTCAGAGCAGGGCGAAGACAAGCACGGCACCTCTCACCTTGTAACGAGAGCCAAAGCTGCCACGGAGGGAGGCTGCCCGACGGGATCACGGCCGGCGCAGGCCCAGCTGCGGGTCGGAGCAGCCCCCACGTGCACAGGGGTTGGCAGAGCCGATTGGGACGGCGCCCCCAGGACCAGCGCCGCGCGTCCCACGCTCATCCCTAGGCACGGGCTGCTCGCCAGGAGCAGACAGGCAGAAAGGGGCAGGACGGACCCTTCTCTGACCCTACTCTTGTTCTGATGTTAATCCAGCCCAAAAAAACAACATCGGGTGTTGTCCAAGGGGCAGGAGAAAGCAGCCCTTGTGCTGCCGGGGGCGGCGGCAGGGGCTGGCAGGCGGCTCCGCCACACGGATCCAGCTGTCCCGGCCCAAGGAGGCAGCTGATTTCTGGGAAGAACAACTCGGCGGCGCCAGGCTGCACCTTCCGCAGCACTGGGAATTCCCATGCACGGAGCCAGGCCAGGAAATTACTCTGAATCTCAGACTTTGGAGCAGCCAAGCGCTTCAAAACAGCAGCAGGTAGCGGCAGCTCGGGGAGACCCTTTCCTGGCCGCACCGGAGAGGCTGAGGACAGGATTTGCTGCTCCTTGGACAGCGACTTCCAGCCTCGGGGAAGGGGTTGGGTACCTTCACGGGCTGGTCCTGGGCCTGGTCGGGTTGGTCTCCTCCTTTCTCTTTCTTCCGTTTCGGTTTCTTTTTCTTCTTTTTGGCTCCGCTGTCATTTGCTGGACTCAAGCCACTAAGGGAAAAAAGGAAACATCATTCGAGGCTTTTTGGGGAGGACATTTAGACAGTCCCTGAAGCTCCATAATGAAAACAAAAGCTGCCCGCTCGGAGCCAGCATGAGCGCTTCGGAGCGGGGCTGCGCCGCACACTCGGGGTGCCGCCAAGTGCGCTTGTCCCGGGATCCTTCCAAGGCTCTCGCCAGCGGGACTCGCTCCCGGAGCGGGAAGAGCACAAACAGCTTCCACTGCGCACTGGAAAAACATTCACAGTGTTACCCCGAAACTGGGAAAAGACAAGGCCCGGCAGCAAAGCTCTTTGGGAGAGCAGGGGCTGAAGGGGATTGGGCGGTACCGAGCGCCCTGCTCCTACCTGCGCTTCACCCAGACCTTCCCAGAGACGCCCCAGGACACGGCACGGGCGTCGCGTCTCCTCCCATGGGATGAGGGCAATTCCCGGCTCTCTGGAGAGCCGCCAGAGAGGCCTCTGCGGAGCCACAGCAGAGGGTCACGGATTTCTCCCGAACAAGGTGACCCAACGCTCGGCACACGCAATGTCTGGATCCTCGAAACCTGTCCGGATGGAGCCGCTACAACCAAACACGGCCTGAACAGCTGGCGCTTGGGTTATCCGAGCGATCCTGGCGGTTGCTCAGAGCCAGGAGAGCATCTCGCTGCTCACGACAACTCCCGCGGGTGCAAAGCACTACCGTCCCCATCATACGTCCCAGGAGCGGAAACTGGTCCTGCCATGGTTTCTCCCGAAGGAGACACCGTGTCCTGCCGCTTCCCTGCCCAAATCCCAACTCCTATTCCCAAATCCTGGCTCCTTAGTGCAGCTTCCGCACCTGCTTAATGACTGCACCAAGCACAAGAAGCTGCTGAGCAGGGTGGAGCGCAGCAAGGAGAGGGAAACTATGTTGGAGCCGCAGCCAGCGATTTATGGCAGGAAAACCAGAGAGCCAGGAAGGGAAGGAGGTTTAACCAAACCTCGAGAGAGCAGCAAGGCTGGGAAATAAGGGGAAAGTGGCCTGAGGTGCCTTTATGGTGATAAAACAGGAAGAGCTGGACAGAGATGCTGGAGACGCAACGTTCAGCGACTCGATGGATCCCGGCCGTCGCTGCTGCGGTGAAGACCTGCCCAGAGCCTTGAAGGCAGCGAGTGCCAGGGCTCCGAAAGCCAGAAATACAGACAAGGCTGTATTTTGGAGAGATGAAAACTAAAGAGAAGATTTTGCAGAGAGCACTCGCTTGGGAAAAGGGCTTCGTGCTACGAATATATGGATTTTGCTGGCCCGGTCCCTCTCTGCAGCTTCTCCCATCGACGGGCCCGGCGAGTCCATGTCGCCGTCCGGCCTCCTCCTCCTCCGCGGCAGCAGCCAAGTTGGAGCCGACTCCGCCCGGGCCTTGGGAAGCGCAGGGACGAGCGAGGAGTGCGCGGGCAGAACCCGGTGTGGAACAAGGAGCAGCCAGGGCGGCACCGCCTCGACGCTGGCCCGGGGAAGCTCCTGCTGCAGCCGGCAGCAAAACCCAAACATCAGCTCATGAGGAGCAAAGGACACGGAGAGCAGGCTGGAAAACCCTCGGGCTCCTCCCGCTTCACCAGCGTCCCGGGGATGGTTACCGACGCTATCTTAAAGACCAAATAAACCCCCCAGGGTTGCTCAAGGAGAGACTGGTTTGACGAGTGTCCTCAGCGAGCGCCGGCAAGCGTGGGACACGCACACCGCGAGACGAGCTGCCGCTCGGCGCCTCGGCACGCAACCAGCTCTGTAACATCCCGGGTCCGGCCACGCAGCCCCTGCAGTTCCCGAGCTTCCCTTTGCACAGCGGGGAAGGGGAAGATGAATCCATGCTCGCCCTAAGCCTTGGGACAACACTCGAAGCGGGAAAGGTGCCTTTCGTCAGACAAATCGAAACGTCGCTTGCAGGCGATCTGGGGTGTGAAACGGTCCGAGAGCGAAAGAGAAGCCAAGGTACCCAATTCCCCTTGCTCGGTCCTCAAAACCCATTTTGGGGGAGTTGTTCTAGATGCCAGCACAAGACGTCTGCACAAGCGTGGACCATCGCTGTGCTCGCCGCGGAGCCGCTCTTGCTGCTCAGGAAGCTGCCAAACGAGAGGGCAAAAATCCACTCCGCGCGGAGAGGCTGGAAACCCTGCGCAGGAACGCGCGGCTAACGGGGCGCAACACGTACATCGTTAATCTCATCAGGCTGCAGGGGAGAGGGCAGAAGCGAGCGGAAGTGCCGGCTCTTCGGATGGTGGATCACGCGGCATGGAGCAGCACCGAGCGCCCCGCGTGCCGCCCAAACCCAAACTCTGTGGATTCGGTCCGTTCGGATCCTTCATCTCAGCACGGCCCCTTCCTCTCTATTAACCAGCAAGTCTTTTCCCTCCACATTTAATTTATCCTCCCCCTAAACATCTCTTCCGGGGATAACTGGAGGATCAACAGCTGAAAGGTTTGTGCCAAGCGGGAGCACGTTAGGCCAGGAAACACTTTAACACGTTGCCACCGTATTCCAGGAGTCCGGAAGCGAAGCAGCGTTTTCCGATCTGGAGCAAACGCCACCACCCTGGTCACACGAAGAGAAGAGAGACAAACACCACGCTGCAGTTCTGCCACGGGCGCTGAACTCGGGCGCAGGCACCGGAATAGCAGCACTGCCCCGTGCGAGCAGCGGCCGAGCCGGAGGAAACTCAATTCCTCTTTCCTGTCCTTAAAAGGAGAGGAAGTGCTGCTTTCACTGCGTATTACTCTTATTTATTTATTTTTCTCCATCTCGGGAGGACTTGTAACACAGCCCAGCGGACAATGTTCACCCCGGTCGCTCAGGGTGGCCAGAAATGTTTCTATATCTTAGTGTAACAAAAATAATATAATAAGAAAAAGGAGGAGATGAAAATCCACAGAACTGATAATGCACCAAGAGCAAAAACCACAGCTTTCCTTCCTGCCTGGTCTTTCTCTCCTCCAGAGCTCTCCGATTACAGGGCTCGGTGGGGAACGTGACCTTGCAGGAGGGCACAGGCGCCGTCGGGACTCGTGGCCGCTACCGCTGCGGCCGCCAGTGACTTCCAACCAAAACCTCCACCTTGATCTCCCAACGCACCCGAAGCAGGAACACTGCAAACGGATTCCTTAAGGACGTTTCCCAGGTTGACCTGTTGGCTTGCTTATCCTTGGGCCCCAGCAGAAGCTGATAACTGTGTTTTATCCAATTTTAACTGGTTTGGCCAAGGGTTGCCGTGCCTACCGAAAGCACTTACACCCCGAGAGCGCTCCGGCACGCACCTCTGCCCGGCAAAACGCAGGCTGGATCGGGAAATCGCAGCTCGGGAGCTGGCACAGCCGCAGTGATTAAGCGCCGCGGCTCCTCTCCGCTCCAATCTGCTTTCTGCAAACTTAATCACGTCAGAGGGCAAGGAGAAGAAAAATCTCCCCGGCGCAGCTAACCCTATTACGCCGAGACACGGGGCTGCACCCGGGAGGCAAATAAAATAGAAACGCACGTCTGTGCTGTCATAAAAATAAAAAAGAAAGGTCTGTAATCTTTCTTGCACGCTCTGTTATTAACGCTGGGCACCAGCCAGGCAAGTTCGCCCGCGGGAAGCCACCGCAGCCAGGAAGGAGCAGGGGGAACTGCGGGAAGAGCCGGGAGAAACTGGGGATGCGACGGCCCTGGGAACGGGCAACGCTGCCTGGGCTGCGGGTGCTACATCCTGTGAGGGGCAGATGCGGGAGGATCCGGCCACGGCGCCTCCGCTTTTGAGCGTCGCCAGGCAGCGTCGCGGCTCATTTGGGGTGATGGCGGTCAGGGACGGCAGAGCCTTCCTGCCCCGCGGCCGCCCCATCCGCACTTCCCCCTGTTTCGTGTTCCCGACAGCTGCCCCCGGCAGCGGCGCCGCCCAGGGAGCGGAGCGGAGCGCGCGGAGGCCGAGGCCCCGGTTCCCACGACACGAGTCGCACCTTGGGGCCCTTCCCTCCCAGCGCCCCGCGCTCCCCGGGCGGCTGCGCCCGTCTGCCGCTCCCCGCAGCCTCGCGGCGGCAGCCGGGACGCGCGGGGGGTCGCCGGGGGCCACGCGAGAGCACGGGGGACATGGCCGGGCACACAGGGCGCCGCGGGGCCCCGTCTCCCATCCGCGCCGCGGACGGGCCCGACCCTGCTTAGCTTCGCGACACGCTCCTGCGAGACGAGTGAATGGGAACGGCGAGGCCCCGCCCCCGCGAGACTGACAGGCATCTCGGCCAACGGCGGCGCGGAATGCCACGGGGCGACCAATCAGGGCGCGCGTGGGGCGGGGCTCCGCTCACTTCCCGGCCGCTGTCCTGCTCAATGGGCCTGGCAGGCGCGGCGGCGGGCGGCCCCGGGGCTCCGCTCACCCCCGGTTGGAGCCGTGCTCTGCCTCGTTTTCGCAGTCGCTGCAGTGCTCGTGGTCGTTCTCCTCCGCAGGCGGCCGCTGAGGCCTCGGCGGCGGCCGCTTCATTGCTGTCTCACTGTCGTCCGCCATCTTGAACGGGGCCTCGGCGGCTGCCGCACCCCCACAACAAAGCGTGCCGCGATTGGGTGGCGGAGCGCGGGGCATGCCGGGATGCGTAGTCCTCGTGGGTTGGACGGGGCTGGGCTGCGACCGGGCCAGGACTACGACTCCCACGAGCCTTTGGGAGGGCCAGGGGCGGGGCTCTGTGGCCCGTGCAGGGTTGGGGCTGTCCAGCCAGGACAGCTCTGCTGGGATAGGAACCCGCATCCATTGTGGCTCAGAGCCTCGTCCCCGAGCGCCGTCCGTCCTCCCACGTGCACAGCGCGAGGTGCCTTTACCCCCACACGCTTCCTTCCCGAGGGGGCAGGCTGAGACGAATAAGCGCGGCAGCGATTGGCTGAGAGGGAAGACCCTCTTCTCGCTAGCCAATAGACGGGTGCGACACTGCGCAGTGCATGAAGCCCAGCAGAGGGTGAGTGGGTGAGGGCGCCGGTCGGCAGCGCGGGGTCTCGTACCGCCGCAGCCCTGAGGGAACGAACGAGCGCGGAGGGTTCGCCCCGTGCAGGGCGGCCTGAAGGGGCTTTTGGAATAACAGCAAGACGCAAGCGGAGCCGAGGGCCCGATCTCCTCGTGCCCCGGCCGTGCAGCCGGTTCGAGCCGAGCAATGCCCGGCTGAGGTGTTGACAGGGCAAGGGAAGAGCGAATTCGCCCCCTCAGGGCTTCTCCGGCCCGCACTGCGTGTCTGGGTCCTGCAAGCAGGACCGAGGTGTGGGAAAGATGCCTTATTTTTCCAGAATAAAAGAAAAGGAGGAGGAGGAGGAAGCTGCGCTGCCCTTTTGCCAGGGCCGTGGGTCACCAGGGGATGACGCAGGAGCCCTTGGGGGGCCAAAAGGAGCCACGAGGGTCTCTGGCAGCAGCCTGGGACTTCCGCAGGGCTCCAGGCTCCCGCTCCAGGCATTTGGAATGGGGGCAAGAGGGTCCCTTCCCCGCCCGGCCGCGGTCGATGGCGTGAGGCCGGTGCCCCAAGGTCGCAGGAGCCCCCGCTGCCTCCCGGAGCGGCTGCCGTGCGGGGAGCCCCTCGGCAGAGCGGGGATCGGAGGGACGGGGAGCCTGGATCGAGCTGCTCCGCCGGCCCGGGGCCTCGGCACAGAGAGGAGCCTCCGCGCCGGCTCCGGCAGATGGTTGTAGGTCCCTCCCAGCCTCAAAGCTGTCAGGCAAGCGCGGACTTACGTATTTATTTTTTGCGTTTACCATGGCGTTAATGCCACATTTGTGAGGCGCCAGCGCGAGCCCGCTGCAGAGGGGCACGGTTTCTTCCCCCCTCCGCGCTGTCCACGTCGCGCGGGCTCTTGGTGACAGCGCCGGCTTCCAGGTAGCGCCGGGACGTGACAGGCTCTGCGCTTTGCGTCCCGATTATGTCAGGGGCCGTTCGTCTGCCCGTGCAGCCCATCTGTTGAGCTCAGGCAGGGCCGGCGCCGTCAGGGCGCGCGTTCCTCCGGCTGCCCTTCGCCGCTGCGACTCCTTCCCGTTTGTCACCGACTCCGGGTCACCCGTGATAACCCCGCCAGAAGTGTCTGACTTTGAGTGCTCGATGGCTCCATTTGGGCAAATGCTAAATGGGAGCGAATGCAGAGTCACGTGGAACTGCAGGAACCTGACTTGCCCCTCCCGAATTATCAGGACCTAGGGGAGCCCAGCTTAACCTGCCTCAGTTCTTATGGCTGTGAAACTAGAGGCACCCACTTGAGCTTTGGTAAGATCTTCATCACTGCCTGGGGTGATGAACTTCAAGGCGTCAATATGAATATGAAGCGCAATGGGCTTTGGATGAAGTTGCCTCTGTGGATTTCCCGCGTGCGGCGTGGGCGAAGCAGCTCTGCTGCGGAGCCTTCTCAGCAATTCCTTTCTGTTCCAGAGCATCATGTTCCTGGTCGGACTTTCGGGCGGCATCGCGACGGGGAAGAGCACCGTGGTGGCCATGCTCCGGGAGCTGGGCTGTGCCGTGATTGATGCCGATGTTATTGCCAGGGAAGGTTAGTTCTGCGCAGCCCCTCGTCCTCCCGGGTTCCCCTGGTGACTGGCGGCCGTGTCTGCTGAAGTGCAGACGGCAGAGGGTGCTCTGGGTACATTAAATAACCGTCTCCCTCTGATTCCCGAGTCCACAAGGATGTGCAGAGCTGCTGTCTTGGGGAATTACAGCGAGGATGTATCTTTAATTAAAAATTAAAAATAAAAATTGCGTCCTAATAACAAACACACCAGTGAAATCTCGGCTCTTGCCCCAGTTTCCTGTCCTGGAGCGCAGGGCAGTCAGTGCTGCTCAGCTCCGGGAGGCAACTCTTTGCGATGTGCTTCTCCACATTGTGTTCCCTCTGCTCATTTAACTCCCTTCTTCATCCCCAGGACACTCAGCTGGTAGCTCGTTTATGTTACCTGCTGTCACTCACACAGAAAGAGCCTTTTCCTCTCTGGTGGATATTTCTCCTTTGTTAATGCTGGGAGATTGGTCCACAAAATCATTTACATCTTAACCTGCTGAGACAAGAGCCCAGTACTTGTGTTCAGGCTAGGGAGAGCTCCGCGCAGGGCGTTCGGGCTGCAGCAGACCTTGCTGCTCTTGAAACGCGCCATCCTTGATGCAAAGGGGCCTCGAAATCCAGGTTTGCTGCCTCCGTGGACGTAGAAGAGCCTCTGTCATCCGTCGTTATCCGCATGCTGCGGGTGAGACCGTTAATCCCACCAGACCAGTGGGATAATGGGGAGAGTGGCACTCGCTGCAGTAAAGCCCAGTGATTTTGGATAGCAGAGGTTTGGAGTTTGCCGTGGCGGAACGGTGCAGCTTTAACTGCCACTGGCCTGCGTCGCTATGAGGCTCCGGAGTTCTGTTTGCCGAAGAACTTAACCACATAGCCGCTCAAAGCTGGGATGCTCTCACATTTTATTGCACTATAATTCCTCTCGAGGTGCAGAAAATTTGCTAGAGTTCCTAAAAGCTCCCAGAGACAATAGGAAAAGAACATTCGGTATCTGTTTCCTCCCAATCAATTCATTTTTTTCTCCAGTTCCTTTTTCATATGTGTATGTTTACTCCATAGATCTCACCCATACTGAAACTCCAATGCGAAATTCCAGTGGAGAAAGAAATCACTCTTCAAGGCTTTTATTAAGCCGCCCTGAGGCTACAACCCATGGCAATGCTCCAGGATTTAGAGACAAAATTATATATGCTCTACCTTTCTCTGCGGTTAGCCTCAGCTTGATCTTAATTATGTTTTTATTATTGCATCCTTTTTTTTGGTAGTGTTTTCTGAGGTCTCTCAAATTATATTCCTGTGCAGTGTCAGAGTGCCTGCAAACACCTCCTGGGGGCTGACCCCCAAGGTGGCTTTTGTGTCTGTTCTCGGCAAGAATCTGGTGACTGAGGTTAACAACAGTAAAAATCCGTGTTAATGGCCAAGGCTCGCGGTAGCCAGGCTGTGTTTGCCCAAGCAGTGAAGTTTCCAATGAAAACAGCCCTAATGTTTCTGCTTTTCTAAGCTCTCCTTGCTCAGCGCTTCTCCCTGCGCGCGGCGGGAAGAGGCCCGGTCCTTTTCCACCCGTGCCAAGCGCGGGGTTGTCAGCAAGTCCCTTGCTGGGCCCGTCGGCTCCTCAGCCGGGGTGACAGTGGCCCCGGGAGGGTTGTGGCACTGCGTTGGTGACAGTGTCACGCATGGATCCCCGCGGGGGCAGCCTGCGAAGGGAGGTGGCTCTGCGCGCCGAGCCCGTGTGTGCTGGCAGGCGGCTCTGCTCGCTGCCGAGGAGAATAACCCCGCTCGTTTAATGAGCAGAACTCAATGAGGCTGCTGATGTGAGCGCTCGCTGTGCTGTGGCACTGCCTCTAATCACGGGCTCTTTCGTGTTACCAGTGGTGCGGCCCCGCTGCAAGGCCTACCAGCAGATCGTGCATCACTTTGGCCCCGAGATCCTCCTGGAGAGTGGAGACATAAACCGCCAGGCTCTGGGCAACATCATCTTCTCGCAGCCGCAGAAGCGGCAGCTGCTCAACTCCATCACCCACCCCGAGATCCAGAAGGAGATGCTGAAGCAGGTCTTGAAGTACTTCGTGCTAGGTGAGGTTCCGGGCGCTCCCAGCGCGAGGGTGGCCAGGGAGGACGGGCTGCTCAGGGAGGGCCTTTGTGCGAGGTCCTCGCCGTCCTCGCTGCCTTTTGCCGCTGCCCGTCGCGTCCTCCTTCCGCGGCTCCAGTCCACGCGTAGGACCCGAGCCGAGCGCAGGGAGGCCCTTTCTGAGATTGCTGCCTGGATACTGTCAGACCTCCTGAAAGGGCCGAATCTCCTCGCCCGCCCCCCCAGCCTCTGCGGGCTTCAGCGAAAGCTGCTGAGCGCTTTCAGAGCCGATAAGGTGAGAAATGGGCTGACAGCGGAGCTTCCAAAGCGCCGCGTTCCCCCCGATGAATAGAACAAATACAGCTGTCAAACTCGGTCTAGTCAAATGCCAGATAAGATCACCAGCTGTTTCCGAGGTCTGCGTGTAGACAGAAGGATGTCTTCATAGCCAGCCCAGCTGGCGGGGCCGATCGAAGCCGAGCTGCGTGACAGCCCGAGAGCCCCGGGCCGTGGGCCACGTCTCCCGAGGGCCACGAGGAGGATGAGGAGGGAAGGAGCTGAGGAGGCGACGCGCCAGCAACCCGGCAGCCCAAGGGCCGCGGCGCTTCGGAGCCGGGCTGCGACGTCGCAAGGGAAGCGCCGTCCTGCCCCTTGGCGAGAGCGCTGCGCCCGCTGCCGTGTCCTCATTAGTCCTGTTTTAATGATTCGGGATGGCTGGATGTCGTCTCCGCGGGGCTGGCGCGCTGAGGAAGCTCTATTGATCCAGCCATAGGGCAGCCAGGACAAGCTCGGGGTGGAGATGCTGGTGCAAGGAGGGCTCCTTGGCTCATCGTGTCTTCGTTAAAGCTCTAATTGCCGCGGCCAGCTCAGTTAGGGCGCATTAGTTCAGTTTAAAATAAAATTATATAAATGCAGCAGCAAAGCCAGAGGCCTCCCCGTGGCCGGGCTTCGCCCCGGTGTCCGAGCACCTCTGTCAGGGCGATTGGCTCTCCTGGCTCACAGCTTTTCCCCCACCACTGGGTTTACCCGCCGTCTCCGGGAGCTGCTGGGTGCAACGTTGCAATGCAGAGGACATGGAGACGCCCAGGAGTGGCTACAGGGCCTGCCCAGCTGCACCCAGCGGGTGCGGATCCTCCTCCATCCGCTGCTTCTCGTGGTCAAGGAACCAGAGACGGGAGGTGCCGGGAGGTAAAATCCTGCAGGTTTGTCCCGGCTGGAGGCAGGCTCGGCTTCCTCACTGTCCTTTTGCTCCTGCTGTCCCCGCCGGTCCTCGTGGCTCCGCTGGGGGAAACGCAGCCCTCAGCAGCAAGGGGAGACGCAGGTGGAAGCACCGCCGAGGGGCTCAGAGGGCGCTCGGTCACATCTGGGGACGTGTCGGAGGGCCTGGCACAAGAGGAGCCTCTCGCAATGGGGGCATCCGTGTGAATTTGCAGCCCTGGGGACGCGGCTTGTGGGCGCCCACAGATCAGTGGCGGGGCGAGGAAGGGGTTTGCAGGGATTTGCTCCCTCTAAATGTGGAACTGTTGAGCTAAAGCTTTCCAAAAAGAGAAGGAAACGAGACTGGAAACAGAGCTGGAAAACATCAGCTCGAATCACTGTAGCCTGGCAAAGTCATAGTCGAGTGAAAGAGAGGAAAAGAGAGGAAAGCAAATGGTGCTGTGGCAGCGCTCCCCGGAGAGGCGAGCGAGGGTGGCGTGACTGCTCCCGCGAGGGACGCGCTGCCCTCCCGCCTCGCATCTCTGCGCCTCATTATATTTTCTGCAGCTTCACCTTTGGTCAGAGATCATCAGGTCAGCGGATATTGCGTTTTTTTTTTTTTTTTTTTTTTTTTTTTCTCTGTGAAAACAAAACCATTTTCCTCCCTGTGAAAGGAGGAGGAGGCCTGTGCTCTGCTCCCCGCTCCGGCGCGGCCGTGGCCACCTGCGCGTGCAGAGCAAGGGGCTTGGAAAGCCGAGCGGCGCTCACCTTTTTCGGGGGGTGTCGTTTCTGCAGGCTACCGCTACGTGATTCTTGACATCCCCCTGCTCTTCGAGACCAAGAGACTGACCAAGTTCATGAAATACACGGTCCTGGTATACTGGTGAGTGCCACGGGGACGGGACACGCGGGACGCTGCGGCCTCTCGCAGCCTCTGGAATGGGGTTTGTCACCTCCCGGCCTCTCCAGGGAGATTTTAGCCACGGCCCTGGGGCGAAGCCCTTGGATGCGCCACCTCTTTTCCATAAAAGTGAGAAGCGCTGCCATCCTTTATCCCAGCTAACGAGCGGGGGGGCTGCTCACCCAGACTGCTTGGAGACCTGGCACCATCCCGAGGAGAAAACCGCTGGCTTTGGCCTTTGCCCGCCCCGGCCGCTGTTGGCTGGGGGCGTTGGGGACACCCGGGTCTCCTTGGGGCGGCAGGGATGGCAGGGACGCCCGCAGGACGGTGGTGGTCCCCGTGCAGCCGGGACCGGCTCCGCTGCTGTGCAGGTGGAGAGCCGGGGAGGGGAAGGGCGGCTGGGCTCCCTGCGGCGCCGGTCCCCATGGGCACCTCCTGTCCCCGGTGTGTCCCGCAGCGACCCGCGGACGCAGCTGGAGCGGCTCATGCGGC
>VZSV01000336.1:88203-105759 GCA_013398735.1 Nothocercus julius
TTTTTTTTTTTTTTTTTTTTTTTTTTTTTTTTTTTTTTTTTTTTTTCCCTGTTTGAACATAGTCATCTGCTTTCTCTTGTGGTCCAATATTTTTCAGACCTGTTTTGTTGACTGCCTGATAGAACAGACGCACCCAGAAATCCGGAAACGCTATGACCAGGATGTAAGTGAGTTTTTTCCTGCCTTTAGGAATGATGGCATAAGCTGGGTTCTGGGCTTTGCAGGAGCAAGACTATGTGTGGAAAATGTTGTTTAATGATGAGAATATAGGACTGGAAAGCCAGAGCTCGGTCCTAGTTCCAGCTCTGTCATGTATTTGCCACACTAACCATGTGTAAAGAGTTATCATTTCCCATTTAAAACAGCGTTTGATACCAAAAATGTGGTGTTCTGACTTGAGGATTTTGCTTTGTCTTTGCAGCTCTGCTACACTGATATATTGTTCACAGAGCAAGAGGTAAGTGCAGTGATTGCAGCACGGTGGTTGTCTCATTCATTCACAGTTAATTTACTGTAATCAGTGTCTTCTCCCTTTGTAACATCTTTCTGTGCCTTACACATTTAGATTGTGTTCCTTATAGATAAAATAATCTGCTCATCGTGACAAAGATCCTCAGTCCAACTTCACTTCCCCTCAATACTTTACTTATGTTTTTATTTGCCTAAGATGATAACCTCTGTAATGTTGAGAATTGGCACCACAGTTATCGCCTCCTTTCTCTTCCAGGGAAAGATGTGACAGGGGTTTTCACAGCAGTGGTGGGTGAGAAGGAAAACTCGCCTCTCACAATATACACAGTATTTTTTGCTAGGCTTCCCGGGCTGCAAGCTGGGTGCTTTGGCTGTATGTGGTTGGCCGTAGATGGAAACATTATCTTGTCCTACTTGCTAGATGTCGTTACATCGTCATGTCCAGAACAATCCTGTCAACCGTTTCTTTTTCTCCTCATTTTAATGCTGTACTTCACACTCCGTATGATCAAATCTTATGCATGGAGGCATAACTTAATAGCAACAGAAGGGCAAAAGCACAGAAAGGAGAAAAAAAAAGGGTCTTCTGTCTCTAGTATAACTGCATATTGTCCCTTGTCTGAAATGAGGCTTGGTCTATGTTGTGTTAGAGCAGTAGCTCACTGGTCTGAGCCAGGATGGACGGAGGAGCTGGGCTGGGCAGTGCAGTGAGCTGGGATTGTTATTTCCTTCCCAAGCACAGGAGGTTGAGCTGGATGGTTATTTTCCTCTTTCCATCTTTTTAATTAGTTTTTTCCTGATGATCCTCTGCATCTGCACACTGTGATATTTTTTATTTTTCCTTTAATCAATAATCCTTGTTTCCTCTCTTTCAGAGGGGTGTAGGGATCAAGAGTACCCCAGTGACTATTGTTCTGCCAGACACCAAAGGAAAATCTTTTCTCTTCAACATCATTGACACGCCAGGTGATTATATAATCCTGAAAATCCTTTTTTTGGAAGCTCCATAGGAGAAGGCAGCTTAATGTGTGAAGCAGAAATATGTGAATAACGGTTTTTCTCAGTATTAAAGTCTGACCCTCTCAGTAGTGCTACTGAGAGGAGTAGAGCAATAAAAACATGTATAGGTTAAATGAGGACAGTTGAAGAGCTTTTGTGTTAGGTTGCGGTGGGACTGTGTGACATTGGCGCTCAGAAAAACGGAATGAAAATCATTCATCCATTATTTTCTCTGGAAGTGCCACTTAAGTGCAATGACACCCTGGGAAATTTCCTTTCCCAAATGGAAAACCTATGTTTGGCTTTGTATTTTTGTAGGTGATTCTAGCCAGGTCTTGAAACCTGAGCATTTAGCTGGGTTCCTTCTCCTGAAGTCACTTGCTGCCCTAATGACTCTGCGGCTGATTTTTAGTTACCATCGTTTCCAATTTTCAGGCAAAATGAGAGTTAATGGAGCTGAAGTTTGACTCGGGTATAGCAGAAGCAGATGTAGAATTGGCTTTTCCAGGTTTTCTCAAATGTCGTTGCCCCACAGTGAGACTTGCGGTGCCTTCCCTTGAGCCTCTGGCGAGCTCCTGTGTGTGGCTGTAATCCCAGATGAGCCTGTTGTAGGAAGCTGAGGCAGAGCTTTAGGAAAGAGGGTTTCTGGACACCTCTGTCGGGTTGCAGCTGAAGGGGAGGGAGATTAAAGTACAGGAGGAAGATGATGGTGGGAGAAGCACCTGCTCTTCCAGGAGAAGTAATTGTCCTCTTTTCCTTGAAGTATTTGCACTGAGCTTTGGGACACAGTGATAAATGCAAGAAAAAAAAGTGCCTGTTAAACTAGTAGTTGTGTTTGCTCACAAAAAGATAGAATTAATGCTGAAGTGAATCCCTCCCTGGAGCTCTGGCAGCTGCTCCTGGAGGAGCAGAGCAGTCTGTGTCCTGCCTCGCTGGGTGGCAGTGAGCAGAGCAAGCTGCAGAGCAGAGGGCACTTTCTCCCTTCTGTGCTGCTGGCATCAGGGCTGTTCTCACTCTGCCCCTCTCTTCTGGTTTGTTTTTGAAGGCCATGTCAATTTTTCGGATGAGGTCACAGCTGGCCTTCGTATTTCGGATGGCGTCGTGCTTTTCATTGATGCAGCTGAAGGGGTGAGTCAATGTCAGGGTTAATTTCCAAGTGTCTTATGTTGAATTCTTTGATCCTGCCTTGTGGTGAAGGCATGGGATGGGCTCAGCTTTCTGTGAAGGGCTTTTGGAGGATGGTCTGAAAAGTGAGAGCGCTTTCCAACCAAAGCAGGGAGTCGGGCGCCTGGATTCTGCTTCCAGATCTGACACGATGCATGTGAACCGTAGGCTGATTATCTAACTCTTTTGCATCTCCATCTCCTAAAAGCGAGCAGATTATTTTTATCAGAGATGTCCAAGGGGTAGAATTCAAGCAATTGGGTTGGATTAGCACCTACTGCTACGTTTGACAAGATGAGCTGGTTGCCGGTGGCGGAGCTTGGGTTCTGCTGCGGGCTGCAGCCCTGTGCGTGAGGGTCACTGCTTCCTGGCGTGCTCTAGATAGCGTTTGGTGGAGGGCTGTGGCTGGAGGGGCTCATGCTCATTGCCCGCAGGTGATGCTCAACACGGAGAGGCTCATCAAGCACGCGGTGCAGGAGAGGCTGGCCGTGACCGTGTGCATCAACAAGATCGACCGTCTCATCCTGGAGCTCAAGCTGCCCCCCACGGACGCCTATTACAAACTCCGACACATCGTGGACGAAGTTAATGGGCTCATCAGGTACAGGGCTCGTGTCACTGCTGCCCCTTGGCCTCATTCCAGCGCAGATGCTTCTCTCTGTGGCTGCTACAATCACAAGTTTGTCTCTTGATATGTTGAATCATAGAAAATGGAGCAGGAAGAACCATTGAAAATTTATCTCGGATAATTAAACATGTTAGAAAGTATTGGCTCTTCCCTTGTGACTGCTGACTGGAATAATTTTCTTTTCCCCATAGTCAATACAGAGAGTGGCCACAGGACTTGGTGGGGGGAACTTTTGTGGTCCCTTTTGTCTGTGCCCCATGTCATAGGTTGAGATTTCTCAAATCTCCTAAAAGATTTTAACAAAAGTAATGGGAATTGTCTGTCCCAGCCCCTAAATATATCCCATAGCATTGCTTTGGTGAAATCTCCCTGCAAGACTACCCTCCAAAAATGAGGGACATCTTCTGTAACCTTGACAGTCAAATACAACCGTTATTTTCCTGTCCTTGTTTCTGGGGTGCCTTTGCCAGTCAGGTCATTTTTTAATAGCAGTCTTCCCTTCAGTCTGTCTGTGTCTGCATCGTAACCTGTATAACCCCAGATCTGAATTTGCACACGACTTCACTTGCATGTCTCTGTTCAGTTGCTACTGGCATCATGCAGTTCTGAGCATGATAATTTATCCTGTCTAGCATGCTTGTGAACTCATTAAAATCACTTCCATTCAATTCTATCTGTGCCTTATTTGCCTTGTATTATCTTTTCCCTTAGTTGACTGACTTTGCTGCCGTTTTTTTAGAGGGAAAACAACCCCTAGCTAACACACAATACAAAGCACTTGTGCTGGTGGCCTGTTAGTTCTAGATCTGTGAATATTTCTTTGTAATTTGTGGTAGCAAAAATCATCCTGATCGTGAAATTCTGACAGCCAAGCATATTGCAATCATTTTTCAGCTGCTATTTGGCAATGCAGAATCCTTCTGTATCACACGCTAGTGTTTGGTGTGGGGAGTAGATTTAAGTGTCTTTCTTGGTACATAACATTGATATTTTTTCCTGTGTCTAAAATCTGTCTTCCCTCAGCATGTATTCCACCGATGAAAACCTGGTCCTGTCTCCCCTTCTGGGAAACGTGTGTTTCTCCAGTTCACAGTACAGCATCTGCTTCACGCTGGGATCTTTTGCAAAGATTTATGCAGACACATATGGTGAGGATTATCCAGAAACCTTGTACAGTTTTAACATTTCATTTCCTAACACCTTTATTTTTATGAGACTTTCTAAGCTGTTCAGCTTCGGCTTTTCACTGCTCGTGTATGGCCAATGTGTGCATTCCTGAACATCTGGGAGTTGAGAGTTACTGCAAATCCCAGTCCAGATGACTTTATTGCAGTTTTTCCATGCCAGTAGAAAGCAGGGATCCAATTTTAACTTGTTTTTAGCTAGATAGTTTCTCCTGATAAATGTTTCCTGAGTCAAAAGGCAGCGTCTTTTATGTATCCTTAAGCAGAAAAAATGAGTCCTGTGATGGCAAAGGAGGGCAAATTTGTTGATCACCCTCTGCCTCCATATCAGAACAGCTCAGAAGTGAAGCAGTTAAGTTCCTTTTCGTAAAAGTCTCTGGAGTCTGAGGCTCAGCTGCAGCCGGGCACAAGCTTGGCCCGTGAGGTTTTGCACTCTTGCCCTTTAGTCTTTTTTAAGAAACTGTCTTTTTCTGGCTTTGATTTAATTCTGTCCTCCCCAGCTGCCAACCCAGGGCAATCTGCCACTTGTACGAGTGGGCATTTTGCTTGTGTTACCCAGCTGGGCAGCTAAGATTTTGAAGAATTCTCTCACACTGGGAATTTTGGGTGAACTGCAGGAGCAGAGAGCAGAGGAGAAGGATATTTTAAAGCAGCTGGCCTCGCTCTTGCAAAGCAGTTGGCCTCAGGTTGGAAGAAGCTGGAGAGGTCAGGGCATGGTGTGCCAGAATATCATGAGTTTGGAGGAATAAATGACTTTCCTGGCACCACAGAATTCACTCGCTGCCTTCTAAGATGATTCTCCTTTCAGGGAGTGCACATGGGTGCAGTCAATAGGAGATTTCATCCTTTTTGGAAGACATGGGCTGAATGGGTACTTTAAATCAGCGATATTTGGCTGTGCCCACCAGGAATTTTATAAGAAACTCCAGCTAACAAAAGTTATAGTCATTTAACTGTCAAAACCACAGCCACCATGAAATTTCTTATGCTTGTATGTAACCCCACAGCAAAAGCTTGTTTGAAAACCACTGTAGAGTATCACTGCTATCTTACTGTAAATGCACTCTGACAGTCCAATGTTACCCTGTTCCTTCAGCACTTGGGTATTTGGCTGTGCACTTTTTGCATCAGCTTAAAAAGAGAACAGGAGGTGTCCAGCAAGGCAGAAAATGCACGTGATGGAGCTGTGGGGCAGATGGGGTGTAGCCAGCTCAGCACCTTGGCATTAAGCTTTGGAAGTGTTGATGTTTGGAGTTGTTAATGTTTGGAAGAGGAAGCAGATGTAGCAGGATTCCTGCAGTGTGGAGCCTAGCCTTTTTCACCCATAACCTTTTGTGTAGCTGAGGTGGTTGAAACGCTCCTGAGAAGGAAATTGTCAAACCCACGTTGACATGGGCTGCTGGTGCCATCCTCAGTGGACTATTTTCTAGCCACCTCCCTGGATGGTCTTCCCAGATCAGAGTTTAGATATTCATCTGTTTGCTTTTTCACTTTATGGGAGAAATGCATTTTATTAGTGATTTCAGAGATTTTTGCTCTTTGCTTTTTCCTCTTAGGTGATATCAATTACCAGGAGTTTGCAAAGCGGCTTTGGGGTGACATCTACTTCAACCCGAAGACGTAAGAAGCTTATTTAAATGTCTGTTAGCTTATTGTAGGGTTTTCCCTTCCCTGCTCTGCGAACATGGACTGGATGACATCCCAGGATCCCTTCCAAAGTGGATTATCCATTGATCCTATGATAAAGGAGTAGCTGAGAAGGGTTGGGTCAGGCTTTCTGCTTGGTCAGACTCTGGTTGTTCTGAACCCATAAGCAGGAGCAGAGAGTCTCTCTTGGCCTTTGTTCGCAGTAAGGGTGACTGCTGTGTCCATGAGCCTTTCCCAGGGAGATTGGGAGGGAGAACAAGAGAGGCTGAGGAGAGCAGAGGCTGTGGCAGTGTGTTGGCAGCTGGGAGCTCGCAGGCTTCTCCCCCAAGGCTCTCTTTTTATCTCCCAACAGTCGGAAGTTCACGAAAAAGGCCCCGACCAGCAGTTCCCAGCGCAGTTTTGTGGAGTTCATCCTTGAGCCCCTTTACAAGATCCTGGCTCAGGTATGTGGTGGCTCCTTCTCCTTGCTGCACTTCTGGCCCTGAGCTTCTAGGGACTGAACACTAGATGGTGATGGTGTCTGCAGGACTCTCCCTTATGTACTGTGATCTTCACGTGTTTCTCGGATTGAAGGTGCAGGGCATCCTTGGGCAACTCCTCACAGTTGTTCCTTACACATTCATGCTTGTGTTTGCACAGCTAATAAATAGAACTTCCTTTGTTCTGGTTTTGTAGCATACTCTGGGATCAGCTAAGTGATAATTGGGCCCAACAGGCAGTTCCCACGTAAGCAGAGTGAGTCAAGAGCCAGGCTGGTGTGTGAAGCTGCACCTGAGAGTCAGCGTCGTGGGTGCCCCTGTCGAAGGTGCCAGTGGTGCTTGCTCTCTTGCAGGTGGTTGGGGATGTGGACACGACCCTGCCCAGGACTCTGGATGAACTTGGCATCCACCTGACCAAAGAGGAGCTGAAACTGAACATTCGACCCCTCCTGCGGCTTGTCTGCAAGAAGTTCTTTGGGGAATTCACAGGTAAATGCTGTTCCTCTTCTCTTCCACAGTCTTCCTGATAGAGCTAAGACAGAGTTAAGTGCTGCAGCCAAGGAGTACCTGCTTGCACTTGCAAAGATCTTGTCTCAACTCTTGCTTTTCTAAACATAAAATACAAACCGTGTCTCCAGAGGAGACTTT
Source organism: Nothocercus julius (assembly GCA_013398735.1). Taxonomy (NCBI): domain Eukaryota; kingdom Metazoa; phylum Chordata; class Aves; order Tinamiformes; family Tinamidae; genus Nothocercus; species Nothocercus julius. The sequence continues at coordinate 95,424 of VZSV01000336.1, forward strand.
GAGACGCTGGTTGCGTCTCCCTTTGGCCACACATGCACTGCCAGAAAGGCCTGGGCTTGTCTTCGTTGGAGCCTCTTTCTTTTCTGCATCCTGAAGTGTTCTGCCTACCCATGTTCTCACAAGACGCTGCTTTTCCAGGCTTTGTGGACATGTGTGTGCAACATATCCCATCCCCCAAAGTGGGGGCCAAGACCAAAATCGAGCACACCTACACGGGTGGCGTTGACTCCGATCTAGGGGAGGCCATGAGCGACTGCGACCCTGATGTAAGCAAGCATATTTTTTTCTTTGCTTTAAGTCTTCAAAAGTGTAGCAAATGCACCTTCCTTTCGTAGCCTCGATAGGGCAGCAGCCTCTTAGGCAGGCGACTGCCCAGATTTGACCTCCAGCATCTCAAAACCTCTCATCCGATACTGAAACAAATCTCTTCACTCTGAGAAACTTTAGCTGCCTGCCAGGGCGGCCCTTGGGAGAGAATTGTGTGACTGCTCAGTGAAGAGCAGAGATTAGGTCAGGCCTTCAGAGCACGTGGGAACTGCAGGCTGATTTTTGTGTCCTTTTGCTGCCTTTTCGTCCCTTTTTTGTGAAGTTGGGGTCTCTTTCCAAATTCTGAGAAAACTGATCTGAATTGTACTGAGAAAAATACCCTCAAGAGTTAGCCAGCCTCTTTCCTATTAAAGCAACCGCACTGAACTGTCCTCTTCCAACCTGCCTTGCATGGAGTTGGCATTCAGAGTTGCCCAAAGCCACCTACACCAACTACCTGCTTAATGAAGAACCTGTCCCTGACTTTCTGAGTTGGGAATATCTACATAAAACCTTACAATGGTTACTGTCACCACATCACTAGCTATAGAGTGACCGTTGGGGCTGAAGGCTGCAGTCTGCAGCAGCTCAGCTGTTGTGCCCTGCAGGAGGATCAACTGCACTGGTTTGTAGACCAGCAGATCACACTTTTCCTCATACGTAGTCCACCTAAGTTGTGGCCTTGTCCCCATTGCTATTTATTGTTCCACAAGAGTAGGGGGAGAGCACCAGAAAAATGTACCAAGGCCATTCCATGGGGCTCTGTATGAAGAAAGAGGAGATAGAGCTTGTCACTCAAGAAAATTAAGAGCTTAGAAATACTTCTTTTGATGTTTCAGTCCATTAATCAGCTTCTCTCCATGAGTCCTCCTAGGTCTGTGTCTGCCTCTTGTCTGTTTATGTTCAGAAAGGCTTATTTCTCTCTCCCTTTCACGGGAAGGGTCCACTGATGTGTCACACCACAAAAATGTACAGCACGGACGACGGCGTTCAGTTCCACGCCTTTGGCAGAGTGCTCAGTGGCACCATCCATGCTGGGCAACCTGTGAAGGTCCTTGGAGAAAACTACACCCTGGAGGATGAGGAGGATTCCCAGATCTGCACTGTGGGGCGTCTCTGGATCTCGGTAGCAAGGTAGGGGAAGCTCTGGCTACGTGACTGCCTGTGAGAGGCGTCGCCTGAAGTCACCGCACAAGCGGGAGGCCAGCACTGTGGTGGTGGCAGCGAGCAGCGCGGTGACACTCTCTGCCTTTGCAGGTACCACATTGAGGTAAACCGGGTTCCTGCCGGCAACTGGGTGCTGATTGAAGGAGTGGACCAGCCCATCGTGAAGACGGCAACCGTCACGGAGCCACGAGGAAATGAAGAGGTACCGAGCACAGCTGGGCTCGCTCTGTGGGGCAGGGAAGCAAGGCGATGGAGGGCATCTTAAAAGCTCTGGTGACAGGGTTAAAAACAAGCCAACGACTCTCTGACAAAATGCTTGGGCACAAGAGCCACTAATAGGAGATTATCGAAGTGATTTGTCCAACTCCAGCATCCACCTCATAATGCAGAGATTCAGGTCTCTGTCCTTGTCTGGTTTCAGGCTCAGATCTTCCGTCCTCTGAAGTTCAATACCACATCTGTCATCAAAATAGCTGTAGAGCCAGTCAATCCCTCCGAGCTGCCCAAAATGTTAGATGGTCTCCGCAAAGTCAACAAGAGTTACCCGTCGCTTACTACTAAGGTACTAAGGTCTTTTTGCTGTTTTCAGGCCACACTTTGGGCTGCCCTGTAGGCTGCTCGTGAAAAACAAACTGTTTTGTTTTTTTTTTTTTTTCCCTCCACTGTAGATTGTTTTGCCCTTGTGGGTTTTTTCATGCTGCTGCAGCTGATCTCATAAACCAGGTGGAAATAGCAGAATGCTGTAAATCAAGCAAAAATGCACATGCCTTGCTGTGCCACGGAGGCAGCTTTCTGCAGAGCACGCGAGCACTTTCTACTAGAAAAGGCTGGTGGTCAATTCAGCATGAGTTTGCTGCAAGTTAGACCCTGCTCTTGTTTTTCAGGTGGAAGAGTCTGGGGAACACGTGATCTTGGGGACAGGGGAGCTCTATCTGGACTGCGTGATGCATGATCTACGCAAGATGTATTCAGAGATTGATATCAAGGTGAGGAAATGTAAGAGGGAGATCATTCCCTGTGGTTTTGTCCCCGTAAGTCAGACGGGTAAAAAAATGAACCTAGCAAAATTCAGAGCTTCTGTCTTCTGCTCCCTCTCCAGTTCAGGAAGAGGGAGCTTGAGGGGTCATTGCAACATTGCGATGAGCTCCCTGTAGCTACTTGTGAGTTACCAGAGACTTCTGTGGCTGTAGCTTCAGATGCCTTCTCCTGCCTTGGCCATGCCTTGCTCCATGCTGAGGTGGCAGCCAGTTTTGCTTGTGCAGGAGGTTGGTTGGTGTTTTTGAGGTTGTGACAGGCCCAGAGAAGGTAAGAGACAGCTCCAGTATCTGGAGCTGAGGTGTTTTTGTCACTGCCAGGTCTGTCCTCCTGCTGCAAGCAGTGCCCCTTGCTCCTCAGCATGGGCTTTGTCAGCCTTCTTTAAAAAGAAAAGCTCTGTCCACCTAGAAAAGTTACTCTTACAGGCCAGTTGTTTTGGACCATGTAGCGGAGAGCCTAAAATTGCCACGGAGAGCAGCAGGTGGCTGTGCTGCAGCCCTTTACTCCAGCCATCACATGGCCAACATTAGTTGAGATCAATATATTTGCAGGTCTGGAAAGAAGGGATGTCTCTGCTGAGCGATGTCTGTGGATTGACAGCTCTGTTTTCTCAGCTTTAATGTTTCTCTTGTTTGGCTGAAGGAGTTGCCACAGCTGCCTATGCAGGCTTCAGCAGTGCATATGAAACACCGACTAAAACATTGGCAGATGAGACAGGTTTTTCTTGCAGGTGTTCAAAGGTTTCAGCTAATCCCTCTGGCCCAACAGAGTATTGCTGGAACCTGGGTAGCACAAACCCCCCTGCAACCCTGTTGTTGCTCTTCCAGGTTGCTGATCCAGTTGTGACGTTCTGCGAGACGGTGGTGGAAACGTCCTCCCTGAAGTGCTTTGCCGAGACACCGAATAAGAAGTAAGAACTCTTGGCAACCTGGGCGAGCCTGAGACGAGGCAGATGGAGGGGGTTGCTGGAGATGAAATTTCGCTGCCTCCAAGGGGTCTGCTCGCAGCAGCTGTTGCCCATGAAAGTGGCAGGGGTCCAAGGTTTGCAGCCTTCCACTGCAGCAGCTCTGTTAAACCCTTCGTAACACACTCAGTCCGGGGGATGTTTCAGCACTTTGTAGTATTTCTCAGAGGAAACTGAGATTCATCTCTGTCTCTTCTTTTGACTAAATTTTGCTGTAAACTGTGACCTCAGCACCTGTCTGGTGTTTCTGAGACTAAGAAGCATATCCTAGAGCCAGAAGAGGTACCAAAGAGCAAAGTGCTGCCTTCATTATTCCCCAAATCCATTGCGAAAGGTTTCTCTTACTCATTCTTAATCTTGGAATGGATTTGCTCCTTTCTGGCCTTACTGCTTGGTCCTGTCTTCCTTCTCCATCAGTGCATTATGAGATGGACGTACTTGAAGGAGGGAGATCTGGGAGATATTACAGGAAATGTTCACAGAATAAGATCTGTGAGCCCAGCATGTTTTTATGCCTGAATTTTCGTGGCGCTCGTGGTCTGTCATGTTATCTTGAGCAGAACTTTCCTGTATTCCACTGTGGTTTTTGTTTTTTCTTGCCCTCCTTTATTGTGGTGCACTCTTCTCGTGGCCAGAAACGTTACTTTTGGGAACAGGAAAAGTTTGAACTGTTGGGCATGCAGAGGTGACCTGATTTGGAGACACTTCACTCATGTTGGTGGGGTCTTTTGAGGCAATGCCTGACATACCTGGTCCTGCCGGTGAGAGGGGGACACTGCCCTGGCCCTCAGGTCTGATTGGGGCTGGTTCTGCTTCCTTCTGCAGCTAGGTGTCTGGCAGGAGGGAGGGAGCAGTCCTGGCCCTTAGGGATTCCATTCTGGAGACGAGCGGATTTGGGAGAGCAGTCATTAGCAGCAGGGCTGTGAACACACGGGTTCCGTCTCTACAACCTAACGGCAACACCCGAGGGCACAAATCTCCCTAGCCACGTCTTAGGCAGCGAGCAATCCCCAAGGTCCTCCAGTTACCCCATTTCCATAGTTCTGCATCCTAATTGTGACCATTTCACCTCTCAGGAACAAGATCACGATGATTGCTGAGCCTCTGGAGAAGGGACTCGCTGAGGACATCGAGAATGAAGTGGTGCAGATAACATGGAACAGGTAGGACTAATTAGGGGAAAGTGGGAATCCTTCTTGGAGCAAACAATGGGAAACTAGGCAGCCCGGGGATCTGAGGCACATAGTATTAAACAGCAGCCTCTAGGCAGAGATTTTTGTCCCAGTATTGACACCAGCTAATCCGTGAGCATCCTTGCCTCAACAAACGAGGTGCTCAAGGTAAAAAGCTGAGTCCCTTTTATACCTGCAGGGGACAGGGCCATAAATATGTTGTTAGTGCAGGTGCAATATTTGTTTTCTAAAATTTCTTCCTTATTCCATCAGAAAGAAGCTGGGTGAATTCTTCCAGACCAAATACGATTGGGATTTGCTGGCTGCTCGTTCCATCTGGGCATTCGGGCCTGACGCAACTGGCCCAAACATCCTGGTCGATGATACGTTGCCCTCGGAGGTGAGACACAAGTGCTGGGTTGTGCTTCAGTGAGACATGTTAGTGGTGTCTGGAGCTCCTTTCTGGACCTGTTAGCAAGGTCCCAATGTGCTTGTAGTGTTTACTGGTTTGCCATCTCTGATTCATTGTATTTTCTGTGAGGCAGTCATGCCCTGGTGAGTAAATTGCTTGTGATTTTTGTGGGTTCTTGCTGTTTGACCCAAAGTCTTCAAAACTGGCAACAAAATGGCCTTAAGCATTAACAAATTATAGACTCTTCATTTATAGCTCTAGATGCCAAACTGAAGATGATGCTCCTGAGCTGCGACAGGGAATAACAGTCAGCGTGGGGTATAGGGGGACAGAGATGCTCTTCTGTTTCACTGGTTCTGAAACACTGGGGTCTGTCTGTTACTTCCTTGCACGTGCAGTCTCGGAAGGTCTCTGTCTCTGTGTCTGTAGGTGGACAAGTCGCTGCTGGGCTCCGTGAAGGACAGCATTGTACAGGGATTTCAGTGGGGAACCAGAGAAGGGCCCCTCTGTGATGAATGTAAGTGGGGCCTGTAGGAGTGAAGCTGATAAAAACGATGAATTTTGCCCTCCGTAAGAACCTATGGGATTTTGTTGGTGCAGGGCTGGCTCTGAGCACCACATCCCTCAGCGAGCAGTTGTCCTTGCGCAGCAGAGAGCTGGGGACAGGTCTGGGGATGGGTGACATGGGAGGTGATAAACTTCCCCCTCTCTCCCCGCTGCAGGTGCCACACAGGCCATGGCACTTCGTGCCTACGTGCAAAGAAGGTCTCTGGCTCTGCTCCTGCCAGAGCTCAGCTACTGAGCACCTGCAAAATGAACTGCTATAAATCTCCTCTCCTGGGCGGGTGGACAGGGATTGGACATGGTCTCCCTCGTCCTTTTGGACCTCGGTTTAGGAGAACCTCCCCTCGTGGCTCTCAGTTTTTGCTGTCTGCTCAGGTCTTTGGAGATGCCTGCCTGGTGCTAATATGGTGGAGAACGTCCCCCTCAGGCCACTTACTGTCATTTCTTCCCTTCCTCAGTGATCCGCAATGTGAAGTTTAAGATCCTGGATGCCGTGATTGCTCAGGAGCCCTTGCACCGGGGCGGAGGACAGATCATCCCGACAGCCCGCAGGGTGGTGTACTCGGCATTCCTGATGGTGAGGACACGGCTGCGTGGGATGGAGACTGAGCACCCCGTGGCACTGGCACCGCGGGCTCTGGGAGGATGCAGGAGCCCAGGCTGCACCACTGCTGCAATTCCTGCCCCAAGGATGCTGGGTTGAACCGTCTCATTCACCCATTAGCGCCTGCAGCGCCCTGGCAGGCAGCAGACAGGTTTTAAAGCAGCCGCATTCCCTGGAAAGCTCCTGGCATCTCCTCCGTTTCCACTCTCACTAGTGCTCGCCTTGCCAGGAGGGGTGGGCGTGGGTGGACGTGTGCGGCTGAGGGCCGGTGGGAGGGAAGCTCTGCTCAAGCTTCGAGGTTTCTTTGGGCACCCGCGGGGGACAGGTGGGAACCTGGACGCGCAGCGAGGCGCTGTGCTTGCCGCGAGCCCAGGCGCGCGCTCGAGCGGTGCTGCGTCGGCGCCGCTGCTGGCTCAGCCGCGCGTGTCCCTTCCTGCCCGCAGGCCACCCCTCGCCTCATGGAGCCCTACTACTTCGTGGAGGTGCAGGCCCCCGCCGACTGTGTGTCCGCGGTCTACACGGTGCTGGCCAGGCGGAGGTGAGCTGCTTGCTGCTGGTGCTCGAGGGCTGCGGAGCAGCCGCTGCTCCCGTGGCGTCGGGATCGCTAGGGATGCTCTAGCGCTGGTCCCTGTAGCGCAGGGGGAGGGCGAAGTCCCTGCGACGGGAGAGCTGGGGGTTTGCTGGACTGATGCTGGCCACTGTGCTGCGTGGGGAGAGGGTGTCCAAGGCCCCGTGAAGCTTCTAGATTGTGTCCGTGTTTTCCTGAGTGTTAGGGAGAAGAAATAGAAAGGAGCAAGGAGGAGGACTAATCTGTTCTCCGTTTCGCAGAGGCCACGTGACACAAGATGCTCCGATCCCGGGCTCCCCTCTCTACACCATCAAAGCCTTCATCCCAGCCATTGATTCGTTCGGCTTTGAGACGGACCTGAGGACGCACACCCAGGGCCAAGCCTTCTCGCTCTCCGTCTTCCACCACTGGCAGGTGAGTCCGAGCACCAGCGAGCCAGGGAAGAGGGACAGAGCAGGGACAGGCTGTGCCAGGTGCCCTCGGCAGAGCTCGGAGCTGCAGAGCAGGCTGCGTTCTGTGGACGGCCTCCTGCATGGCAGAGGGTCTGGGAGCTGGTGGGGGCTTTGTGTGTTAGCTGTAAACTGCGTGCCAGAAGCCAGTGGCTTTGTTCCAAGCCACATCACCATTTGCCTTAGCGAGGGAGCACTCGACGCTGCTGCTCGCTGAGCGTAAGGGTCCTTCAGCGCCTGGAGAAAGGGCATCCTCGTGCAGGGGAAGCTGTCGGTGCAGCGAGCGCTCTGCGGCTCGGGGAGCTCAGAGCGGACTCGGAGTCCATCTGCTGCAAGATGCCCTAATCGGGAAGGCAGGAGGTTGCGCTTGAGCTGCGCCGCTCGCAGAGCCGGTGACGGGGCTATGCAAAGCAGGGCCTGGGACGCAGGGTTGCTCCGCGGCCACTTCTCCGTGAGGCAATGGCTGCTCGTGGTGCAGCGGGATGGGAAGAGCCGGCTTGGACGTGAGGAGGGGACGGCCTGAGGGTCGGCGCCGCGGGGAACCCAGCGGGCCTGATCTTTGGTGACGGCTGCTCCGGTTAGGGCGCTCATGGGCCTCGGGGGTTCACAGGTTTCTGAGAGATCTCGGTGTAAAGGACGAGTGGGGAAGGTGGGATGTATCTTGGCTCGGATTAGCGTTACTGTGTAAGTGAATCCTGGCAGTGAAGACGAAGACGGTGGGCAGTGAGGTGGCAGTGTTTCTGTGCCAGGAAAGCAGCTGTGGTGCCGGGGCTCTGAGGACGGGGCCAAGGGTATCTGCAAGGCCTGCGGGGGTGTCTCCCCCTGCGCTGCAATTCAGGCCTGCAGCTCGAAGCAGCCACCAGCGTCACTCCGTGAATGTTCTCACGTCCCAGGCTTGTGTTTCAGATTGTGCCTGGTGACCCCTTGGACAAGAGCATCGTCATCCGGCCCCTGGAGCCCCAGCCGGCCCCGCATCTGGCCAGGGAGTTCATGATCAAGACCAGGCGCAGGAAGGTACGTCGGGGAGTCACCCCGGTCGCATCCCTCTGTGCTGGCGACTCAGACGTTGCAGTGCTCTCCCTGGAGCACACTGTGTCCCCTTTGTGTTCCCAGAGTTGAATAATGTCCTTTGTGCCTCGGGGACTTCCCTTTTTTTGACATTCCTCCATGCTGCTCATTTGGAGGCTGCGATGGTCCCATGAGCACGTTAATCTGGCAGCGGCTGCAGCCAAAAGCAGAGTCCTGTGGCCCCGCTGAGCTCCTCTCCTCCCCAGTGCCCGTTTTACACCTTGGTGGCCTGACTGAGCTCATCAGTCCTGTAAAAAAAAAAAAAACAAAAAAACATAAGTGTTTCTTTTCTGTACCTGTTTAGTGAGCTGGCCCGAGGGGTTGGGGCTGGACCGGGAACAGAGGGGAGCAGGTTCCACTGTGGGAGGGCAGTGAGCTGGTAGATACCCCTGGCTGCAGAACCTGCCCGTTTGCAGCTTCCAGCCAGGCTCTTGGATGTCCTCAAACTGTGGGGCAGATTTCCCTGCTTCTCCTGGAGCCCAAGAGTTGCCCTTATCCCCCAGGACATCAGGGCTTCGTCCTGGGCTTTCTGCTGGGGTGGCCCTGCCTGCTCCGCCGGGCCTCACTCCGGCTTTGCGCTCGCTCCGCAGGGCCTGAGCGAGGACGTCAGCATCAGCAAGTTCTTCGACGACCCCATGTTGCTGGAGCTGGCCAAGCAAGACGTCGTCCTCAACTACCCCATGTGAAGGGGCCCCGAGGGGCCACCCCAGGCCCTGTCCCTCCCTGCGCCCCCAGGCCTGGCTCCAACGTACTCGGGGTGGGCAGGGACCGGCTCCTCAGGCGGCTCCTCCGCGGCCGCTCTCTCCCTGCCCGGGCACCCGTGGGCCCTGGCTCAGGAGCAGCCCCCAGCCCCGAAGCTTCTCCTCGTCCTCGGCCGTGGGAGCCTCCAGGGAGGAGGTTTCCCCTCCGGCCGCACGGCTTGTCCCTGCGTGTGGCCCCCGCTGCTGTGGAGCCGCCTGAATACAACGTTAAGATTACCAGGGACGGAGTGTAAAGGGGTCCTAGCAGCCCTCCCTGGAGCAAGGGCAGGTCTGGCTCTTACCTTTTTGTACAAGTTTTTTTTCTGAGCCCTTATAAACGTTGAATACAAATGTCCCGCCCAGGTGGTTCTGCGTGATCGCTCCAAGGGACCCGCGGGCCGCAAGAGGCTCTGCCTGCGCCGGCGCTTGGCATGGGCAGCACTGCTGGGATTTCCCCTGCACTTAGCTCTTTTACTACCTCACCCGGAACGTTTTCACCCGCTCCCAGACTTGGATTTTCTTCCTTTCTTGGCGCTGCTTCAGGCGGCCACAGGCTCACGCTGGCTCCCTTGGAGCTTCCCCGTGGGTCGTAAATCCAGGCTCTGCTCCGGGTGTTTGCTGCCCTCTCCCTGCCTGCCGCCACTGCCCCGCAGGGCTGCTCTTCCCAAGCCGTCCTGGGCTGAGCCCCCGGCATGGGGACCTTGGAGCTGGGCAGGAGCCCCGTGCCCGCGGGATCGGACTGCACCCAGCTCTGCGCTTTGTTTCCACAGGGGCAGCGGGGAAGGAAGCGGCTCATGGAAAGCGAGTACCTGGTGGGATGGCTGAGCAGGGCCTGGAAAGCAGCGGGAAGGGTTTCCTGCCGCCCGTGGGGCCGGGCCCGGCGCACCCGCGGCCGGGGGCTCCGGCCTTATCGCTGCGCTCAGCCCTTTCCGGCCTCGCTGTCCCGCTCCGGGCCCCGCGCTCTGCCCTCGGATATCGGTCGCGGAGGATCCGGGTGCGGCGCTGCCCCCCCCGCCAGCGGCCCCGGCCCCGCGGCGGCCGTGGGAAGGAGCCGGTTCCCACGCGGGTGCCGCGCGGCTCCTGGAAAACGCTGACCCGGGCTCCGCGCGGGGAGATAAGCGGCCGCAGGGATCTGCCCGGGCGGCCGCATGGGAATTTTTCCGCGGAAACGGCCGCTGCCTGGGAACCGGCCCGACCCCGCAGCCCCCTCGGCCCGGCCTGGAATCCAGTTCCCCCCTCGCAGCCCGCGGAGCGTCGCCCTCCGCGGGGCAGCCGGAGCCACCCGTG
>VZSV01000336.1:106269-132070 GCA_013398735.1 Nothocercus julius
TGAGGGGACCGAGTGGCCGTTGGGCTCGGCGGGACTGAGAGGGCCGGGGGGCTTGAGGAGACGGAGCGGCCATTGGAGCCGGGGGGCTGGGGGGACCGGGGGCCCAGGGAGACGAAGCGGCCCTTGGTCCCGCGGGGCTGAGGGGACCCAGCGGCCGCCGGAGCCCGCGGAGCCGCCGCCTCGGGCCCCCCCGGGCCCCCGGGGCGCAGCTGGGGCTCGGTGGCCGCTTGTACCGCTGGCGATTTCCAGCGTTTTCTCCCGAAGCGGGGAAATAAAAGCCCCGTGTGGGGCCGGGGGCCGCTCGGCCCCGCGGGGTTCGGCCCCTCGGCCCGGCCGGGCAGGTGTAACAGGTCCCGAGCCCCCGGCTCCGGCGTTGCCATTTCGCCGCCCCGGCCGGGCACATCCCGGCGCTTGTTCCCATCGCACACGCTGAATTCCTCGTTAAAAACCCGCTGCCGTGTCACCCAAATGAGGTTGGGAATCAGGGACTCGTTGGGATGGCTGCGCTGGCAGCGGCTGCTCCGGCTGCCGGCGTCTGGCTTGACCCTCCATGGAGAAGCATCCGGCTCCTCCATCGGCTCCCGGAGTTTTCTTCGGAAAGTTTGGCCTCCTGGTAGGCCTTGCTTTGCTGTTGAAATCCCTCCGGGATGGCGTCGGTACCGTTGCTGCCGGGGGCCTTTTCTCTCCGGTTCTGCCCCTTTAGACCTCGCTTCCTAGGGAAGCGCTAATTCGGTTCCATCGTCACATTGATCACAAACGGAAGATGATGCGTATAGATTTAATTAGGGCACGTATGTACACTGTAGATACTTGAGCACACTGGAATCTGCCTTGTTGTCCTTTAGCAAGTATTTAGAAATGAGGGGGAAAGCAAAAAACAGGCGTCTGGCCATTGGGTCTCCCCACTGTCCGTGTTTCTAAACGCTGTAAGGAGAGAAGAACCAGCAGAAAAATCATTCTCTCCTTTTGGGTCAGAAATCTGTTTTGCACTGATGTTCAGCCATTCAGCTGCGTGAATCAGTTGATTCAAAAATCTTCCTTTCCCTCCTTCAGGTCCATTAGGAGAGGAAAGCTGCTGTTTTCTATCAAGGCTTGTGTTTATTATGCTTATTTTTGATTCTTTCGGAGAATACGTTAAAATTACATTTTAACGGGGGGAGCAAATCAGCCCCTATGTGTTACATGAAACAAATAAGCTTCAATCTACTGTAGGAAACCAGAGGTGTAAGAGGGTTTTTTTAAAAAAAAAAAAGATGAACGTGCGGGTTGTCGTGCAGTTTGAGCGCTGTTATCCCCCCGTCGTTCCCCAGACTCCGAGCATTGCCGCCGCGCGGCGCTCCTGCCCGGAGCGGGGCCGGGGGGGCCGGGGGCGGGATGAGCCGCTCCATATCTGCGGTGCCTGCGGAGCGCGGCTGCAGAGCGCCCGCCACGGCCCGGGAGCTGCTGCCGGATGCGCCGACCTCCCCGCAGCCGAAATTCGGGAACCCGCCGTGGCCCTTCCATGCCAGAGGTTTCCTGCAATGCCTGCGGCTGAGCGGGATGCCAGGTAAGGACCAGGCCAGGTTGATCCCGGGTTAGGTGCCCTGGCTGGGTTTTACATCAGGTTTGGAGCTGGGTCCTGGGAATATTTGTGCTTCCTTGATGAAACAATCCTTTCACTCTCTCTTTTGGCAGCTGTAACTCAACCATCAGGTTTTCAGAATTGAAATGACAAAGGATGGGGCAAAACAGAAGGATAAACTTAATTTTAATAAGTTTCAGCAGATATGTTTGGAGGCTTATGTTCCTTAAAACAAAACTTTTTTCACGAGACCATCTCCTTTCTCTCATCCATATAGAAAACACATTTGGTAACTATTTGTTACAGATTCTGCTTATCCCTAGCTTCACTCATCCTTGCAGCAGCTTTTTGTCATGTTTCCCATCAGTTTAAAATTTGAAAAGTTATTTTAAAAAATAACTTCAGACTGCCTGTGCACTTATCAAAGTGATCCCCTTTAAAACTTTTTAAGACTAAAATTGCAAGTTCTATCATATTTTCACTGATGCAGGAAAGCTTGGATTATTGATAATAGGAAACCTAATTTAAAAAGAAATATTTTTTTAATTGATGCAGCTACATAAAGGTTTTTATTGTTAAAAAACTGCTTAAAGGTTGGAAAGCACCGTTATAAAGGAGGAATTGTCGCTGTGTTTTCTTGATGGATCCCATAGGTGATCCCTTCGTAGCCTCTCCTTAGTGAATCTTTTTGCCCATTTTTTTTGAGGAATCATCATGGATAATGTGCAAGTGATGCAAAGATTGGAAAATAAGTGAAAAATTAGAGTCGCAGACTGGGTGCTACAGCCTGCTTTGAATTAGAGAAGAGCTGAGAAAGGATTGGAAAACAAGCTGGCAGCAGCCCCATCTGCCTCCTAGCAAAGAGGACGTTAAAATAAGTCTTAATAACAGGTTTTAGGTGCATTTGCAGGGACGATAAAGGTGGTAACAGTGTGTTCTGCATCTAGTAAGGGCACAGTGAGCCTCTGCTTGGACTGGGCAAATTTAGAGCAGTTTTAACAATTCAGTGGAGATTTTAGTACATCCTTTATGCTTTTCAATTTGAGACGCTCTGTTTATCTACGGAATTTTATGTGATAAATGATAATTGATCTGGGAGTTGTGCTGCAAAGGTGAATGGCTATCCTGAAGGTCTCGCCTGGTCCTAACCTGTACAGCTTGTGTCTGAGAAGGGCAGGGTCCAAGGGCACCATTCTTAAATTGCAGAATACTGGTCAGTGGAAAGTTTGTGCTGAATTTGAACATGTGCAGGTGTTGACTTAGTAACTTATTTCATTTTCGGACTGCTAGCAACTTCTCTAAATGCAAAAAAATCCCAAGTTCTTCTCTCAGGAGAGCTTTTCATTCAGTGCAAGCGAGGGGTGTGATTCGGACAGCTGCTTGTAGCCCCTGGAGCGATACGTAGGTGTAATGTAGGGAACAACACGATCTGGAAGGACGTTACTGGGAGTCGTTCAGCCCCACGAGTGCCTATGTTGGAGGCTACCATAGACTGTGAAGCTTCTATAGGTGCTTCTGGTGGAGGAGCTGGTGCCAGCGGGGGCTCCAGACACATCTACCGCTGCCTTTGGACCAAGCAGTGATGCTGGAGAACTGGCTTTTGTTACAAAGCTTTAAGTTTTCAGTGGGAAATTTTGGAAGCAAACCAGGCTGGATTGGACCAGGAGCAACCCGGCCAGCTGGGTTCTGCTGGGTGAGTCTGCTGGGCAGCGCTCCTGTCCCGGGGTCACTTGTCCCTGCGGTGGCTGTGTGGCCCTTCCTCCTCTCGCCTAGCGGGAGAGGTTTGGTTAATGCGGGGCTTTGTTTGTCACCTTGCACCAAAAGAAGCGCTGTCCCCAAAGCTGAACCTGCGGGTGACTTCAGGAGCTCTCCCACCGCAGTCTCACTCAGGGCAGCGAGGGCTGGGTTGTCCCCGCAGCTCCGAGGAGCTGCGTGTCCCAGCTGCTCCCTCCGGGAGCTCATCCCGAGCACCGTGGCAGGACAGCGCCGGGGGAGGCGGCATCCCCGCCTGCTCCTTCAGAAACCAGGCTGGTGCCGAGTGGTGACGGAAGGATCCTGCCTCGGCCTCCATGAGGAGCACCAAGCCAGGCAGGCGGCAGCGCGGGCTCTTTCCTGAAGCTGCTTCCACTTTTTGCTCCCTTTTGCTGAACATGGACAGCCTGGCGCGAGCGACGGCCTCGTTGGCACTTTCGCCTTCTCTGCTGGGCAGCGTTTGCAAGCTGTGGCAGCAGCTTGGGCAGCAGTGACCATCATTAGGACTTGGAGCAAGAAGAGCAGCGCGGTGGCGTGTGGAGAATAGAGGCTCTTGTTGTCTGCGCTGCTCCGTGCGGAGCGCACGGGTTCTCGTTAGATGGGCAGTATTTCTTCCCATATGATTTTCAGCTTTTGTTTTCTGTGCATTCAGCAAAGTCCATCTGTGCCCCAGATTTTTTTTTTCTTTATCTAGTTAATAGGCAGTAAATTACTCCCATGAAAAACCTTTCACTAAGGTTTCCTACTGATTATTTTTTTACTATCCCCTTTTTTCCTTGCTCCAGCCTTAACACGGCCGACCGGAGCAAGGAAATCTGGTCGCACCGCCGTGTCGCGCGCGAAGCTTCCCCAGTTACAAAAGTGCTTTTGAGAGCCAGCCCCCGGAGCCCTCGCGGGTGACAGTATCGCGTCCCCTTTTCAGCAAAACGGTCCTTTTTGTTACGCTCGGTGAATGAATATGTTTATTGCAAAAACCCACGCGATTATCGGCCTTTCCAGCTGCTCCCTGCACTTCCGATGAGCAGCAGGAGTGGAATTCCTCCATCCTGTGCTCCAACCCTGCAACAATCCAATGTATTTTCTTCCACTGAAGTTGTTAACAATGATACAATTCTATGAATTCAGCTTTTACTCACTGTGTTCAATACTGCTCCGCTTTTAAATGCTCTGAGAAAACCTCTACTTTCTAAATAGTCTAAATTACATACGTTTGCCGGCCAAGCTTGGGAACATTTTGGTAGGCTGTTTGTTTTCTATTAAAAGCCACACACACAAAAAAATTAATGCTTCAAATGCTCCTCGGAGGGGAAAAAGGCTGTGTTAGATTTCCTTTTCTGAGCTCCTTTTACAACAGATATGAATCATTGCCCTTGTTTGGCTAGTAGCACGCAGCTTTTTTTTTTTTTTTTTTTTATTTCTTCGAGTCAGGGACTGTCAAGAAAATCCGGTCGGGATTTTAAAACCCCTTGTTTTTCTTTGATGCAAAATCAAGACTGAGGGTAAAAGTTCACAGCTGCATTATGAATTAAATTGGCGCACTGATAGGGACGGTTAGGCAAAGACAGAGAATGATATTCCTGTGACACTGCTGCATATTGCCTGGGTAACACACGTTCCTGAAGGGTGTCAATAAAATTTCAAAGGGTTTTCAACAGAGACTGGCAAATAATGCAGCAAAAATAAATGATTATTTTTTTCTGCAAATGTGTATAGTTTAAGTCAGTACTTAAATAACCTAAGTGAATAATTTTTCAATGATTGCATTTCAAGGAAAATCCCAGAGCTTTAAGTAACAGCAGGAGTTACAGCATTTTCTTGCTCTATAAATAAAAAAATAGCTATATTTGGAAAAGAGGATGGTGTATTTATGGACAAAACTGTATTAAGGCAAATGTGATGGAAAATTTGAGTCAGATGAGCTGATGTACGAGGCATTTCCCTATGGAGTCATTGGGCTGAAAAATGTTTTATGTGCTTAAACTTGAACAGATGCTTCAACACACACACACGCACGCGGCCCCCTCCTGCCCCCAAGTTTAACGTTCGTCCTTCTGTTCATGCCACTGTGCTTAATATACAGACAGGTCTGCTTTAATCTCTGTTTTCTGAGGATTTTGGGGTATTTCCAGATCATCCAGGCACTTTAGCTTGTGCCTACTGTATATACACAGCCCACTTATTAATAGGATACCTTTCAGGCTCTAAATTAGGCTTAAGCGACTTGCTGTGCTGAGATTTACGTTTTCACATGTGCGAGCAAAGGATTTCCCCCCAATTACCTCTCGTAGATGGAAATCATTGAAGTCAGCAGGATTTTTTGCCTAAATAAGGGCACGGTATCAGCTTTCAGCTCGTAGAGATTTTAGTTCCACCTTTGTCGTTGCACGTTTGTCAGGAAAAAAAAGAAGAATTAGGATTTTAGGCACCCACGCACGGTGCCTCTGCCTGTTTCAGAAAAGAAATCCAAGAAGCCCTGAAGAACTGCAGCGCGGTGCGTTTTTGCCCCTGCTCTTCGGAGTGAGCAAAATGGGGAAAAATAAAGCGACTTGTGGGTTGTAAAAGGGGGCGCGTGGCGGCGGGTGCCCGACGATGCCCTGTGACATGAAGGTGCCTTTTGCCTCGGGCACGTTGGAGCCCGGGGCATGCGGGATGGCGCAGCCCAGCTCGCGGGTGGCGCGTGGCACGCGCGGCATCCTGGCCTCTCCCGTGGCACCGACGCTCCAAGGAGGAGCGGGTCTCCAAGGGGAATTGCGCTCGGGTGCGCATAGATCTGCTCCATCCGTGACCTTAAGGCTGAGTTTCCGCCGCCTCATTTGTGCTCCCTGGTCGTGGTAAGTGATGGGGGGCACAGCTTGCAAGTAATGCTGTAAAATCTGGGGGGGGGTTGTTTAAAAAATAGCATTTGTAGGCAGTCAGGGGGATGAGGGATGCACGTCTGGCTGGTCTGTGTGTTGTTATTTTTAATGGTGTAAAATAATTACGGTTCTCAAACGCAGTGTCTTTTTTTATGGATAAACTGTGCTGTATGAAAAGTATTTTACTGAAAATCGTCTGTTTTTTTTCACTGTAAACATTTTGTTTAGGTATTCAAGAAATGGCACCTTTAATTAAAGCAGACATCCGCCTACAAGAGCAACTTAGTTGACACTGAAATACATAAACTTTATTTCTAAAAAAGAAAAGCGTTTTCTGTGGAAAATGGGATCCCTGGCTTATATATATTGAAAAGAAATGGAAGCGTTTGGAAAAATACAGAGGGATCCTCACTATCCACCGCATGGGAATGATTTTCCTTATTCTCTGGTTCAAATACAGTCTTCTTTCTACTGTGCTGCTTATTTGCAGTCTCCGCTTCCGTGGCAATATTGCATTTGGTTTACGTTCCTCAGCCTGCTCCTCTTTGCAGTCTGGGGCAAAATGCGCCTGGATTTGGGCGGCTGCAAAATCTGCGTCCCAGAGCGTCGCGCTGGCAGAAATCCATCCCGGCCGCGCTTCGACGGGGCAGGAGCAGCAGGTTTGGCCCATAAATAAATACTAAAAACTCACACCTTGTAATTTGTTGTCTATGAATGGCCACAGTACCAGACTTGAGGTGTTGGAGACGGTTGTTCCTCTTTCCCTTAGAACATCCTTACGGGATCAGACTGGTTCTGATACTGGTCAGAAGTGGAAGCTGATGAAAAGCCCAGAAGCCTGTTGCAAACTTCTGCCCACCTTCTATTTTCCACCCAGCCCATAGGAGAACAGTCCCTTTCCTTAATTTTTAAGGCACCACGAAGGCTCAGCTGCTTCCCCATTCCAGGCTACTCAGGGCTTTATAGTTCTCCTCCTTTCCCTGCTTGGGTGAGATTTTCCTTGCTTCCTGAACACGCTGTGCTGGAACACACTGATGCTTTCACTGAACAGCCTCTGTCAGCCCGAGGTGACATCTCTGCCTGGAATTTCCATCAGTGTGAAATTGGATTCTATTATATTTCATTTTACATACGCATCACATTGTGTTTATCTACGTTGAATTTCACCTGCTGCTTTATTATCCGGTCTTAGTGTCACGAGGTCCTTCTGCAGCTCCTCGTAGTCGCGCTCACCTTCCTCACCTCCAATGTTAGCACTTGGTCACTTGCTTCTCACATCCCTTTTTGCTCATAAATAATGTGCAGGTTTTAGCAGGTGTCCCGCAACCTCCCTCCATGTCTGGAATTGACTCTTTATTCCCATTTTGTTTATGGTCTTTTGCCCAGTTACTCATCCATGAAGTCCCTTTTCTGGTAGAGCTTTTTAGTTGTCTTGTGCACAGTCTTGGGTGAGAGTCCCCCAGGTCTTGAAGATCCAAGCAGTGTGGCTGGAGGTTCCTTACTGAAGCTCTGTTAACTTTTCCCCCGACATATCATATTTACCTGGCAGAGGGGCTGGAGCTGTCTCTCGTACTGTGAATACTCATGAAACTGGTTATTTTTCCTGGTGTGGCAGTC
Source organism: Nothocercus julius (assembly GCA_013398735.1). Classification (NCBI taxonomy): domain Eukaryota; kingdom Metazoa; phylum Chordata; class Aves; order Tinamiformes; family Tinamidae; genus Nothocercus; species Nothocercus julius. The sequence goes on from VZSV01000336.1 coordinate 114,055, forward strand.
GTTTCTCTTCTGGCAGCACTGGGAATTGAAGCTTTTGCTGATGCTGATCTTCAGTCGGGTTCCCTAAAGGAACAGGTAGGACACTGGAAGCAGTAACAGAATGATGGGGAATCCATGAACAATCAGTGCTCCTGGTTAGGAATTTGCTTTGCCTCTAATATCCCTTTTCTTTGAAGGCGGAGGTGCTGAGGTACCCCTTGTATTAAGCGTATTTTTGTAAACCTCCCGTGTCTCTGCTGGAGCCCAGCTGGGCCCCAGGCACTCGCGGACGGTTTAACTCGCGGGGCTCCAGTGAAGCTACCGCATCCTGCAGGGTTTTCCTCTGCAGTTTTGCTGCATGGTAGTGATCTGTCCTCCTCGAGTTCAGGAACACCCGTAACACAACCAGAAAGTTCACTCAGTGACCAGCAAGGATGGGATCACTCCCCTCATCGAGTCTGCCCTCTTAATATCAGGCTTTTTGATGGACTTGTATATCACCAGCTCCCATGCTTGGCTTCTACGGTTTCCAATCCTTTGGGAGCCTGCTGTGCCCATAATTTTCCTTATCCTTGTTCATAACGAGGCTGGCAAAATACGTGGTAATGTGAAGCAGTTCACAAGAAAGGTGACTTTGTGCTCGGTTGCGTGCACCGGTGTGGTGGGAGGCGTGGGGAGAAGGGGCTTCCGTCTTCCCCTGGGAGAACAGGAGCTACCTGCAGCTCTTCTTGGGAAGAGCCTGTTCTCCCAGTGCGTCGCAGGCAGGGCGTGTGGGGAGCAGGGTTGAGAGGCAACCAGAACTCGGACTTTTTTGGAAAGAAAAGCTCCCAGAAATGGTAATTCTCGATTTCTTATTGCAGTACCGCAAATAATTTTTGCTTTTCAACAAAGAACTAAAAATAATCCACACACTAAAATTATACCTGTGTTTATAGCCTATTATTTCTTTTGCAAAGTAGAACTGTTGTAATTAAACTTCGGCCCGAGGAAAATGTTGCTCGCCAGGCAGCAGTCTGCTCTGATTTACTGCATTGCTTCCCTCAGAACAAACTGTATGAAAATCGAATTACTGAAACAAACTCCTCCATTGATTTCCTGTGTTTAGTAGCACTTGTGAGGCAGATTTGCCCGAGCAGCTTGTGGTTCTGCTGCTCCTATTGCCGTGAACTGCAGCTCTTCCCCCATGGCGCTTGGGAGCGTCTCTGCTCGGCCTTCTGTGCGCTGCGCTTGGCCGCGTGTCTAGAGGGGACAGTCTCATTATAGAAAACGCTGCTGATGGGCTCCTAAGGCACCGTAAAGCTCTGTCCTTGAGGGTGAGTATTGCCAATGTGGTCCTGATAAATTGCTGTGCTCTACAGATAATTTAAGGCTATCTGCAGTTTTGTAAGGTAAGGGAGACCTGGAAAACTTCCCTGTCCTCCGTCTCCGCAAGTGGAAAATACAAACGAGGTTTAGTGGAAGTGTTCTGCGTGTTGGGCATCTTGCCCAGCAGTCGTGATGAGAAGGATTTGGGATATGTGGTCCCAAAAGGTCCTTTGCTGCATTTAGAAAATCTTCCTTTTCTGTAAAAGTGGCTTCTTTTTATAAAAAAACCATCATATGAACTTGAATGCTACAGTTGTAGGGAGAGGTGGCGTCTCTTACTATCCCAGCTGATATTATAGAAAGGAAGCTCTTTTTTTGCGGTTAGGTTCTAGCGAAGCAGCCGCTGTCCTTAAGCATTGCCTTTGCAGCGCGGAGGCTGTTGTACGATCTGGACCATGCTGGCGAGTAGCTGCTTTATCGCCATCGTTTGCATCTGTTTTCGGGCTTAGCTATGAAACAAGGACCCAGCGCCGTTTCCTCTGACTGTCTTAATATGGTGGGAGGTGAATTAGGTGTTCGGACCAATTTGATTTTCGCCAGCTCCATTGGCTGTAAAGAGCCTTTTGACTTACAGGAGCAGACAGAATTGCTCTCTTTCGGTGTCTTTCTTTTCCCCGCAATGGCCGTGAGTGATATTTGGGTCAGCTGCCTCGAGCGCGCGGCTTCCCCCTGACACTCATCCCTCTGAGCACGTAGGAGGAGCCCGGTGGGGCAGCGCTGCGGTGCCGCTGGCTGCAGGGGGAATCGCGGTTATCCAACCCCGCTCGGCATGTCAAGATGGGGAAACGTCTCCGCCGCAGCGCTGGAACGGCGCGTGAGCGACGCCGGCGCTCCTCGGGCTGCCGCGGGAGCGCGGGACCTCCCGTCCAGCTCCATGCAGAAGGCTACATCCCTCACCCATTGCTTCTGGGGTCCTCAATTTGGGGTGCAGACCTTCCTTCCTGGCTGCCTGGGAGAATATGGGATTTTCCTTTCTGATCTAACCACAGTGGTCATCAAGTGCCCTCCATAAATTTTGGGTAGGGGTTTTTTCCTGTGAGGGTGGTCACATACTGGAGCGGGTTGCTTAGAGGCCATGGAGATGCTCAAAACTCAGCTGAACGTGGTCCTGAGCAAGCTGCTTGAGGTGACCCGCTCTGAGCAGAGGGCCTGGGCTGGATGTTCTCCAGAGGGTCCTGCCCAACCACAACGATTCTGCGAATGGCTTCTCATGAAGCCCTTGTGGTTTCCTAGTCCTTGTGGTTTGCTAATCCTCAGCTAAACAGCAGTTGGTGTCTTATTGAGTGGACATCAACTGGCAAACGAGCGCTGAACACGCTGGTCGCCTCATCAAAAGCCTCAGGATTGGGGTGACGTGTAAGGACAGGAGCTGAGAGCTCCCGGAAGGGGATATTGGGAAGAGCTGGAGCCGTTCGGCCACGCTCGCCCGTTACGATAGTGATTCCTGTTCGGAAGAGCAGTCCCTAGGGGCTTTGCTTGGGTTTTGGAAGCGCCTAAAGAGCAGGGCCTTGCTGTGGTGTTGCAGACAGCGCTCGGAGAGTTCAGCTTTCTCTTAAACACTTGGCTTTGATTCTCCCGCAGCCGTTTGGGGCGTTTTCTGCTACCATCCGAGCTTCAGATCCAGCCTTTCCATAGAGAGCTGCCCTTTGCTCTTGCGTTTCTAGTTTTCAGTGTCCAACTGAATTACGCAGGGAAATGGCACCGTTGCAGCTCCTGGCTCTTCCGCCGCAGGAGAGCCAGGACTCGTTGAGGCCGAGCCTAAGTCAGTCAGTCAGTGTAAGGCCCGTTCGTACAGGAGCTGGTTGAAACCGCCTGGGCTTCAGCAGGGTTAAACTGGACCGCGCTGAAAACCCTTTGAAGTGGTGAGAGGCTCTCGAAAAGAGATGCCCTTCAGCCAGGAATGCCCGCGAGGTGCGAGCGTGACTGGGCTCTGCTCCCTCCTGCTCCGTCCCTGGGGCCGCCCGCCCTGCTGGAGGACGGGGTAACTCCCTCACCAGGCTGCAGGGGCTCCCGGCGCGTAGGGGCAGATTCCGAGCCCTGCACCGCGTCCGTCTGCCGTACGGAGCAAGTGCTGCATTGCAAACCCTGGCAGCGCGCGGCTCCTCTCCTCATCTGCAACCCATTGATCCTCCCCGTTACTCCATTTGCCAGTACTCCCACTTTCGTACTCCCACTTTCGGGGTACGAATGTCCGTGGGGCTTGTTGGGGAGCTTTGCTGGTACCTGAGTGTGCAGCAGAGCAGCAGAGCAGCTTGATGAGCCTCACTCAGCATCTCCTGGGCTTGTGCGGAGGGCGTTACGGGCTGCCCTGGGCCCACGGAAGGGACTCTGGAAACTTCTGGAGAGCCTCGCCAGCCACAACAGCGTTTTGCTGAAGCTCCTGCTGTCCCTGCAGGCTTCCAGCCTCCGGAGCCGCCACCACGGGCGGCCCCACGGGCTCCTCAGGAGCCTCCGATCCAATAGGCTCCGAGGTGCCCGCGGCCCAACGCTTTCCTGAGGACCGCAGTTGCTTTGGGTGAAGGAGAAGGTAGTTTTGGGCAGCAGGGAGCAGATAGCGGTTTCATCTGAATTGTGTCACTGCAGGGGGACGTTGCTAAAATTGTCACTTTGCCTTCCATGTTAGCATTACCTAGAGGGCACTCTAAGGCTGTTAGAGGGCTGCTTCTTATCTGCAAATTCCAGCTTATCCTTACGCTGAATGCTTGGGTGAATATATGTATGTTGATTTTCAAAAAGATACATATTTGACATCTGTATTTTTTTGACAGCACGAGAATCTTTTTATATCTCTACCTCTTACCCATATTTTAGTATTTCTATTAATATTCAGCATAAGATCTGCGGTCTCAGAATTCCACAAGGGGCTTTTTAGACCTCAGGGAATTGGATCTAGGGGGATCCTTGGAACCTGGTTAAAATGCCCAGGATTTGAAGGCTCCGTTGAGGAATTGTTTCCAGATCGACATTGACACCAGGGCTTTTTTTTTTTTCTAGATTCTCCTTCTCTTTCTGGTGGCCACGTGAGACTTAGAAGCACCGTGTCTTGGCAGCGCTGGTTTGGACTGTGACTTATTCCTTTCCTTCCTGAATAGCAAAATCTTGTTCATCTTTCCAGTTAGAGGACACCCCCTCCTTCACCGATAACCACAAATTATGTGAACATTTACATTTAAATGTAAATGAGAATTGAAGGAATAATGCTAATAATTCATTCATCCTAATTCAAATCCCATTTTAATTAGCCCGTGGGCCCAATTTCACTTTCATGCAGCATGAAACCTCTTTTGAATATCAACAAAATTGCCATGCATGTATTCCTGATTTTTTTTTCTGCTCAGCATACATCTTTTTTTTCAACTGCTTAAAAACAAAACAAAATGTGTATATCATTAATGCATTAATCAGATTTACTTAGGATGACATGGCAGGATATGTTATCAAGAAGGAGAAAAAAAGCCTTCTGCAGCTATCTTCCACATAATGATTGTGACTACAAAATCTCTTGCTCGCTAGGTACACCATTAAGGCGAATCTTTTCCAAGGAAAGTGAGGTACTTGTGTCCCACCGAAATTCAGCTGGATCCAACGGCTTGGGGTTCCTCTTCGTCCCAAGAGGCGCGTCTTCCGTCGGGAGGAGCCTCGCTCCCCGGACGCCTGCGATGCACGGGCAGTGTTTGGGGGCAAAACGCGCCGGGGCCTCGGGCCGTGTCCGCCGGGCAGGAGGAGAGCGGGGCCAGGCAGGAGGATTCGCCGTCTGCCGGACACCGGTGCTGCGCCAGGCCCGTCCAGGGAGAGCATTTCCAGGGCGCTCCTGGGATCGCTCCTCGGAGGAGCCTTTCCTGCCTCCGGAACGGGAGGGAGGCTCTCACCATTGCAGTAGAAAGCTACAGCTGGAGGAAACGAATCCCCTGTTTAAGTTCCTGTTCAAAACCCCACACAGAATGAATAGGGGAAGTTGCACACGTGAGGGTCTGTCCACGATGCAGATCCCCATCTCAACTATATAGATATGTTAAAATAGAAGTTTCCTTGCAGTGAATCTGTTTACCTGAAACTGCTTTTTTTTCCAAGACCCTCCTGCAGATATTTCTTTCCTCTTAGTGGATGTCAGTGTCTCTGAGCGCCGCTTTGCTCCGCTTTAATTCCCCGGAGCCAGCTTGCTGTCAGCGCCGCGTGCCGTGCTGCCTGCCTCCTGCATCCCGTCTCCTCTACAGAGCCTCCTCTGCCACAAGTGCTGTGATGAACTTATGACAAATACAAGGACTGAAAGTCTTTCTCAGATGCACTTTCTGGCATGACTTAAATTAGAGGAAATTGCTGACATTTTGCTTTTTTTTTCAGATACGTGTCAATGTCCATAGACTTTTGTTTCAGCCAACAGAAAGTTATCGAGTTAAATGTTCCCAGCACAACGTAGCTGGGGACATGTTAAGTGTCCGTTGGGTGAAGGTTACAGCAGGTTATCTGAATCCCGCCGGGCGCCTCTTGGGAAGGCAGGAACAGCTCACTCTGACCTTGGGCAGTCTCCTGAGATCACTGTACGATGGCTCTGTTTTAAGCATCCTAATTTTGCTCGTAACTTAGTACTCAAAAATCACTTTTAATTTGGGTGGTCTGAAAGTTTCCCCTGGAACCAAGATTTAATCACAGGCCATTTCACTGAGTCAAAATGTTTCCTTAAAAACAGAAATACCAGAAGTTATTTGGTGGTTTCTCTCGTATTTGTGTTAGTAGCTCTGGTTCAGATTGAAACTATATTTAGAACAAATCATGTTTTCCTGTGGCGTAAAAACTGGTTTTCAGTAAATTCAAATCTTGCTAGCGAGAACTCGCCAAGCAACAGGGTATGAAGCAGACGGCTGGTGCGAGCGCAGTGCTCACATCCCAGTCAGTGAATACTCTACGTGTAAACGCCTGCGGTGGCGATGTCTATACGTAAGTTTGTCACGTTCTTCGTTTACGTAATGGGTGACATTCAGGGCGTGATTCCCCTTCTTCCTTTATATAACGGGTGACATTTGGGACGTGATTCCCCTTCCTCCTCCTAAGGTAGGTTCTGAGTGGGGCCGGCTGTGCTGGCTCCGGGTGTGCGGCTCGGTGACACCCCTACCACCGCACGCAGCCGCGCGGGTGACTGTACCCCCGTCCCTCCCTGGGTGTTCATGCTACAACACGACAAGCTAAGAGGCTTCCAGGGGAGGAAAAAAAGAAAAGAGAAGTGATTATAAATCAACAGTTGTGTGTCCCACAGGTAGATAAAGCACCTTGGAAGGACTGACAGTTGCCCCAGAACTTAATAAATGTCAAGAGTCATTCGGCTAAAAGCAAAGACTCCCTTTCCTCTCACACTGCCAACTACTCTTGTTTAAAACTTCTCTGCTAGTAACTGCTGAGGAATAAACACTGATGTTACCTGAAAATTTAAGGCCTATTACTGCTTTTTTTCCCCCAAATTTGCACTGGCAAAAGCCCATTTAATTCATTTTGAATTTCCTCAGTAGCTCACTTATAAAAAAATAATTTGGCCTTAATATTTTTGGTGAGTGAAAATTGATCATTTTTAACCCCCATTTGCCTTTGTCTGATCAGCTAAACCGTATCAGCAGCACGTTCTTGTTCAGCGACTAGATTTTCAAGGCATCTTGGTTTGAACTAGATGTTGCTACAGCTCCATAATCTCTAGGTCTTGCTCTTTTGCTCAACTTGTCTTTAGGCCAAAGGTGTTTTTAAAACTCATGGGGGAGCCCTAAATTTGTGCTACGGCCAGTTATGAATCCCAGTTCAAGGTAGTCATTGGAAAAAGCTCAGGATGCGGGTGTTGGAAATACTGTCTCACCTAGCTCTAGTGCTGAACAAGGTTGGGAACGGCGCTGGGCCTGGCACCGCGCTGCACCCAGCGGCTGTTGCTCTTTCCTTCCATGAAAAGAACATCTCGATCCCAATCCTTGCTCCAGCTGCGTGCCCAACGGACAGGCACCGGATTAAGCAACTTTCCAATCGCTCCAGTCTCTCTTCCTTTTCTACCCACGCGTCTAAACAAACTGAACTCTCCAGATCTCTCACTTTAGGCTTCTGCTCTGTTCCTCAGATGGTTTGGAGCACAATTTAGCCCATCTCTGGTGCTTAAAGGACTTTTCAAGGCTGCGGACTTGGCGCTGCGTTGAGGTGAGATCGGCCTCCTCCGACCGCAGTGGCAGCTCCGGCTCCGTCACCAGCCCTGGCGGAAAGGCCCCTCCGCCGGGACCTCCTGCCCTTTCCTGCTGGGCACAACGGCTCTCCTATTTAAACAATCCATACGGCTCCGTGCATTCTGTGCATCTTTGCTTGCACATCTATGCATTAAGTCCTGTTCAAGGGCAGTTTCGGTGGGCTCGGGCCCTACCGCGGTGCCTGTTTTTCTGCGTTGCTGCTGCTCTTGTGGTTGTTTGTCAGCCTGCAAACTTCGGTGCCCTCGCAGGTTTTGTCGTAACAATCATTTGCTGTTTAGGTCTGGATCACAGAAGACAAAAACAGACTAGTTGCCAAGCCTGTAATCACAAAACATTCATCTCGACTCCTAACGCAGGAATCATTTCTCGAGATTTTTGTGCTACTTTTAGTACTCAATGTGTCCTCTTCCAATACCACATCACACTATTTTTTCCCCTCACACTGTCGTGGGGGTAATAAAACAAATGCCTTGCACTGCCCGGACATATCATGTCTGTGCTGTTGCCTTTATTCATCAAGCGTTTAATTTCAATAAAAAGGAATGACATTTATAGCCTTAAATCCCATATTGATTGAATCCCCTCAGATTTCATTATTTTGCCTGTGAACAGCTCTATAGTTGTGAGGAAAAAAAAAAAAGTTTGAATAGCTGCAAATACTCGTTTCCTTCCAGTCCAGATTTCTTTAGTTTAAGAGTAAATTACTTAAGGTCACAGGGCCAGAAGTGTCTTTTGTCCGGATTGGGTTTTAGGACCTTCGAACAAATGTCATCTAGGCCTTCTGAATTTAAAATCTTTATCAGTAATAGATGTCAAACATCACTAGAGGGACTGACTTCACTCTCAGGTGATGTAGGGACATCAAACGTTTCTATTCCCAATATTGCCCCAGTTTTGCTGTTTTGAGAGCTAATGATCGGCCTGTGTCGTTAGTAGAATTTTGTTATACCGCTCTGCAGTGTTGCCAGACGTGAGTTCCTACTGCTATATGTTTTACTTTTATGACAGCAAATTATTGATTGATACCCCATATCTGTCTTCTAAAATCCTACGCAGGTACCTGGCTACGTTTTCCTTCCGCTTTCTCAGCACTGCTACAAGTCCCAGTGTAAATACCGAGGGCTTCCCCTCCGGGATGGTCCGAGGGGACCGACCCCAACCCCGCGGGAGGAGCAGCCTGGGCGGGAGGTTGAGGCGCTTGCTAGGACGTGTCCCGTCTCCGGCGCCCATTCGTTAAGCTGTGTCCCGTCTCCAGCCCGGATTCATTAGACCATATCCCGTCTCCGGCACAAGTCACCATCGATATCGGGTTCCCCGTCGTGACGAGCGGGCTAATAGAGGCTGCCGCCGGGTGGGCACGGGGAGGTTGCTGCCGTGCCCAGGCAGCCGCCGTTGCCTGCTGGACGTAATTACCGCTCCGGGGTGCGGAGAGGCCGGGCCGCCCGCGGGGAAGCTGCCCACGCTCGGCCACGGCCGTCCTGCTGCTGTGGGTCGTGGCCAGCAGCGACGCACGGGAGCCCAGCTGCCAGATCCACCCTGCTTGGGAGATTTTGGCCTAAAGTATATATATATTTTTAATATTTTTAGTGCAGAGCAGCCACATCTGTCCTCCGCTTACAAGCAGCCTTGGGAGCAGTTCTTTTTTTGCGTGTGGAAACCGCAGTTAACATTTTTCTATTTTTGTTTTTATAGTGGATTTCTCAACGCCGTACAGAAGAGCATCCTCAAGCAAATCCTGGCTGCTGGAGGCTCCCAGTAACAGGTGATAGTATAAAAATGGCTGAGCGAAGCTTGCAAAAATGATGCCCAACTTTCCTAAGTCTCTGGATTGAATGTTTGCAGGATTTAGATTAAAGCTGATAAACTCACAAGTATTTGGCTTTGCTTTTTGTTTTTGTTTTGTTTTTTAAAGATAAAATTATTTGAGCACCATGAGTTGGAGTTTTTTGACCCGTCTGTTAGAGGAGATCCACAATCACTCAACCTTTGTTGGCAAAATCTGGCTGACGGTGCTGATTGTATTTCGGATTGTGCTCACTGCTGTGGGAGGAGAATCCATTTATTACGATGAACAGAGCAAGTTTGTGTGCAACACGGAGCAGCCCGGCTGCGAGAACGTCTGCTATGATGCTTTTGCTCCTCTTTCGCACGTGAGATTTTGGGTGTTTCAGATCATTCTCGTAGCCACTCCGTCCGTGATGTATTTAGGCTACGCGATTCATAAAATCGCCCGCATGGTGGAACACAGTGAAGCCGACAGGAGAACCCGAAGCAAAAGTTTTTCCATGCGCTGGAAACAGCACCGTGGCTTAGAGGAAACCGAGGAGGATCACGAGGAGGACCCGATGATGTACCCAGAAATAGAGCTGGAAAGCGAGCGGGAGAACAAGGAGCAGCCGGCGCCGGCCAAGGCCAAGCACGACGGCCGGCGGCGCATTCGCGAGGACGGCCTCATGAGGATCTATGTGCTGCAGCTTCTCGCCAGGACTACCTTTGAAATCGGCTTCCTGGTGGGTCAGTACTTTTTGTACGGTTTCGAGGTCAGCCCCATATTCGTGTGTAGCCGGAAGCCGTGCCCGCACAAGATAGATTGTTTTATTTCGAGGCCGACCGAAAAGACCATTTTCCTACTAATAATGTACGGCGTGAGCTGCCTGTGTTTACTCTTGAATGTCTGGGAGATGCTCCATTTGGGATTTGGCACAATCCGGGACACGTTAAACAACAAACGGAAAGAGCTGGAAGACTCTGGTACCTACAACTACCCGTTCACCTGGAACACGCCGTCGGCGCCTCCCGGCTATAACATCGCGGTCAAGCCGGAGCAGATCCAATATACGGAATTGTCCAACGCCAAAATGGCCTACAAGCAGAACAAAGCCAACATAGCTCAGGAGCAGCAGTACGGGAGCAACGAGGAGAACATCCCCGCCGACCTGGAAAACCTGCAGAGGGAAATTAAAGTGGCTCAGGAACGCCTGGACCTCGCCATCCAGGCCTACAACAACCAAAACAATCCCAGCACTTCCAGAGAGAAGAAATCCAAAGCTGGCTCGAACAAAAGCAGCGCCAGTAGCAAATCAGGAGATGGGAAGAACTCTGTCTGGATTTAATGGTGGTTGAGTTTAAATATTGTGTTTTGCTCCTAGTTTATCGCAGAACCCCCTTGAATAATTGCTTCCAAGGAGTAAATATTTGGCTCTGCTTATTTTCAGGGATACTGTTGGCTAGTGATCCAGGCTCTCAGAAAAGTGTTTATACACATGGTCTAGGATTATAGAACTTTATTCTTCTGTCTTCCAAGTCAGGAGACAAACAGGTATATTTAAATCATTCTCATTGAACGGTTTATGCTGTATGTACAGTATTATAGTACATTTATTATGCACAATTTTTGTATTTGTACACTGGATCGCTGACGTTTCACTTTTTTTATATTAACGAAGAGGAAATGGTAGGTAGCTGTTAGCATTTTGCCAGTTTTATTACTGTGGTCTGTAGGTTCCTCAATGTTCTTTTCTTTTTTTGGTTTTGTTTTACATGTAAAACTTTCTATGCTGCATTTCAGAAGTGCCTTGAACACCTCCAAGCTCGGTTATCCGGGCAGCGGAGCAGGGAAAGGTTTGGAGAGCCTCTGTTAACGGTGCTGCTGACTGTGCTTTTACAAAAATGATGTGCTACTTCAAACCAGGCCACTCATACTATGGTTAGTATGTGCTACAGTGGTTTTTGTAACCCTGTGGAAAATTCCTTAAGGAAAAATGCACGGGCGTGAGGATACTTGCGTTCAGCGTAAGGTCGCTGCCGTAACGCAGAGGGGGGTCCGACCTCCCTGCGAGCTTTATTCAACAGGAGAGAAACCTCGTCTCCTGTAAAATACTAAAAAAAAAAAGGAAACATAAACTTACTGTGTTCAGTAATGCCATATATTTATGTAATATCTATGGAAAGATATGCTTTTGAGGTCTGTTATTATATAACACCCCACCCCGAGGGCATTAAATTGTTACAGTACCTTTTTGGATATCACATTTCTGTCATTCTGCAGTGATCGGGGTAGCTGGAGTCACGGCAATTCCTTTTTTCCATGAGTTCCAGCGAGGGGGTAGCCCTCCCCCGCGACCCGCCGCACACCCTGCTGCCCGCAGGAGCTTCCCAAAGCCCTTCCTGCCTCGACCTGTTAATGCCTTATCCCAAACCCTCCTCCTTCCGTTCTGTCCGAGGAGCGGAGTTCAGACCGAGCACTATGGCTGCTTTAGCTCTCTGCTGGAGAGCGCGGCGGGAGTCGGCATTCCCTGGTTTTGGCTTTACACTTGAATTTGCAGTTGGTGCGAGGAGCGCGCGGTGCTGGCTGCCTTCGGCCGGACCGTCGTGGCAAGGCTGAGCACGGACGCTGAGAGCCGCCCATAAATCCGTAGGCCTCTCGCTGCTATTCCTAACGTGCTCAGGAGCTCACTCTGCCTTCCCCTTTGCTCGGCTTTGGCGTGGGAAGGATTTTTTGCGAGGGGAGAAGGAGGGCTGATTCCGGAGGGAGGTAAACACTGTTTTCTTGCTCCGTTTTTCCCTTCGGGACCCCAATGGTCTTGAGGGGCCGCGTGTAGATCCCAGCTCCGGTGCTGGAGAGACGCGAACGTCCCGGGAGCCCTTTGCCCTTGCGACCAGCGGCACTCGGCTCGTCCCGCTCCGCGTGTTCTGGGCTCGGGAGCAAACTGGTATGAGAAGAACATTAAGTACGTAGCGGTCTGAAAGCTGAGCAGCCTTCCAGGCTGAGCCGGCCGGTGGGATGAGCCGAGCGGTTTTCCCTGCTTAAACAGGAGCGGGAAGGGACTCGTGCGGCCCCGGCTGGCGGAGGGGCTTTGCCGGGGAAGATGCCAGGGAGAGGGGGGGTGTTGTGTGCCAGTCCCGGAGACGGACGTGGACCCTGGGGCCGCGCGTGCCCTGCGCCGCGCTCGCTCTCGACAGCTTCCCCAAAGGGCTGTGTTGCTTTTAACCCCACGTGGCGACTTTTTGAATGCCCTTTAATCAGCTGAATTGCAAGAAGTCGAAATTCTGGGGGGGGTTTCTTTCCTTTTTTCCTACCCTTGCTGCTGTCTTTGCAAACTGCGTCAGCGCAGCGTCGTCTTGTTGATGGCTTAAATGACCTTTGCAATCAGCTGACGACAGCCCCTTCTCCTGCTATTTGTATTAGCCCTTTCCTGATTAATAATCTAAACCGTTACCTGTGTAAAGCTACTGTCTCAGGTTAACCCTGCGCGTTTTCCTCCAAACGGGTAAATAAATCCAGTAGTGACCAGCGGATATAGCAAATCCTAGCACCAAAGTCGTTCCCCAATGGCTCTGTTTTTATTATCCTTGTGTAAAACGTGCACATTTTCTTTGAAACTGGGTGCTTGTTCCTAGTAGAGGGTGTCTGTTAAAGCTCTAATTGTTCGTGTCTCTGTGACTGTATTCAGTTTCAAAGCGCTGGGCTTGGTTTTTCCTTTTGCAGAAACGATCCCTGCATTACTTTAAAATGCTCTCCTGCTTTGGCTTGAATTTTAGGCCATTCTGAAATAAACATTCAGAAGAGACTTTTAAAAACAAAAATATCAAACGTAACTTGTATTTGTGTTGTTGATTCTGTGGGTTTTGGATGCAGTTTGGAAGAATTTGTTAAATCCAGCAGGTTACTGAAAAATCCACTCTACACAAGATTTATATTTTTCCTCCAGCAATAGAATATGCTCTGAATATGTGAGTGAGGGAAAGGGATATTTTAATGATTTGTCTTAAACAACTTGGAATTTTTATATATTTGACCTTGTTTGATATAATAAAGAGTTAGTTAGAAACGAACTGTGCTGTTTGGCATGTGAATCGCTCTGCGGTGACAACAACAATTACAATAAGAAAAGAAAAACCCAAACTCTGCATGTCTGACCTTGACGGGGTGCTGCTCCCGCACACATTTTGTCACCAAAATCTGCATTTATGCGAATGAAGGCGCATGCTGGTGCTGCCCAGTGAACTGTGCTGCATTAGCTGCCCTAATTCGGCTGTGATTTTTCGAAGCAACACGCGGGATTTGGCTCCTCGGAAACATTGTGCCCGGGCGGCTGCCTGGCCTGCGCTCGAGGGGCTTTTCCAGCCTTCGTTGGCGGCGGATTTGCAGGCAGGAATTCTCAAATGCGACGGGCGCCCGAGGGAGGGAAGGGTCGCCGCGTTCTTCCCCAGTGAAATCCCTTTTCCTGGGAAATCAAAATCGTCTGTTAGGGACCATCTTGTGACGGATCCATTTGATCGTGTGATCCAAAAAAACCAACCCCACGACAGCACTAGGAAATCAGGAGGCTTAAACCCGGACTCCACTCAGTCTTGTAGCAACTGTGCGATGATTTTAGCACCTTTTTTTAGTAATTCAGGACTTCCTGCAACGTGGCACCCGGCGTGTTGGGCGGTGTCTTTGCTCCCGCAGCGTCTGCGGGGTGTTGGATGCCTGCGGATCCCCCGCGCGACGCTCCGTTGCGGCGCCGGGAGCGGCCGGTGCCGGTTGGCGCTGCCGGCCGCAGGAGCGGCTGCACCTCGTGCGCGGCCTCGCTCTCCCCTTTCTGTTCCCCTAGCAGTGGAAGAGCTAAGATACCCTGGAAAACAGTGTCCTGCTTTCTGTGGATGCTCTCGTGTGAATCCGTGTGGATGGCTTGAAAAGAAACCCAGGCCTTCAAAGGGGGATTATGAGGCGTTTGATTAGTGCCCAGCACAAGCTGCGCTTTAAGTTTGGCTTTGGTCCTTTTCTCTTTTTGTTTTGCCGTTTTTCGCGATGTCCTGGTGTTACTCGGCAAAAGAAGGGTCTTGTTTGTGACGGCGGGTCGGAGCTTGCTGGGACGCCAGGGCCCCCGCGGCCGCATCTCAGTGGGGGCTGCGGGGAGGCCGGGTTTGCGCGCCCGGCTGCTCTAGCTGAGACCCGCAGTCAAGGCCGGCGGGGCGCTGAGCCCTGCAGCTTGAATTGCTGCAGCCCGATCTGTCGCTTGCAACCTGCTTTCCACCAGTCTCGCATTCAGTGTATTGAACTCCGTTGTCTTCATCGTCTTGGCACTGCAGTAGAAGTCACCATCCAGATTTCGTGGGGCGAATGGGATGTTGTGAGCTGGGGTAAGTACTGGGGACACGGAAGCGCTTCGGCGTGCCAACCTCCCAGCCGTTATTCCGTCCTTGCCTAAGTCAGTGTTGGCGCTTGAGCAGGGGAATTTTTCTCTCCGAGTCCTCTCCAGCCCCAGAAATTCAGCACTTGTCCTAATGAATGTTTGTCAAATGTAAATATGTCTCTGGAGACTCATTCTAGGCTTTCTATGCTTTTTTGTTGTAAACCTGAAATCAGCTCCCAAACTATCCAAAATCACTACCCAAAAACTTCTTTATAGTCCTTTTCTGTATGGAAAATGCCTTTGGTAATACATTGATATCCCCATAAACACTTGCTATATATCAGTATTTCTGATACTGCCTTGTCAGCTTTGGCTGTTACTCTCTGTGATGTGTTTTGTGCCAGGAGGTAAGGAGATTTGACCCATGGTTTAAATGTGACTGTGAGCTTGAAACAGAATTTCCGTCTAGTTTTATATTGCCAATAGCTATATTGGTCTTTTTTTTTCCCCTGGGGTGCTGGTCTAGCCGTATTGTGTGTTTATTTATTTATTTTGCCGCATATATTCTTGTCTGAAACACGACAAACTTGTTACAAACAGCTATGACACGAGTGGTTTTAAAAAGGAGGCCAGAAGAGCCCCGTGAAAACCCAGCAGGGGCTGCGCAGGGCCGCCCCATTGCCAGGGCTCTGCTGGAGCACCGGGAGAGGGGCTGCAGCGGGAAAGGCGCCGGCGGAGCCGCCGCAGCCGGGCAGCGCGCGGGGTCCCTTGGCTGCTGGGGTGGTGCAAAGGGCAGCAGCTCCGGACGCCCGCAGGAGCCGGGGCCGCGGCGCTCGGGCGGCCGCGGGCAGCGCGAATCGGAAACCGCAGCCGAGGAGTCACCCGTATTTGGTAACAAACTCGCTCAGGTCGCGAGCGCTTTGAGGGAGCCCTTGAGGAGTCAGCCCGACTGCACCCGCCGCGTGCCGGCGGCCGGAGCGCGTTGCGCCCGCTCGGCGCGGAGGGGCCCTGCGAGCGCCTGCGGCGGCCGCAAGCCCCGGGAGGGAGGAGCGTTGCCGCGATGGACGCGTGGCCTTGTCGGCGCTCTTCGCACGAGGAGAGGAGAAATGGGAGAACGGAGCAAAGTGCCATGGGGTTATCCGAATTAGGGCCTTAATTTGGATGAATCTGCTATCTTTGGTGCTACGGCACCAAATTGAGACAAGGGTGTAAGCCTGAACTTGGCGGAGATCAGTCGCTGTCTTGTTACCCTGAAACCCCGGGTCCAGAGAAGACAGGATGTTCCTAGAAGACGGGAAAAGTGCGGGAACACGGCCGGGGTGATGTGAGGACACCCGAGGGGCTCCGCTGTGGATCTGTGAAGGGGCCTTCGTGGGCCAGCTCTTCATCCGCGTCTCCGTTGACGGTCCTGGAGCAGCTGTCACACCTGCCGATGGCGTCTGGTGTTGGCGTGAACAGCAGGGAACGTCTCGGAGCAAACGTGCTCGTTGCTGCACAAATGTGCAGCCTTCCTCCATCTTCTCGGCCCTCCAGCAGGGCCCTGTTGCCTTCAGACAAACAAAAGGTTTATGGGCACTAGAGGTGTAAAGAGAGATGCTTCCCTTGATCACAAACCTTTGGAGTCTGCAGCTGGGCACAGGGGAAGCTTTGGAAGCTGCTTCCTGCAGGACGCGGCGTTTCCAAGAGGCCTCAAGCTCCCTTGAAGTCCTTGAAGACCCCCAAGGTTTCGCCCTTGAATCCGGGGAGAGGAGAGTCCGTCTGGGAGGGCCCCTCACTGCAAGCCCTGCAAGGCTGAAAGGAGACGTCTGGTTTAACCAGCGGCCCCAAGATCTGGTTTCGTGTCTCATTTTCTTTCCTCACTGGTAGTTAAAATAAAAAAATAATTTAAAAAAGGAGGAAATCTTGGTTAAGAAAATAATGCTTGGGAAAACAATAGGACTCGGCACTGAGATAAGGACCTAATTCCATAACTGAGCCGACCTGAGCGCTGCAGAGAGGAGCCCGGAGCCCCTTGGGCGACCTGGGAGCTCCTTTTATCCATCGCTCTTGTGCTTCCACCCCGGGGCCGGGGCCGTGGATCACACGGCGACGGGGCCGTCGCCTGCGGCAGCGACGCAGCAGCAACGGCGCCTTGGGCTGGCCCAGACCGGCCCTGCTCCCCGGCAGCTCCTTGTGCCCAACTGAGGCGTCATCACAGAGGCCTTTGGGGATCTGGGGGACGAAACTCAGCTTGGAGCTCCAGCTGATGGGAGATGCCACCGCTTTCCCTCCAGCGGCTGCTTTTCCCGGGATTTGTTTCCAGCTGGAGCAAAATCCCCATGGCCAGCGAGCTTGGGACCAGCATTAACCACTGCTTTTGCCTGCAGAATTTCACTGTGCTCATGTGGGCCTTTTCCAAGAAAAAAAAAGAAGAATTCCCTTAAAATCTTTGTACCAAATAGAAGCAACATGAATCATTTCAGCTCGGAGAGCAGAGGGGGGCGGTTGAGGACCAAAGCGAGCCCTAGCACCGGCCGGGCCCCCTCGAGCGCCTGAAATCACCCCAATCTGCCCCGCTCCTGCGGAGACCTCGAGGATGCTCCTTCCCCCATGCAGCCCCTGGCAGGAAGAGCTGCCTCGCTCGCTCACGGTTTTGAACATTAAAAATCCCAGCCAGATGGTCGGCCATCTCTGCCGGACCCAAAAGAGCAGGGAATTTTCTAGGTTCCAGCGCTTCCCGTTACGTAACGGTGCAGACGCGCAGCAGGCTGGAGAAAATTCCTGTTTATTTTTGTTTATTTTTTAACTAATAATGAGTTTTTGTGTGTGTGCATTTTGTCCTCTGAGGAGTCACGCGCCTGCCAGGAGCCGCCCTGGGCCTCGTTCGCTGCTCGGTGCCGCTTTCAGCCAAAAGATCGGCCAAGGCGGCTTTTTACTTTGATGTATTTTTGATTTATTTTTTTACCCTCCTCGGCAGCAGCTGCGGGGGGAAACGCATCCCCTGGGCAGCCCCGCACGGCGCAGCCGCTTTCAGGTGCGTTTGCCGCGATGGGAACATCCCGACCTCTCCCGGCGCTGCCGAAAGGGCTGCGACTCCCCCATCGGCATCTGCGTCACCTCAGCAGCCACCTGAAGTCGCTCCCGGGCCCGGCAGCCCCGTCGCAGCCGGGTGCAAAAGCGGTGGCGCCGATGCCGAGGTGGGTAAGAGGCCTCCAGTGATGGGAGCCATCCCGGTCCCCGTTATCCCTGTTGGCTCCGGCCTCGCGGCGCGGGGCCGCTGGAGGCGGCAGGGACGCGGGACACGCGGGGCCACGCGGGGCCGGCGCTGGACGGAGGCGGCGGCGGCGCAAAGTCTCCAAGTCT
>VZSV01000336.1:143252-181345 GCA_013398735.1 Nothocercus julius
CCCCGCGCCGAGCGCCACCTGCCCGGCGGCACCGAGCGCTGCCCGCCCGGGGGGCCCAACCCGCCCGGGGAGACCCAACCGGCGCGTTGGGACCGGGTCTCCAGGACCCGCGTTTTTCTACCCCCAGGCATCAGCGTCGGGCGCTGGTTTGGGCTCCCCGTCCCGGTTCGGGCTGCCTGGAGAGAGGTTCGGCACACGGTGCCTTTGACCTTGCTGGGTGGTTTTGGTGGTGGGAGATGATGGGGTTGGAGAACAGAGCAGGGCAAAGTTCCAGTTGCGGGTCCAAGGTGCAGCCAGGGCCCAGGGATGGGGACAGCACAGCTGGAGGGAGGCTCCATGGTGCAGCCAGGAGACAGGAGGGACCAGGGACAGGAGGGACCAGGGACAGGAGGCCACAGGAACCAGGCTCTCCTAGGGGTGACCATCAGAGGGTCCAACTCATCCCCAATGACCTGGGCAGGGGGAGCTGGCCTGGGGGGACATCAGCTGCCCCCCAAGGGGTGACACCACCCGTGGGAGGCCCCGGCTCTGTCCTCAGGACTTGGTGCTCAGTCCACGGGTGCTGGTGCAGCCCCGAGGGCCTTAACCTTGTGGCTGTCCTATGTGCAGAACGGAGCTACCGGGCCACGTTCTGACTGCTCACCAGCTCCTGCAGGCTCAGCTGGGTGCAGGATCCTTCCTGCCCTCCTGCCTGGGCCACCCGCCCCGCTCGGGGCTGTGGGAGGGCGGCCGGAGGCACCTGGAAGAGCAGCACGAGGCCGCAGGAGGCTCCTGGCACCTCGGCCGCATCTCGCGCCAGCTGCCAGCCTCGCAGGGGAGAATTTGGGGGCCGTTTTGGCAGCAGGAAAACTGGACTCTGTTTCTGGGAAGGGCTCTATTGCCCCAGGACCAGGCCCTGCCGGAGAAGGGGGCCCCTGCAGTGCCAGCGGGATAACCAGGAACGCGGCAGGGCGGTGGTGGCCGCCACGGCCCCCGGGTGCCTGTTCCATCCGTCGCGGCCCGTGTGCTGCGCAAGTGGGTCAGAGCGGAGCCTCCCGGGGAGCAGCAGCCACCTCCTTCCTCCGAGGATAAATGAGAACATCCTGGCTCCGCGCTGGACGCAGCAGAGCCTTGTCTAAAATAGCTGCTCTCGCCCTCCCTCGCCCGGCTGCGGCACGAGCCGTCCTGCAGGGAACGCGCTGCGGAAACCCGTCGTGCCGGGGCTGAGCTCGGCCGAGCCGCCCAGGACGGGGGTCCTGAGCCCTGGCCCCCTTCGCTGCCCAGCCCTCCCAGGGAAATCATTTAAACGCTTTTGAACCATTCAATCCTGTTTCTCCTTTTTTTCCCGCAAGCGCCCTGGCTGAATTCCTGTTGCAGGGAGATGCTGCTTTGGATCATCCTTCCCAAACCCCGCTCGGCCTCGGTGCTTTGCAAAATGTTAGTGAACTAAAACCTGCAGCAGCTCCGGGGGCCAGGGAGCCTCAGCTGGGTTTTCCCTGGAGAGGAGCTGCCGAGAGGGGTCGTGCTCAGCCTTCCACCCCCTCATCCTCATCCTCAGCCCGGTAGCAGGACGCACGTGCGCACGGGGCCTGCGCGTGCGCTCGAGGAAACCTCTCCCACGCTGTTTTGTCAGGCAGCGCATGGCAGAGCGCGGGGCTGGCGGCAGCCTCCGGGAACAGGGACCGTCTCCTTGGCCGCGGCAGCTCCAGGGCTGCTCCCTGCTGCGGGTGATGAGGGATGAGTGTCCTCAGCTCCCTGCCCGTGTCCCAGCCCCGGGGCAGGGGCAGACACCCTTTGCCAGCATCCCAGGTGAAGCTCTCTGCCCACACAGAGCACTGGTGCTGGGGGATAAGTGGACTGCAGGGAACAAATGACTCCGGGGGCTTTGGTCACATCCATCACCTTGTCTTGAGGGACCCAGTCCTGGCTTGGTCTGCAACCCCAAGGGAGGCCCAGGCCACGTCACCCCCTGCTCCTCCTTGCCGTGCGGGTGCGGGGACACGCAGCAGGAGCCGAGCCAGCCCCGTGCCCAACGCGGTGCTTCCCCACGGCTGCGCTCACATTAACCCTCAACCTCCAGCAGGGAGCAGGCAGGAGTTTGGCCATGGCCCCAGAGAACCATGTGGCTTCAGAAAGACCTGAAAGCTCCAGACCAGCCTCCTGCCCATGACCACTCAGGGCATCACTGCTTCGGGCAGCCCCCCGCACCAGGCAAGGAGCCCTTCCCTGCTGCAGCCTCAGCCCCAGAGGTCCCAGCCTGGGGCATCACAGAGGAGAGTTGGGCTCCTGTGTGACAGTAACCACCCCACAAAGGCCTCAGCTGCTCTGCTGGACACCCCTCCGTTTCCTCCAGGACAGGAATGGCCCCCATCTGCCTCCTCTCCCCGCAGGCCCTGGCTACCACCCAGACACAGCCTCCACCCTACTGAGCAGAGGGGCAAGAACCTTCCTCCACCTGGTGACCACAGTCCTGCGTCACCCACGATGGTGACACTGTGACCATCACCCAGGGCTGCGTTATGTGATTAGAGCCACTGCAGACTCTTACCCAACCTGATGTCCGCTCAGCCTCAGCTCCTCTCTAGCTTCTGCCCAGCTTGCACCCCTTTGCTTCACATTATTTTGAGCTAGCTCAGACCACCACACAAATTTTACCCAGCACACAGCATCCCTTCCTTTTATTTCAAAGTTTAAAAGACAGATAAAAACACCGCGATTTAAAACCTGTTACAATTACCTGCAGCTACCCCCAAAAACATCCAACATAACCCCAAACCACACGAAGAACACCACCCCTCACAGGGGCCTCCTCTCCCCCATCCTCCCAGCGACGACTGCAGGACAGAAGCAACGAGCCGGGCTCTCTGCATGTGGAAAAGCAGAGTGCGGATTCCTCGCCTTGCTCCTAGAGACAGAGCCTCGTGTCAGCAGCCTGGTAAAGAGTTAAACAACGAGGCTACCAGGTATAAACATTACCAAACTGGAGGGAAGATCCCAGCCCTTTTCAAGACAGCTCCTTGGTTCCCAACAGGAGCACTGTGAAGTTTCAGGCCTTGGCTGACTGCAGGAGAAGGGAGTTTTCATCCATGCTGCCATGGCTGGGCTTGAGAGCACCATGTTTGTGTCACCTCTCTAGTGAGATGGAGCAACTAAGAACAGTTGTGACTTTCCAGTCATTTCAGAGTTTCCATTGAGGGCCCAGAAACAGCCAAGAGGTGGTTTTAACTGGACCAGTCACCAAGAGAGATCTCGGACACAGGGGAAGAAGTTCCTTCACTCTCCGTCCAGTTCCAGCAGGTTTGTTTAACCTTGCCCATCCAGTTAAGTTCCGGCTTCCACTTCAGTGTGGAGCAGAGCTGAGACTCAAAGCCGCTGTCCCTCACAGTGGTACACATCCTTGGGAGCAGGTCCCTGTCCACGGGCAGAATCCCACTGCTCTGGACACCCGTTAACGTGGAGAGCAGCCGAATGCCCAAGTTCGAGTCAGAAGCTGTCCCGGAGCCCGGCTCAGCCTCTGCGCTGTGAGGTAGAGGGAGCCCAGGGCAGGGGGGCCACTCTCTGCTATGGCCTGGGAGCTCAGGCAGTTCAGGGGCCACGTTCCTTGCTGCTCTGACACAGAGGGAGCAGCAACACCCAGCCTGAGGCACAGGCGGCTTTTGGGAGGGCAGCTGGTGAGCGGGACAGCTCCCCAGGGAGGTCCTGCCCTCCTGCCCACAGCCACCAACATGCAGAGCTGCGCTCTCTTCCTCCTCTTTGAGCTGCTTCCTGACCCAACGACCATTCACTGCCCAGCTGCCTTCCTGGCCGATCGCACTTGCTGCAGCCACCTCTGCGGCACCCAAACCCGCAGAAGCAGCTTCAGGGGAAGGGGGCTGTGCTGCAGGCTCGCCAAGGCCCCTGCACGGGCACAGCTCCAAAGCAGGGAGGCCACAAGGTCTGCAGGAGAGCTCTGGGCATGCAGAGAGGCTGCCAGCCCTGTGCCCTGCATGCTCCACACCTGCCCCACTGCCCACCTGCCTGGTCTGCCCGTAGGGAGAGCACCCGGCACCCAGCTCCAGCCGTGGCTTCTTTTCCACCTGGCTCCCCTGGCCGCAGAGTGGGCGCTTCCTGGCCGCGGGCAGCTCCTGCAGAAGGCGGCTGACAGGCCCCAGCATCTGCTGTTTCCGAGGTTCAGACAAAGCAGTTGATGTTCCGACCTGAGCAGCTTCTACGTGAGACTCCTGGCCCAGGCCGGGAGCCTCGTCTGAATCTGTGTCCACCGCCACAACAGATCCATCCGCGGTGCCCTGCACAGCACAGAGCGCTCCGAGGCCTGATCCAGCAGGAAGCCCCAAGGAGCAGCTCCCAGACAATCCCTTTCGATTTCTGAGATTCCTAACCCTGTTACCGGGCAGGTGAGTGGAACATTCCCTCATCTTCGGGCCAAGATCAGTGTCTGCATCAATAACCAGTTCCACAGGAGCCTGCTGGCTCTCCCTCCCCAGCTCGGTTGTCAGCATCTCATTTCCTCTGGTAACCCGTGCTCGAGGCATTAAGTGTTCATCTGTCAAGCAGGACCACGGCACCCTGAGAAGAAGCATCAGTTAACGCTCGCTCTCTAGCCTCAGGAGCTTCTCTTTCCCCCAGGAAGACAAAGCATTTTCTGCAGTGCAGGGTGTTTGAGGCCCTTGCTCGGGAAGGAAGTTTAGACAGGTTCTCTCCTGATATCACTGCTGGCAGAGGAGACAGCCAGCGCACGGGATCTTTCAGACTCCTTGACAGCCAGAGGCCTGGGCACAGGAGTGCTCCAGGGCATAGGGCTTGTGGCAGACATGGGGACAGCAGGGCCCAGCTGTCCTTTCCAGTTTAAAAGGCCCTAAGGAGTTTGAAAAGCCACTGGGAGTCTCATGAAGTGGAGAACCCACAAACTCAACTCAGAGAGGAGCATTTCCCACAGCTCAGCTGAGCCCTGCCTGGCAGCACCAGGCTGGGCAGTACCAGGGCAGGGCCGCCCAAGTCCTCAGCTCCCTGCTAGCAGATTTCCTGGCATGGGGCATGAAGCAGGAACCAGGACATGCAGCTCCCTTACGGTGACCAAGCCACATGGCAGCACATTGCCTTGCTGCTCCACGAGTTAGCAGTTACTAGACTTACTTGGCCAACTGCTCCACAAAGTTCTTGTTGAGCTGTGAGATAATGTCATCCACAGGGGCATACTGAGAGTCGTCCAGTGCAAACTGCTTGTGCTGGAGGCTCTGGAGATGCTGGAAGGTGGTGAAGGCCCTTTTAGCAACGCTCACACTCTCACCAGAGGACAATTCACAGTAACACCCACCTCCCACAGCCCAGCAGACCAGAGGGCAAACAGTCTTTACACCAGATAGCGTTGCCTACGTTTCCCAAATCTGCTACCAAACAGCAGCCCTGTTACCCCAGGACGCTTAGAGTGAATGTTCTGTTCCCACAGACACCTGCTGATGAGGAGGTTGTGTCTGTATCCAACAGCAGCCTACGGCTTTCACCGTCAGCTACTAAAAACGCAGACTCCAAATGCAGCGTCTATCACTAAAGACTGGGCATCTTGTGGCAGATAAAACCCCCTTTCCTACTTTTTAAAATCAGCCTATGTCCCCCAGTTGCCGTGGAATAAGGCTTCCCACCTTGCAGCCCAGGTCCTCAAGGCTTTTCTACCACCAGAGTCATCACATGTCACGCTCAGCTCTGCAAAACTGTTGCCTGCACAGAGCACGAGGCCTGAGCACAGATAAACTACAGCTCTCATTCGCGATGCTGATCCTGTGAGATATTAGGAAGGCTGCACATATTAAAAAAAAATATCTGCCTTCTTCCTAAAAGGGCCTGTACTGATAACAGACACATCATGATAACTAAGTGGTTGAGCAGATCCCATACATTTTTGCAAGGAATCAGGTCCCAGGGCACCACTTACATTTTGCAGTTCTTCAAAGGTCTCTTGACAGCACTCACAAAATCCCCTCTTCCTCTTTGGCACGGTGACCGGGGTGGACGGTGGGCTCTTTTCTCCCTCACTGCGCATAGGACAACCCTCCACGTCCCTGCAAGGCAGCAGCAAAGATCCTTCCCTGGTCACAGTTCACAGAGGAGCTGCAGTAACAGGCCCCCAGGTCCCACACAAAGGCCAGGGATATAGTGCTGGTGTTGAGCTGTTTTAACTGAAACAGCAACAGTGGGAGTTACAGGGACCAACAGGGCTCCTTTTGCCATCATCCAGAAGACAAAGTGCTTCTCCAAATCCCAGGCAACAGCCAGCATGGGAGTTGGTTAAACTCTTGCACAGAAGTAGCTACAACCTACCTGGCCCTGCAAGAATTCGAGAGGCTTTTCAGAGGCTCAAATGGGCTGCAGTTTTTGGGTGCCAGAAAGTTCAGGTCAGGAAAGCTTTTGAACTGGCGATAGAAGGGTCGGAATTGCCTGGAGGAAGCAGATCAGGACATCACTTTTCTGACAGGGACAGCATGGTTAGAATTGTCATCCTTCCCTCAGACAGGCTCAATACATTGACTGTCTATGATGGGACACTGGCCATTGCTGCCTCCGCGTTCAGCTGTTGCAGAGATTCCACATTTCTCACAGGGGCAAGAAAGGTTTAAACCTGATTCCTGGTACAGCATATCCAGGGGGAGGATGCTCTGAACAGAAGGCAGGCTTGCCTGCTCAGCTGAAAAACCCACTTTTCTCCCCCAACATACATCACAGGCAGGCAGTGCGGTATTTTCAGCTACATAGCAGCATGTGAACCTAGTATTTGACCCTCCAGCTGCCTTAAGTGTTGTCTTCAGAATAATTGGTGCTCTAGATACTGTTAGAGTTTCAGAGAGAGAAGCATCACAGAGACCAGATCCTCTTTGCACAGGATGCTGTAATCAAGTTACAGGCCCTGACCTCACGCACTTCAGTCCAGGCCCCCCTTTCAGGGGGCTCAAGCAGATTAAGTGACCTGCCCAGGATCACACATGGAATCTGAGCAAGGAAGTAAGCTCTGTTACCAAGCCTTGTTTAGCACCTTTCTCCTGACATATGAGCCACCTAGATTACTTCTCTGAACTGCCCTTGTCTCCTCCAGAAGAGCATCATCTTCCTGGTGTTTGAGAGGGCTGCAAAGACGACACACTTTGCTTTGTGGACAAAACATTCCCTGCCCCCCATGTAAAGGGCAGAGATGATAAAAGGACCCCTTTTTTGAGGGCCTTTGAAATTTTAATACAGCTTGGCTGTGATATTTATAATAAGTAAATAAACCCTCCTTTACCTGCTCTGGTCTTCAACCTTCAGAAAAGGGAGCTTCAACGTTCCTGCTAGAAAGAAAGTTGGTTAGAATTTACCCCGACCAAATACTGTACCAGTAGTTCCCTACCTGAACAGGGCTCTAGAGCCAAGCCTATCAATATTTCTACCACCTGTGAACGCCAAGTTGTTGGTAAAGCACCACTTGAGACAGAATTCAGTAAACATCCCGAAATTTTGGGTAATATATAGCAGCCTGACCTCCAGAGTGTTCAATAAGCTGATCAAACGCTGAAGATAATAGAACAGTGGGTTGTTGTTTTCACTATTAAGCTTGTCAGAAAAAAAATCCAGCTTCTTCCTGGACCTTCATGTAGAAGCCTGGAGTTCAGAACAGCTCAAAGCAGGACTCATGTCTAGGAAAGTTACAAGAGCTAAAAGCTGCTGGAGCCAAACCAATATATACTTAAGAGGCTGCATAGCCAAGCCTGGCATGGGAATACTGCTAAACAGCACTACCTGGCCTCAGTTTGGTCCCTGAGGGGGGCAAACAGCAGCCATGCTTCCTACAGAGAAATATGCTACAGGAGTTGAAGAAAGCCTCCGCCGTGCGCTCGCTGAAAGGGCTTTCAGACCCAGGCAGGTGAATCCCAGCGGATGATCGCACTGGGGAAGACGCTACCTCCTTCCCGTCAGGCTTGTGCAGCTCATGGGTGATAAGCTTTATGGTGAGCCTGGAAATCTTAGCGCACATCTTACTTAAAGCAAAAACAAACGTCTTTCACACATCAGGATACTGTCAATAGGCACCCACCTGACCCTGGCACCAGTGCTCTGCTGACCCCTTATTGCCTTTGAGGGACAAGGCTGCCTTTCCTTGTAACTCTGCAGCTCAAACTTGCTATGTTCAGATTTTAACCTTGATCTCTGGAAAGGCCAAGTCCACTTGCCCCCACTATTTATAGTTCCTGGAGCCTCATCCCGAGCTTGCATCAAATGTACTGCTGCAATGCCAAGGCAGCTATTTAAACACTGGATCAATGTTTCCACATAAATGCTGCCAAGCTCTTGGCACTTCTAAGAGTAAAGTCTCATTTAGGAGTTCAATATAAAACTAAGGCTGGTGTGCAGGTCCAAAGCTCTCATGGCAGAGTGCTCAACTTCTCAAGCCCTTATTTCACCATCTTTACTCCAAACTGGAAAACAATGTTCCAAGCATCACATGCAGAATCAACGATAGAGCTCAGTCTAAGCTCTGAATTACTGAACTTGATCTCCAATAAACAAACTAGTCAGAAATCCGTTTACATCAGCAGAGCAAATTCTAGTACCAGTTGGCTCTGCTCTAATTGCAGATGAGAATCTTCTTCCTTCCTGCCATCCTCCTTTAGAAGCATGAGCCCTAGATTGGTGTCTCAGCAGTATATTTCAGCCTAACAGAAGTGAGTGGGTTGTGAGGAACACGCTCTCCTCTCTAGGATGTGTTTTTATTCAAAACTTAGCGTGAGCCAGTGGATTCAACACACAGTGCCAGCAGTGCAATTCTGAGGCACCTCAGGATTCTGTGAGTTGAACTGTAAACAGTTTGTGGAATTCTTAAAAACAGTCCCCCAAATCAAAGGCATAATGTTCTTGAATGTGTCAGGAGGCTGCAGCTAGGCTCAGACAAGGAGTTACAAAAATCATTCAAGAGAAACTGCCTTAACAGTTACCTGACTTTGAAAACCCATGTGAAATGTCAACAAAACAAATTCTTAATGAGGCTTCTTCGAGCAAGTCCACATTCGAGTGCAAGTGGGAACACAACTTCCAGACCTACCTTTGTGAACTTTTGATCCAGACACAAGGCATTTTGCCTAAAGGAAAGAGTGACACATTTAGTACAGGAGCCAATGCAGGCAGAGCTCTAATTACTAATGCCAGAGCGGCAAGTTGGGATCACAGCACTCTTACCCACCACTTCAGAGCTCCTGCACCACAGCCTACATCGTTTCCTCCTAATATTTAGTCTCCCAGTTAGAGTTGTTTTAAGTGACATACAGATGCCATTCTTTAATGTTATGCCTTGCCAGGGCAATAAAGAAGTTTAGAAAGCCACACTCTAGTCACATATCTTGGTTTTGCCCTCAGTTCCTTCTAACCCAAAATTTAGTATTAGTTGTGCTACAGAACAGGCTGATACTAACAGCTACCTCCCTACTTTATAAAAGGGAAAAACCTTTTAATTTTGTAGTCTACATCAGTGAGCAAAAGCAACAAGATTATCTGATGTCGAATCAAGACCTAGAAGGCCACCCTGCTTATTAGCCCCCAGGGAGCTAGAAGATTGGTCAGAGCTGCCATGGGGTCCCGCGAGCTGCAAGCCAGGTGGGAGCTGATTGTTACCTCTGCCTTCTGGCTCCGCTTCCTCGCGGCCGCGATGGCGTTCAGCAGCTGCTGCGCGTACGACAACATCTCTGTGTAGGGAGTGTCAAAGAGCCACAGCAGGACAAGACACGGGGAACAGCTCCGGTCTCGCTCTCCCAAGGAGCATGCAGCACCTGAGCCTGCCATCAGCTGGCAATGCTTCACAACTACACAGCTCCTTCTCCCCAAAGGAAGCCAAGGAAGAGATTTGAGGGAAGGCTCCCCACTTTACTCTTTAGCAAAGCAGGAGGCTTGTTTAAGCCCCTGCTAAATTAGACACTGTTAGGAGTTCTGCAGTAGACGGCACTTGGAAGCCTTAGCGGTTCTGGTCCCAGACTTGCAAAACTGCTGCAATTTCAGCAGAACTGGCTGCTCAGGAAGACAAAGGAGCAGCAGCAGGCTCCATCACACATGCAGCCAGGCCTGCATGTCCCTGTCAGCAGATACTCGGGAGCCTCTTGCTCCAGCCCTACTATCAGAATCACAACTTCACCATCTGTGGCCCCCTGTCACTCCCTCCCCATTTGCCACAGAGACAGGAAGCTCCTTCCAATGCAGATCCTCAAACATCAGCACCTTCTAATTAAACCAGCTAAATCCTGCCCTTACTGTTAGCTCCATCTCCAAATCAATTAATAAGAATGATCTTTCTGGAACAGATCCATGCACTGACCAAGCTATTAACTTCTCACAGCAGCATAGCTTCAGTTTTTTAAAACATACTTAATGTTTCCTACTGTATACATGACAGTATCATGTTCTACATATAAAGAGCTAATCTGGCTTTTGAAGGCCACAGCCAGGTACTGACAGCCAGGAGAGCATCTGTCAAGTACTACACATTCTTTCCAAATTCTTTCTTCTCCCATACAACTCACTCACCACATCACTTCTACCCTTCCTGTCTTTAAATCACTGATTTACCAGAACCTAAACTGCAGTAACACAGAAGGATACCATCGACATGCACGATCTGGACTCCCCACAGACGAGCGCTGGCGAGGATACCGCTGCCACCGCAGGTGTCCTGAAACAGGAGGGATTGAGACAGGTACAGCTCAGAAAGATGACTGTGAGCATATGCAGCTCTAAATCCGGTTTAATGAGTGTTTTTTTTTCCCCTGTTGCTCAGTTGCCAGACCAACATGTGTCATTAAAACATGCCTTAAGGCACAGCCAAAATGTTCAAACTCATGCTTTTAGGTATCCCAAATCAAGAAATACATCTGGTTCATATTTTTTAATTCCTGTATAACACGAGCTTCCAAGGTGGACACCAAGATCCTCTTGGCTGCTGTGATATCAGTGTAGAGACTCCTGAGGAGCCTTTTGCCCCCACTACGTGGCTTTAAGTCCTCCCAAGCTAAAAATGCTTCTAACCGTGATCTTAATGCGAGGAATTATCTTATGCTGAAGAACCAGAGCGCTGGGACACGCCATAGAGGTGGCAAACACAGAAGGATGAAATGGTTCTGTGAAGACCAGTGCCTGGAAAGGCTGCACAACACAAGAGAGCCACAGGCGACCGTTTCCAATCGTTCCCAGTCCCTGTCTGCCAGGAGCTCTGAAGGACTGGCTGACTCCACCCTGGCAAAGCTCAGCAGTACTTTGAGCTTATTCAGCTAGACAGAAACCCACCCATGGGTGCTCACCTGGTTCTTTATGGCTTTCTGCAACAGTTCCCTTCCTCGGCTGATCAGCACCTGCAGAAGAAACGAGGTAACGTGCTAGAACCCGGATCTACCAGGCAACAGCAAACAGAACACAGAACGCAGCTGTCCCCTCGGAAACGGCACCTGATGGGATACCCGCTCTGTCAGGAGTCTGGCCAGGACTCTGCCCCAGGGAGGACAAGACTCAGTATTTTCACGGAATCAAACCCCAAAGGCACCATTGAGGCCCACATTGAGCAGCCAAGGCTCAGCTCTTATTGAACAGCAGTGAGAGCTTTGGCGGGAGCCAAGAGGAAGATGCCTTTTGGCGCCACGTTCCACATCCCAAGACTTAGGAACATCCTTGCCAGGCTGAGCCCAACAAGGAAGCTGCTTTTCCTACCTATGACTTGGTAGATTTTAGCAACAAGGTTAAGCTCTTTGCAAGACAAGCAGATGGCCCCGTGAGGAAGGGCAGGGCAACACCACGAGTGAAGCCTCTGGCACGTGGCCAGGCGCTGCAGGGGGCCCAGGCCCAGCTGCAGAGGTGCCTACAGCCTGCATGGGGGTAAACCAACTCTGCCAGCTTTGCTGCTCCCCATGGCCACAGGTGCCACCAGAACCCTGAATTCTGCACAGGACACTGGACCTTTGGCCACAAGCATCGCTGAAAAGGAAGCCCAGCTCAGGCTGGTGACCAGGGCCTACAGAAAACCCTTTTTGCAAGCTGGGCTTGTAGCCCCCCTCCCAAATTACAATTGCTCCTCTCTGTGAGGACACGTCCACAGCCTGCCGCAGCTCCGAGCCCGTTTTACCTGTTTATAACTCTGGTCTTTCCAGATGCACCTCTTCAGCAGGACAGATTGCCTGTTCTGCTGGAAAGACAACCAAGCCTTGTACTTTCTCTATCATTTACATGGCCTTTTACTAGCTCCATCACATGCACTTTGGGGTGGACAGATACAAGGAACATCAATGCAAATATAAACAGCCAGGCTGGGACAAACATGACGTGGTTGCTCAGAGCAGAAACAGCTCCCTGCTACCACTGCTCTCAGCTTCTACTCTCTACAGCCCTTGGGTCAAACGCGGAGGTGGCCTAATGACTTATAGCTCTTACAGTGTCTGGTGGCTTTTGCTGAGCTCTGCTTTGGCTCCCTTTGGAGGCAGAAGGCACTGGGCTCTTGGCTTTTGCACCTTCTGAGGTAACGTTGCTCCACTTCTCAGTACGAGTCCTGGCCTTGTCCCGTTTGGCCTCTTTGTTGCTGGAAACCACATAGGTGACTTCTTTGCTCAGGAAGCTTTCGGTCACCTAGAGCCAGAGACAGAACAGCGCTAGCTCTAACGGCTCTAGGGCTTGAAAGAGTCCAGCTGAGGAAAAACTAAAGCCTTTATTCAGACTGAGACTTCCTTGACAGGCTGCTGTCTCATATCATTTACTCCTCAAACAATTTCACAAAACAAAAAACAAAACAAAACAAAAAAAAAAACAGCACAAGTGTTTCAGGCATTCACTTTCTATTCTTCAGTAGCAAACAGCTTCAGAGAACCAAGGACCCAGCATCAACTCGCTTTGATCCGGATGCAAATTTTGACATTAAACAAGTCGCCTTTTTCCTGTTCACATTGGAACAGTTTGTCCAGGGCTCTGAGATCACTTCAAGCATCTCCTGCTCCAGGAACTGCATCGCTCCCCCTCACAAGTCAGCAAGTCTCTTAATGCTGAGGAAGAAGATCTTGTAGCAGCAGAGCACTCATCTGGACGCCCGGGATACAATCCCATAAGCAGGAATTTTCTATTGGAAGGCAGCTCTACATCTGCCTCACTGAGGAAACCCTTCAGCAATTGGAACCTTGACAGGGAAGCTGTAGCAGAGGTGGTTATTTATTAATGCAGATGAATCTGTGCTAAGAGCTGTGCAACTATTTCCTGTTAGAGGAAGAGACCAAGAAAGTCAGTAGGTGGGAAAATGCCCCTGGAAATGAGGCACCAGTGCGGAAGAGCTCTGACACTGGGAGAACTGGAAAGAATTTGGCAAAGTAAGTACAAAGCAAACAGCTGGGAAAGCAGCTCGTCGTAGGACAGGGAGCAGAGAACCAGAAAGCCACAATCTACATACGTGACCTTCTGCAAATGTATAGAAAAGCTGGAAGGCCAGAAAAGAGGCGAAAAGTCAAAATGCCTGATTTGGGATAGTAACGATGGGCACATCAGACATTCAGGGGAAGGAAAGAGCCATGGGCACTAACATACCAGAAAGGCAACAGTTGTGCAGCTTGAAACCAAGGCTGCTGAACAAGCTAGTTGAGTTGCAGAATCCCTACGGATTAAGATCCCAGGTCGGCACCAGCAGCGCGTTACTGGCTGCCCTGCTACCCTAAGCTTCAGAGACCTACGTTGCAGGGCGCTGCGAGCACAAAAAGGGGAAAAATGGAGCTGCCCAGGCTAGATAAAGCTCCCGTGTGTCATGAGCTTAGGATGTGTCAGTAAGAAACCGCGAGATGCTCCTGACTTTCCCCTAAACGGTGGGAAGTTTCAGGTGTTAGTACCTAAGAGCTGCTGCGGGCGGCAGACACGGGGTGCTTGAACTCCGGGACTCTCTGGGAGCCAGGGAGATGACAACTCCGTGACGGGCGGGCTGTACTTCAGAGAGGGCAGCAACACAAGGAAGAGTTTCATACAACCATGATGGTTGGAAGAAACCTTCAAGATCACCAAGCGCAACCATAAACCCACCCCCACCACCCTGCTAAGCCACGTCCCTGAGCGCCTCAGCCACACGTTTCTTGACCACTGCCAGGGATGGTGACTCCACTACTCCCCCGGGGCAGCCTGTTCCAATGCTTCACCACTCCTTCCATGTAGATTTTTTTTTCCTAATATTTAACCTGATTTTACATTGGTTTGGAGCATTTGGAGGGCTGAAGGAGGTTTTAGGGTGCGTGTGAGACAACTTTCCTCAAATTGAGGGAAATCCTAAAGCAGCCCGAGTAACAACAGAGAAGAGCAACAGCTCTTGGGACCCAGTAACACCCCTTCGCATGGCTCCAGGTGGCCTTTTTGAGAACACCACGTGGAAAGTCAATAACTAAGCGACAAAAGACCCGGCTGGGTTGAGCTGCAGAAAACACTTGAAGTCTCTCGGTCCTCTTAAAAAGATAAAGGTGCCATTGAGTGCTCTGAAGGGATAACCGAGCAGCGGGGAAGAGCGGGCCAGGAGAAGCGGCCGCTCTCCCGGCGGACGGGGGAGCTCGGGGAGGCCCCGCAGCCACGCGGGGGAGGTCGGCAGCGGCCGGGCGGGATGAAGAGCAGCCAAAGGCGGCCGGGAGCCGCCCGCGGAGCTCGGGGGCGGCGAAACGGAGGCGACCACGGGAGCGGCGACCGGAGGGAAAGGCCCAAGGCGGGAGGGGGAGCCGCGGAAGCCTCGGCAGCGCCGCCCGCGAGGAACCCAGCGGGAACCGGACCGGACCGAACCGAACGGGCCCCCGCCCCCGGCGCGGCGCTCACCCCGCCCAGGTGCCGGATGGCCCGCGCCAGCTCCCGCGCGCTGCGCCCGCTCGGCATGTCCAGGTAGAAGGACTGGCCGCGCAGCGGCCGCCCGGCGCCCGTCATGGCGGCCGCAAGGGGCGCCCGGCGCCGCCGCCGCTACCCGAGCGCCCGCGCGCCCCGCCCCCACGCGCTGTTTAAATTTCCCCCAACGGCGGCGCGCGACGGCGGCCGCGCAGGGACATGTGCCGCGCGCGAAGCCACCGCGATGCTCAGTACCCTCCTCCTTCCCTCCCTTCAGCACCGGGGGGCGCCCCGGCCGTGATCGCCGCCACGGGGCGCGGCGGCACCAGGGACTGCCCCGGGAAAGCGGACGCCGAGCACCCCCCGCCACATGCCAAACGCCTTCGCTGCCACATCTCCCCCAGCGGCTGCCGTAGTGCGGTGCGCATGCGCATGGCCGCTCCCCCCCGCTCTCCCCACGGACCAAGATGGCGGCGCCCAGCGCGGAGGGAGCGGGCGGCGGGTTCGCGGCCTGGCTGGCGGCGCGGCTGGAGGCGCTGGGCCTGGACCGCGCCGTGTACGGCGCCTACGTGCAGGGGCTGCTCCGCGAGGGGGAGAGCGACGAGGAGCGGCTCGAGGCGCTGCGCGGCGTCCTGGCCGCCTGCCTGGTGAGGGAGCCGGGGCCGGGAGGAGGAGGCCGCGGGCAGCGGAGCTGCCGGCAGTTCGCGGCGCTCCCGCCTCGTTCCCCTCAGGTGCCTTCGGCCGTCGACGCCGCGCGGGTTGCGCGGAGGAAGCGGAGGCCGTTTGAGGCCGTTGGGCGCAGCGCGGAGCTGGGGGATCCCTGGAGCCCCGCGCGGCCGCGGGGGCGGCGCGTGCGGAAGGGTTGGCAGCGGGGGCAGACGCGGGCGCTTGGCCGGAGCCTTCCCAGGTCCGTCCGCTCCCCGGGCTTCGGGAAATAAAGTTGTGAGAGGGCGAAGAGACTTTGGGGGAGTCAGCTGTTTTGGGAGCCGTTCATTTTTAACTTAATTAAAATGTTACGTTAGTAAGCTCACACTGACGTTAGAGGACAGGCTGCGCCCGGCTGTCACAGCTTTCCCTCCAGCTGCCCAGTTTAGGAGCACGAACCGCCTGGGCCGAGCTGGGCTGCCCCGTTTGCGTGTGGAGCTGTTAAAGAATCAGAGACTCATTAAGGTTGGAAGGGACCTCTAGAGATCGTCTAGTCCAACCCCCTGCACACGCAGGGTCACCTAGAGCAGGTGGCTCAGGACTGCGTCCAAGCGGGTTTGGAAGATCTCCAGAGAAGGAGCCTCCACAGCCCCTCGGGGCAGCCTGTGCCAGTCGGCCTTCCCTCGCCTGGCAGCCGGGCGCGCTCCGCTCCAACACTTCCCATCTCCTCTTTAAAGCTCAGACACCCTTCTCTTGCGCTGCCACCACGGATGTGTTTGAAAACTGGGGCGCAGCTTTCCTGTTCATCTAGTTTTAGGCTGTTCTTAAGCCAGTACTTGCTGCATGATGGTTCAGTTCCTTCTCTCTGTTTTCTGTTTTGTGTCGTTGTTCAGTCTCTTGGGCTGACTTTGCTCCATGTGCAAATTTTAATGCAGTTCAATTTCCTCACAATTCCTGTAAGACATTGAGCCCTTTTCTTTTGATTTTCTTATGCCATCAGTACATTTTTTTTCCTTATTTTAGAAGGAAAATTATTTTTTACAGGCTACCTTCACTTTTCAGGCTATCTTCACTCGCGTCCCTATTTCTTCAATTCCAACAATTTCACGGGTTAGTTATCTGAGCTATTTAAACTTGCCCATTCATATCCAGAAACGTAGACAAAGAGAAACAGATCTTGATTCTATTTAAACCCAACCAACTTCAGATCACTTGGTCCAAGTGCATTTTCATTCTTCTCTGTATTTACCAACCTCTAAAATAACCCAATTTCCTGTTTGTAGAAGGAGTTTTTCATGGAAAACATTTGCCTGTGACCTCCACAGCAGTCTGAATTCCACCATAGTTGGTGGCTAATCCTGGATTCTTCTCCCGTCCTGCTCATGGAGAGCAAGTGTCCCATCCTCACAGCAGCTCTCTATCCAGATCACTGCGGGACGGAGCGATGTGCAGCAAATACTCTGTGCTGTGTGAGAGCTTCTCTTTGCATCCTTCCTTAACGGCTTAGTTTTCTAGGCTACTAAGTCATCTTTCTTTTCTGTTGCTCCGTTCATGTCCATTCACATATCGCCATCCTGACCTGTTTCCCGCTTTCTGGTTATGAGGTCCCTTCAGCTGGGTTAATGTTTCTTGGCTTTTGCCGCGTTTCTAGGGTTGCTGGAACATGCAATTTTTCATATTCATCTCCCTTCATAGACCCACCTACATGGATATACAAATACTCGATTTGTTTCTTGTTGCTGAAACCCTCCTTTAAGAGTTTTTCCTTATTTTTACTAATTTTTTACTTATTGCTGTTCCTTTATCATCATGTACCAGATTTTCTTCCTGCAGAGTGATACCAGGATTAGAGGGCAGTGTCTTTCTCAGCCTTTTCTGTTGACTTCAGGTTCCTCAGCGTTTTGCCAGCCTTGTTGCCAGGGCTCTGGTGTTCCCAGCACTTGGCAGAGTCTGTCTATCAAGGAGGATCATTTCACTGTAAATGTTTCTAGCGGTTAAATACCTTCAGGCCTTCCTTGTCCTTCATTTTTATTGTCTTTTTGCAATGTTGCCCTTTTCCTGTAAGGACTCCCCTGTTGCTTGAAGTTGTGTCTCTTTGCACGTCATGCTCCTGGTGCTCTGCTCAGCCAGCACACACTCCTGTGAGGATCTCGATTGTCATCTCCCAGCAGGAATGGGACCAGTGGCTTCTTCCCCATCCACCTCTCTTGTCCTTCATTTTCTGTTATCTGCATATGCCCCGGTTAAAAGCACATTGGCGTCTTAAAACAGAGTCTGATATCAGTGTGAATCACAAAGCCGTCTTGCTTTTGTTATTCTTCTGTCTGCAGATTGTTTCCTAATTTCCAGGCTTGAGTATCCTGCATTTTTGTCCTTCCTGTCTCCCCCAGCACCGGGACCTCATTCTGATGTCTGTCTCTCACATTGGGAAGTTTGTGCTCAGTCTGCAGACTGGGGCTGCCACAGCTTTACTCTGTTGTGACCCTCTTTTTGGAGAAATGGGCGGAGAAATGCTGCAATGTCTCCATATCGCCTTGTCTCTTCCACAGGTGTGGAGAGCTCCGCTTTTTATCCTGCTCCCCATGCAGAAGAGCTTTGCTCTGCCGGATCCGCGGTGTTTCCAGTGGCACTTGGAAGTACGTTTAGGTGCCCAGTGCCCGTGTTTCACGATGGGGATCGTGAACCTGGTGGCTCTTTGGTGAGAAGTCAGAGTAGACAGAGTCGTTGGGCTTGTGTCCCGCCTGTGAGTTACTGAATGCCCTAAAAACAAGGAAGGCAGGGACAGCTCAGGTTGGGTTATGCGCCTGTGTAAGTGATTTGTTTTCTAAACAGAGGTTATCGTGTTACTTGCTGCTTTTCAGGCATGGCTGGTTGTCACGGGTTAAAACAGCCCCAGTAATTTCCTAAACAATGGGCAATTTGCAAGGTAGTGCTAATGAGCACCCATCACATGCGGAGCTACTCCTGGCGCAGCTCCTTGTCACCTTCCCCTTATTTTAAGGGTCACGTTTCTTGCCTGGATTCACTGTCTCAACGTGGAGCTTCTCCACCGTGGAGCTGCTCCCTGGGCCCGCGGGGATTTGAATTTCCATGTTGGTTGGTTCCCTGCGGCTGCATGTGGACCCTGCTGAGACACCCATCATCCCGGGCCTCCACGAGCACCGCGGCTGCTGCCGGGAGCCCTCCCGGCACCAACGTGGAGCCTCCTCCCTCTCCTGGGGTTTGTAATCTGCCTGAGTAACAGGGAGGAAGGGACCTTGATGCCTTGTGGTCACGCGGGTGATCGAGGCCATACCTAGTTGTGAGCTGTGCAAACAAGTGAGTATATCTGATGCTTGTATTGCCCTGCTCCAGTTAATAAAAGTGCATTTATTTAAGTGGATTTCATGGGGAAAAGCTTTACCTCTTGAGCTTACTGCCTGCTGCATTGGAGCTGGTATTTTCCGTATCCAGTTCGTGCTTGTTTAAAGCAGACTGCCTTTACCCCAAGACTGAGAAGTCTCTTTTCCCTTCCCAGGAAGAAGATCTCGTGGGCGATGTTTGCAGGGAGGTGGTTGAGAAGTGGGCCGAATCCCAGATTGTTGACGCCAAAGAGAAGAAGGAAGGTAGAGTCCCTGCTGCGCGTGCCCTGCCATGTGCTGTGAGCTCTGCCGCGCTGGGAGCTGCGGTTTGCGGCTCGGCGCGGTTACCACCACCGTTGCGGATGTGTTTGCAGGCCTGGCTTGCTTCTCACTGCCCTTGCTGCTTTTTTCGTCTTGAAAATTGGAATGCGTTTGAGTAGTTTCATTTCTGGCTTTCACCAGCATCCTGCGGCTCTGTGGGCTCATAATCCTGCAGAGGAAAAAGTTGATTTCTGCAGGATTTAACATTTTTCCTTTTATTTAAAAAAAATAGGGCTTACTTTCCACTAAAGGCTCTGATGGTAGATGCAGTTATGGTATAAAATGTGTATAAAATGCTCCTGTTTGTGCCCATTTGGAAGCGAGCGCCTCGGCAGCGCTGTAACTGCCCTATGGGGAGCTGCCCGTGCCAGAGAAGGTCCCAAAATACACCCCAAAAACAGCCTTATTTTTCTTTTTCCAAATCTTCTCTTTCAACTTTTTTTCCCCCCAATAAATGCTTGTGTGCGCAGGGGGGAAACTCTCAAGCTTCTGCTGCTGTTTGCTCCCAAAAAACCAAGGGCTTTTCCTGTTAGTCCCACAAAGAAGGTAGCAAGAATACTTCCTTCACTGTGGTTCTGCAAAAGGATAAATACCCATGGAAGTCAAAATCTACATGTTGCAACTTCTTGAAAATACATATTCGGTGCTAGCGGTCGGCAGGAGAATGAAATGTCTGAAAGGAAAAGCTGGGAAGGGAATCTTTTAATTTTTAAATTGGGCACAAGATCCAAGCCTTGTGGAAACCTGACCTTACCAAGCAGGCAACATACAGCAGCCTTTCTGCATTGAAAGCAAAACCCTAAGAAGTTATTAACCATCTAAACAAATGTCATTTGGTGTCAAAACCAAAATGTCATTTTAAGAAATGGACAGCAGAACTTAATGCTGAAAGGTAAATCAATTGTTTCCCTAGGTGGGTAGAGAAGATGGAGCACTAAAACAATGTTAAATTGATATACTGAATATTCAAAGTACTCATCAATGTAAATGTGCAATTAAACACACTCAGTATCTTTTAAGTGGATGAGAATGCATAAAGTGGCTTTTCATCAGCTGGAGTCTTACTAACATGTACCTTTTATTACAAAACGTCCCTCACTTCAGGGAAAACAGCATCTGATCCACGCAGCAACGTTCCTCCTTGTGCAGAGGTGCAGGTTTGTCCCTGTCGCTCCGAACCGCTGCTGGTGGCTCCGCTGGGAGCTGCGGCGCTTCCGTCTTTTGGGAAGTGCAGATGTGGGAGCTGGGAGCAGTCTGTGGTGTCCGTGGGCCGGGTCCTCGGTGCTGCCTTCGTGGGGCTGGGCTGATGCTCCTCACTCCTCTCCTTGCCAGATGAGGTCCAGGCGATCGCCAGCATGATGGAGAAGCAAGCCAGGATTGTAGTGAAGCCGAGGGAGGTCTCCCAGGAAGAGAAGCAAAGGAAGGCTGCCCTCCTGGCCCAGTACGCCAACGTGACGGATGAGGAGGAATATCCTTTTCCCAGCCCCGTCGAGTCTCGTGAAGGAAGATGTTTTATTAAGAGTCTCCTAACGTGTCTTTCTGGTTTTGCAGTGTCAGGTGGGAAGGATTGGAGGGACTTCTCAATCTTTGTTCTCTGCAGAGAAATAATTCCATGCAAAAAACAACAAAAAAGGCATGGAAGCTCCTATGGAAGCTCCTAGTTTGTGGAATGCCATGTGTAGAAGACACCCCTTTGGGTACCTTTCTCCACCAGTCCCTGCTTGGCTCCATGTGGAGCTTGTCCAGCCTGGGCGTGTTGCAATAGTGTCACCTGCAGTGTGGCCGTACGGCCCCGCGCGTGGTGCTTAATGCAGTGCGTTTCTCTCCTGCTTTCTGGTAAGGGACCTGTGAAAAGATCCTCTTCAGAGAGGGCGCCTGATGAGTGGGAGAGTTTAAAGTTACTTCTCTATGGTGCTGAGGAACAGACTCTTCTTTGGAGGTCACAGTTGGGTAAGAGGGAGTCTCACCTGGCACTGCAGCAGATGGGAGAGTTGAGTAGTGGGTTTTATGCTCGCCTGGCCCTTGGTTGCCTATATCAGTTTTTAGTTTCTTCCTTGTGGCCTTGAAAAATGTTTTCTTTGCAATGTTTTAAGCTACATGTGAAGGTACAGAGGCACAAGTTCATGATTGAGGTCCAAATTTCCTTAATTCTCTCACCAGTGAGGATGAACACGATGGATCTTCTGCAACAGCAGTAAATATTGGATCAGAAAAATGTATCCTTTAAGTTCTTGATCACTTGGGCTCCTTTTTAGAAGGAAGGCAGCTTCCACGGTGAGTTTTCCAGCCTTTATTCTCTGTGTTTGCACTCACTGTCTCTTTAGTGCCACCTTTTAGTCTTGGCAATTCCTTTTTTCCACATAGCCTGACCTGACTTGTAATGAAAGTTAGAGGTTCGTCTGCTTTCCTGGTCTCCTTTCCCTATCTTGTGTGTTCTGCTGAGGCCAACCCTGTTGTTTCGTTCTTTACTTCCTTCCACCCCCTACAAAGCTGCACAGAACATAGAGAATTACCTATAATAGCACTTAAATATTGAGCTCAATACCGAATGGTCTCCAGAGAAGGAAATCATGTTGGGAATTGCTAAGAACT
Source organism: Nothocercus julius (assembly GCA_013398735.1). NCBI lineage: Eukaryota > Metazoa > Chordata > Aves > Tinamiformes > Tinamidae > Nothocercus > Nothocercus julius. The sequence goes on from VZSV01000336.1 coordinate 164,945, forward strand.
ACTTTGAAACGATCACATTTTCATTTCTGTGTGAGGTTGTAGTGCACTGAGCGCTGGTGACCAAGGACCAGTCTTACCTGGATTCTGCAAATACAGTAACTTGGGTCAGTCCCTGCAACTCCTCATCTGACAGGTTTGAGATGGAAGCCGGTTTTCTCACAGGATATAAGTAAAATTTGGAAACTAAATTGTTCTTGTCCCTGAATTACTGATAGGAGGAAGAGTCACACGGGGAGGCATCTACTCGCTCTGTCTCTATTGCTCTTCCCAAAGCCATTGTGGGAGAGAGGACGTGAGATGGTGGCAGTCTCTGGTGGGGGATATCAGATAAACCCGTTCCAGTTTGCTAACTCCACTGTGTAGTTCACAGGCCCCCCAAAATCACCAAAAAGAGGGAAGCTTCACGTGTTGAGACCTGCCCTTAACGCCCAACCAGCTCTCTTCCGAAACACAAACGTGGAAGATGTCTTGAATGCCAGGAAACTGGAGCGGGAGCTGCTGCGGGATGAGTTCCAGAAGAAAAAAGAGCAAGACAAGCTCCAGCGAGAGAAAGATAAACTCGCCAAGCAAGAGCGGAAGGAAAAGGAGAAGAAAAGGACACAAAAAGGAGAGCGGAAGCGATAGCTGGGGGTTTTCGGTTGGACTCAGAAATCTTGAAATTAATTATGAATATGGTGTGTGTTTAAAAAGCAACAGAAATTCTGGGCACGTGGCTGGTGAGCAGTTCTTTGGAAGCATTTCCTCTTCCATTTACATAGCAAAAAAAAAAAAAAAAAAAAAAAAAAAAAAAAAAAAAAAAAAGAAATTTCAACACCTCTTCAACTCCAGATGTGCCATGTGCTTGTGGTGTCCAATGTCCCAGTCGGTTTTTGTGGCCAGCGTCCATACCAGAGAAAGGTGGAGTGGTGATGTCTGTGTTTCTGATGGATTTGACTTCAAAATACTTTGGGCAAAGTGAAATGCGGTGTAGGAAGGGGCCTCTGTGGCAGCCGCGGCCGCATTCTGGCCTGGGATCTTGTTAAGGTTTGAGACTAGAGCAAAGCCCCTTCCTGACGTGTCATTAGGGATGTGCTGCTACCGGATGGATGTGAATTTACACTAGCCTTGAAAAATGTGTTTGCAAATACATCTCTTGATGCTGCCAAGAACAATGCTGTGTTTTTATAGGGACTGAATAGAAAAAGCAGGATTCGGCTCTGACCTCGGCAGCTGCTGTTCTGCAGCGATGGAAGGGAAACGCCGTGAAATGTCTGTGAAATATCCAGCTAAGAGACAGCTTCACCAGAGGCGCTCAGTAGGGAAAGGCAGCCGTGATCGGAGCAGCAGACAGAGCAGCAGCAGATTGGCCGAGTCCCAGCGCGGTCGCGCGGCTGGGGGCTGGTAGCCGGGAAGGGGCGCTCCCCGACACGGAGGGACATGGGCTGCAATTCCTACCGTAGCAAGAGCTTCGGTGCCGGCTCCGTGCGGAGCCGCTGCGGCTGTGACGTCTTCGGCCGGACTGGGCTTGCAGCAGGTCCCCACTCGCCCGGCACAGCCGCCCCACGGAGCGGCGCCCGCGGACGCTCCCCTGCCCGCAGCAGCGCCGGTTCTCGGGGCTTTCGGCCTCCTGTGGGAGTCTCGCCCAAGGGCAGGGCGAGCGCTGAGTGCCGTGGGCAGGGAGAGCCGCGGGGGCCGCCTGCCCTGTTCCTGTGCAGGGCCCGTGTGTGACACGGGGCAGCTGCTGGTGGGAACTGTCCTTGTCACCTGCTTCCAGCACCGGTCGCATTGGGGGGTAGCACGTCCTGTTTAACTAACTGCTGCAAGTGTGAGTAATGGCTTTATCTTTGCACTTGAATAATAAACCTGTCTGGCCAAGAAGCGGCGTTCTGCTCCGTGTCTGAGTCAGCATCACGGTTATCCGCGTTCGGAGACAGCTGCAGATGCGGCATCCTGCGTTCCTATTACACTGCAGAAATATTCCCAAGTCCCAGTGCTCTCCTGGGCTGTTCCTCTTCTATCCCGTCCCTGTTTCCCTGACTGCTGCTCTTCACCTCTTCTTGGTGTCCAGGTAGAGAACAAAATCCCAGTGCTGCTTTGGGGCCAGGCCTATGCTCAGGACCTGCCCCTTTTCCCAGTCCCAAGTGCTCCCATGGATCCCAGATTTCTTTCCAGGGTGCTTCCCTGGAGCGTGAGACTGTGGCCAGAGGGAGAGGTGACCTGGGGAGTTGGGGTCCCAGAGCCCTTCAGGCCAGAGTGGCCTCTGCAAATCCCCCTGATGTGGCTCTGGGTGGGAGCACGGAGCACCTTTGGCTCCGCTCCGGTTTTCGGAAGCTGCCGGTTCTCCCAGTGCTTTTTAACACTGCCTGCTCCGCTTGCACCACAGATGCTGGGGCAGCTGCAACCAGCAGGTGCTGGAAGTCCCTTTTTCCATGTCCCTAAACTGCAGCGAGAGCTCCTCAACTGCGAGACCTTTAGTTACGCAGGTCAGTGGAGGAACCGAAACCCTCCTGCTTCCCGTAGCCGCGATGTCCGGCCTGGTGTCACGGAGCAGGGAATGGCTCCCACCCTGACAGCTGCAGCTGCCGGGGCCACAAACCCCAACATGGGTCCCGCTCGGCCCCCTGAGTTCCCTTCCTGGCCCTTCCGCAACCCGCCCGGCTGCTGTTACTGGTGCCAACTAAGGGTCTGGCAGGACGGTGCCTCCGGAGGGCGGAAGCTCCACACGGCGCTGCCGGCAAGCGCGTCCCTGCAGAGCCCCTCGTCTGATGGAGATGAGAGTAAGAGAACAGACGTGGTGCCTCATTCTCCTTGTCCTGGCATCAGTGCCAAGGGATCTGAAAGGCAGGAAACTCCGGCTGTGCCCCTCAGATCTCTGCTGCAGATTCGGAAATGACCCGAGTGGCTTTTCCTGGTGGTCACAGTTTGTGATTAACCCGAGAAACTTAAGAGGTCAAAAAGGATCCCACACCTGGGATTCATGACACTGATACAATTTTGCCCTTGTTGGTCTGGAGCAAAGTTACAGTAATTTCCTCTTGCAGGTTCAAGAGAACCATTTCCATGTCAGCGCCGCTTGCTCTGCACCTCTTGTAACTTATTTCAGCAACGAGCTCAAAAATTACAACCCCTGTCAACAGGCAATGTTTCAGGAACTGAGACTATGAAGACAAACACAGAACAAAAGCTTTTCAACAAAAGTTAATTTATTTCTTACCAGACAGACTAATTCAGTATTGTTTTTAACATCAACATGTCCTAGGTTTAACTTAACAAATCTTAATGCTGTGACGTGTGCTGTGACGATGTACTCGTGCTCCTGCCCCAAGAAATTCACTCTGGCAGGAGTTTTGGTCATATCAGTGATCAAAATGGTTGCTTTAGTTTCTCCTGCATTCTCATTCAGTTTCTTTCTCACATCATCTAATGACAATTTATGTGGTGTGATTACACCTTTTGCACATCAGGATTTCTAGAAGTAGGAAGAACACAGACATTTAAAATATCAATGTATCTAGGCAAAGAAGAGTTGAATAAATTTAATCCACACATTATAGTTAAACTCGATGCTAGAATTGTTAAAACCCTGTTTATCTCCTGAGCCACATAATATCAACATTTCATATTAATAAGTTACTTGTATTCAGTACAAAGATACTGAGATAAGATATGCAGATAAGCTGTCAGAAACACAGATGCGAACTAATAAATGTAAAATATGACAACCAAATCTCAAACCAAACTAGCCAAAGAGAAACGTTAAAAAAATCTAAATCTCATAACTTTGTGATACCCTCTTTTCAAATTTCAAAGTGAAGGTATTAAAAACAATACTCATTATTTCAGCTGCTGCACAGCTTTTTAAAGGTTAATAGTGTGTGCATGTTGTAGTTTGATTATGTTTAAATACTTTAAAACAGCGGTCTTTTTTTTTTTTTTTCCCAAGCACATGCTCAAATGATTTGAACATATTTACTAAATTGTAAGGTTTCGATAGCAATTTAATAAAATCACTAATTTAGCAGAACCTGGTGCATTTCCTTTCACAAACTTGGATTCTAAAATTTCAAATTCATAAATATTAGCATTTTAAATATTTAATTTTACATGAATACTGGGTATTTTTAGCATTGTTTTCCTCCTGTTTCCAGGTATTAGTTAGATACGGAAGACACTTTTACACCACAATCTTGTCTGATACTAGACTGTATGGTACATTAGATTACAGTATTTAAGAATCATTATTTTAAAACATACTTACTAAAACAAACCTAAAAGAACTTATCAGAATAGTTTTATACTAGGGCTCAGCTGCAGAGTGAAATCATATTTTGGCTGTTAATTGTTTAATTAGTCTCATTATTATTTTTTAAGTTCACTTTCATCAGTTAGGCCTCACAACACCCTGGCACTGTAAAACCTAACTGACCTCGCTGCAACGTTGACAGTTTGGGGCAAACCTGGGAGCCCTTAAAGCAAGTGCAACTTCTCATCAAGGTATCAGCTTTAAATAGGAGGGAAAATTTGTTGTTCGGACTTTGGGAGCAGGAGGGGTTCAGCAGCCTCCCTGTGGATCCGCACGCGCAGCGGGCAGCTCGCCGGCGCTCGCCGCTCTCAGCCCTCGGCCCGAGGGCGCTGCCGCCCGCTCCTCGCCCAGCGCCGCCTCCGGAGGGGCCTTCTCGGCGTCACGCGGGGCGGCCGGCGCCTTCGGCAGCGTCATCTGCAGCGCGCACCACAGCGTCGTGCGCACCTTCCGCGTGGCCACGCTCATCTCCTTGATGGCCAAAGCAAGAGCAAAAACATCTGCAGGGAGGGAAAGACGTCGCATCTTTACTGCAGAGCTCACCGGGAACCACTACTTGAAATTAGTTCACCCGGGGGGATTCTAAAAAGAGTGAAAATTTTAGGCTGCTCTCAGTGTCTTGTTTCTCTGTCATTAAAGGGCTGTATAAGTTGAATCTAAGAAAACAGTGATTTTTAGGCTCTGATTAAAAAATAGGCAAGTACATGGTAATTGTGTAATTATTTTGTAACAGTAGCACTTTATGCCTTGTGGCATGAGGCCTTGTGGTCACCTCTGTATCTGAGAGCATTCCATGCACCACATGCTGCAGGCAGCTCGTTCCTCCCCTGCACAAACTCACTGCTCCGTATTCGTACCAACCTCTTCAGATCCATGAACTGGAGCCTTTATCCGTCTCACCTAAGGAATTACTCAGGCAAGAGAGTTGCAGGAAAAAACTAATTCACAGCTTTTTATTAAAGCGTACAGATCAGGCTCTGCATCACTGAAAACATCACTTTAAAATGAAGAGGTGGCTGACTGGTCCATTTACTCAAGAGTTCAGTGCTTAGAGCACTCAACACATATGTAAAGTAAGAATTTTGTTTAAACTGAACTTCCCAAAACAGAGGCCATGGTCGGTAGGTTCTGCCTCTTAAGGTACATAGTGTAGTATGAGATGGAGCAGAGAGGTGCTGTAGAAACAAACCTCTTCCTTAAGCAGTGGGACAGGGGGGAGATGTCAAGATCTGACAGGTACCCTTTCCAAACAGCCTCCAAAAAGCTCACTGATTTGGCCTGGAGGAGTGCTAAAGCCAGTGCGAGTGATTTGGATGGTCTTTAAGTCTTCAAATACTTAAAGACCAAACAAACAATTCGATCCTCAAGGTAAAGAGAAACAACTGCACAAGATTGTCAAGAGGTGAAAAGGAAAACTGCTACAATGTCTCTTTTGAAGTAAACTGGGTGACAGAACTGCCTGGTGGGACATCTGAGAGGAGCAGGTAACCCACGGAATCCATGTGCAGGAAGAAAGGCAGGAAAGAAGTGCCCAGAGAGCCTCAAAAGCCTAAGGAAGCTTCCCCCACAACTACATTTTCCAACAGACAGCAGGATTTTTTTCTGATTCACATCTGCCTGGATACTAGTGAAAGATAAAACTGAATTTTCTGCATAGTTTGGATACCATAAAAATATTCCAACCCTTAATGTTTGCATATCCATCTGCAGTGTGATTCACATTTTATAAGAGAAATGCTTAAAAGTAAAACCCACGTGTACATTCCACACTGAGATACCAAGCAAGTTTTACAACAGAAACACAGATGGGGTAGAGAAGATGGTAACAGGAATATGAGGAACAGGAGGAAGAAAGATATAATAGCTGGATATCATCTCCAGTCCCAAACTGCAGTGTGGAAAAAAGAAAAAGAAAGAAATAGTAACTTTCTGTTGCTTTCTAGTTTATTTATGAGATAAATGATGTAACCATTTTCTCCCATATTTAATGATTACAGTAGCCTATCAAAACCATTATCTAAAAACAATGCAGTCTACTTTCCTCAAAGCTCTAGACATGGATAAATTAAGATCATAATACAGCAACAACAAAAACTACTACGGACTTGCAATATGTATAGAATTTTTCAGCTACCTAAGAAGCGGATGTAACTGTATTTGTACCTCGGTCATCTTGGCCTCTGGGAGCTCCTTGCCTTCGTCGATTTGAAGCGTTCACAATTTCATCTTTTCTACGAGACTGCACTACGTGAATAACCTCCAGGTGTTTATCAAGAGCAGTTGAAATGTTAGCGTGAAGGGGAGAGCTGCGCAGGCGTTCCATTTTTCCCAGTAAAGTCACAACCTAATCAAACATTTTAAATCTGTTACAAGAATTCATACTCATGAAGACTTAAATAAAAACTAACCGGATTACAAAGAAAAGCTTAACAATAACAGTTGTATTCTTTTGAGAGCAGTAATGAAGTTATACTTCAAAATAGTTGAATTCTTACCTAGGATTTCATCTTCTTTAAGATAGAAGCTGTACAAAACCTGGGTGTAACACAACTACACCAATGTACTTTTAAGCTAAAATACCCAAATATCAGGATTCTTACCTGACTGGCTAAAGCAGCTGTGGAAACACAGCTACAGGTTGACTTTCAGACAGTGCTAAAGGTGCTATTCCAGAGAGTATCAAGCACAAAAACTCTCAAATCTTTCAGTTTTATGCAGTCCACTTGAAAAATTTTGTGTTTTCTTGTCTTATTTCATATCTTAAAATAGATACATTACTATGAATTTCCCAAACTATTTCCCACAGGTCACTGAAGACCTGTAAGGAAGTCTGATGATTAATGGTCATCCACAGGTTTAAAATAGAAAAAAAAAAAAAAAGGCTGGAGATGGAAAAAGAAAGGATGTTTATTGGGCCATAGCATCCAGAACAGCAGAACACAGCAGCCCACTTGCCACTAGGTTTTCTGGTTATCAGGCTCAGGACAAAAGCATTCGAGAGCTGCCTCCAACTCCCAGAAATGTCCTGCTCTCCTTTGTATTTGGCAAAAACCTGGAAGAAAATACCTGTAGGCAGGAATAAACTACACAGGTTACTGTGACGGCAGCAACAACCAGCAGATTCAAAAAATGGTTAACGCTTCATATTGGCAAGGAAGCTGAGAGGTTGAAAAAAGAAAAAAGCAGAAAGAGTGGGTGGAATTTTGCACAAACTGAGAAATCGTCACTAGGATACGGGATGGAAGTGGGTTAAATTGTTTGAAAGTAACTAGACTTGTTTCTGAAGAAACTAATCCCTGAGCGGGATAGTAGGATTTTGTAGGTAAGTGAAATTAAACAAGATAAACCTGATAGTCATTCTGCAGATTTACTTAAGAGTATGTCCAGAGCCACCCAAGGACAAGTTCTGCAAGACCCCCTTTTGGGCATCACCCTCTTCCAAAGGGATCCAGTGTCCTGAGTTAAGTGCCTGCGTTCTCTACCCAACGTCTGGGGGAAGTGCTAGGGGTCTAAATCCACGAACGGCAGCACTTCAGGCTGATGTTGTGTCACGTAACTATCTGCATTAATGACCGCATCCTAGAGCTGTGCGTAGTTCGTCTAGTCAGCTGCATTCTGGCCCTACCTGCACGCTCTTACGCTGGAATTTACATCCCCCTAGCATGTATGTGCATTAAGGTACTCAAGTGTGTCCCCTCCTGACAGCAGCAGTGAAGATGGAGATACAAAAATTCTAACAATTCTAAAAATTCCAAATACTCTTCCCTGTACACCTGTACAAGGCTGATTTGTGAGGAGCAGCTCTGCTATCTTAGGTGTCTTACACAGTACTCTAAGCTCAGCAGGGTAAATTCAATGGATTTTTTTAGTCATTTTGCAACTTACTCTGGCTTGTTCACGTAGTTGATCCACAATTAAACGGTCAACTCTTGATGGGTTTGAGGTCAGCCTTGGGATCGGAGTGTTGTTAGAACTGGAAACCTTCTTCCCTGGATAATTCTTAGCAAGAGCTGATTCAGTCTGCAGATAAAAAAAAAAAAAAAAAAAAAAAAAAAGGAAGGAAGATTGACTCCCTAAAAATCTGAATTTGTAAATTGTGCTTTACTATAGCAACAAGAAATATTAGATACCTGATTTTTTTTTTCTTGAATTAGATTTTCCCTCAGGGTTTTGGATTTTTTTTAAAGAGTGTATAAACGCAGATACAGTCATTTGGGATTAAACCACTTGGTAATACAATAACCTGTTTTAAATGGACAATCGCTTTACCTGAATCAGTTTATATAAAATACTTAATGTGAAGATGATGTGATTCAGAACTGCTGTATCAGATGACATCCTACATTACTTCTGTCTGCAAATAAAATGGTGGCAAGATAGAACTACAAAGCAAGAAAGAATAAGCAAACAGATAGGAACCTCATCCACTAAGTTAAAAGCATTTAAGTCGGCAAATAATCTGAATTTTATATGTATTAGTTGAGAAACTATGTCTTTTTTTTCAGTCAAACAGTATTTTACTTAGTCATCAGAAACTTATATTGAAATCTGATCATAAGATTTCAAATTTCAGCATGATTTTACTCACCCCATTTTCTTCTGTCACTCTGGAACGATCTACCTAGCTCAAACCACTGTGAAGTTGCATTTCTTAGGTTATTTCGTGGTGCTCCAGTTAAGGATGCAACCTAACCTTCCACAGCCCTTTTGCTCCCCAGCATCCCTGTTATCCTCTGCACGCTCGTGTCAGCTCTTTCCCTTTGGCATTTTTTCATGCCAAGTACAGATATCAACCTCTCCTCCTCACGCCAAACTCCATCTCTCTCCAGCCACTCTATTCAGAGCAATCCCTGGATTCTGATAGTGCTTAAGGCAGATTTTAGTCAATGTGTTTCCTATTTTCCTTTCATAACTAAGTGTATTTCAGAGGATTGGCACAGCAGAGCTATTCTTAAATAATTTTTCATCAAATTTCCCTCACAGAAAGTGGTGGCTCCAGCTGCCTTTTTGAAGTTCAATAACAGCTTGAACTGGCAAAATGAAGACACTTTTTACATTTATCAAAGGGACACTGAGGCACTTATGTTTACTATTAAAAAAGAAAATTGCTTTAAGGTAATCGTTTCATATAGAACTCTCTGAATATGTTTAATAATGTTTTATTACATTATTTATTACTAGGCTGTTTTCTCCTAAGTTTCTGCTAAGTGTAACAGTTCAGGATAACAGTAGAAGGTCTGAAAGATTTGTTGAAAGAGCAGAAGTGTAGGGCATAAGAATATTAATTAATTATTAAAAGGATTAAAGTTTAGTCCTTGTTCTAAATGTTCTTTATGGGTTTGCTTTCTAAGTTTCCAGATAGAGTGTTTATTTCACATGTTTAAAAAAAAAAAAAGTAACATGTTTTTGGTATTCATAGAACATGCACCCTCTTCTCCCCCCCGACACACAGAGGTTGAAAAAGATACTGAATTCCTGCTTTAAGTGCAATATTTGACATAAAATTAACTATGCTATCAACAGGGCTACAAATTTCACCACTTGAGTAATGGAAGTAATTTTTTCTTCTAAGTTCCATTAACTATTTCAATTTTCAACCTGTAACAGTGAGAACTACCCATGTTATCCAACTGGTCTGGACTTTGATGAGATCTAAATCAATTTTGTGATACTGATTGCATGCTAAAGTTAGTATTTTATTTTTTACCTTCTTTCTTTCTTTCTCCAAAGCTCTCCACTGTTCATGGCATTCTTCTAGTCTAACATATAACTCACTGGCAAGGCCACTTCGTGTTTTAACTGGTCTTTGGAATCCAAATGCTGGTACAAAACCAGAAAACGCGCTGTCACCATACATCATATCATTTAAATATGGATAGAAATGAGTTAAATCATCATAGGAAAACAAGCCGTAAGATTCCATCAAAGGGACAACTGACTGGCTGAAAGGACGGGCTGCTCTCAAGGGGAAGCCGTTTGAGCCAAGCTGCTGATTGTGTCTCAAGTCGCTCATCAGGTAATTGTTGGAAAAGCTAGAAATCTGTGGGCGAGTCACACGTGTCACCGCGTTAGTGTCTCCACCTCCCTGCCTGAGGTTAAACTGACCCTGAGACTCCATTAAATCTTGGTAGGCGTTCTGCAACAACCCTTCTGGGTGCTTTTGTCCTTCTTCCAGATCATAATGTCCACCCTGTGGCTTCAGCTGGAAACAGTGTTTGCTCACGTTTTCAGCGATCTCAAATTGTTGGGCCGAATAATTTTCACAGAATCCGTTTGGCTGCTTTAATTTCTTGTCACTTAGAGACTCAAAGAGATTCTCCTCTCCAGTCTTCGCTAGTGATTCCACATAAGCAGTGGACTGAGCTCGATCAGCAGTATTATAACCAAAATCAAAACTGGAAAAAAGTGAAGGGTTATCTTGACAACACTTGTGAAATAAATTACTATTTAAAGGCAAATTTGAAGATGACAACTGAAAAAAATCATTCGAATGACTGAAATTTTTTGAAAGAGTAGATAAATGATTATTCAGTTTCACCAAAGGACTTGGATTCTGAAATGGGACTGACGCAGTAGTTTTAGTCTGAACATTCATCCAAGTTGGTCTTACGTTAGTACTCACTGAAGTGTTTGCTGAGCTTGGTAATAATGTAAGGGATTTACAATATTCAGAATTCTGTAGATCACCTTTGGAAAACTGCTGCTTTTCTACAACATTTGTACAGTCACTATTCCCTGGACACGATGTAAGAGATTTTAGTGCATACTCTGATTTTTGGCCAAAATCAGTACAGAAGGGAAGTTTATTTGCAAATTGTTTTTCTGATAAAAGTCCTCCAGCCTTGGAAAATGTAAAGTTTTGCTGATCTGGAATTATATCTTCCATTTTTTTCTGAGTTCCTGGTTTAACTTGAAATAACTTAGTGTAGCCTTCTGTGTTCATAGAGGGTGCTTCAGTTGTTCCATTTACTAACTTTTTATTTTCTTGGAGGCTACAATTGCTACTCTTGTTAGCTTTTGCTTTATTAGGATGAGAATATTCAGTATATCTATTATAATCTGCACTTTCATTGTATCTGTGAAATTGTGGAAGAAACGTTTCTGCCTGCTTTTGATGTACCTGTACGTCTGCTCCTTTGGGACATCCCTTCTCTCTTCCATAAGAATAATTATCAGCTCCTGAGTCTTTGATTGCCTCTGAAAACCCAGCCTGAGGTGTAAAGGTGTTTTTAACATATGGAAAGTTCTGTAATATGGGTGCTGTCTTAATATTCTCAATAGCCTGCATGTTGTAACAGGTGGCATGATCATTCCGAGGAGGGTATAACCATGGCTCTTCAAAGTCTGTGCCAGTGAACCCGTGATAACATTCATCTGCTTTCTGTTGGGATGTAAGATTACCACTTTGCAAATACTGTTTTTCAGCAGAAGAGGATTCACCGGTAAAAAAAGTCTGTTGTGAAACAGCAGCTACAACTGGTCTTTTGGTTTCTGCCAACAGGTCATGGTGGTCTGGGATTCTGGTTGTGTTCACAGGCCATACTGACTTTAAGTTGGAAGAGCAACTCCTTGAAAACAAAATAAAAACAAGGAACACATGGTTAGAACTCTCTGCTGTTACTCTGCCATTTCCAGACAAATGCAGCAAAACCTTTAAAAACCTTGTTCTTGACCCAACCACCTCTCTTGATATCCAAAAGCATCTTACCCAAACTGTCCTCAGTTCAAAGTTACTAGCACACTTGGACGCTAGTTACTGTGCATTAACACAGAACCCTCATTGACAATTTATGCCATAAACTATTAAATTATGCCATATTTTCTCCTTATGAACATCCTTATTTAGCAAGGACATCCAGTGCTTAATATCCACTTGTACAGTCTGTGACCTTAAAGAATGAGGAAACTCAGATGCACGGTGAATTTGTGACCTGCCCCATCAAACACTTGTTTTGCTATTTAAAATTTTACTAATTTTAGATTAAATATTATTTAAAGTTTACTAATTAGCATTTTACAGGATGTTTTCCTCAACACTTTCAAAGTGCTCCCAGGCCTCAGTGATCTGCTTCACCCTGTGCCATGGGACAGGCCTAGATCAGGATGGCCCTGGGCAGCTTCAAGTAATTTAAATGCTTAGAGAAAAAACTTCCATGCATCACACAAAACTGAGGGGGATGCTATTCATATAAAAAAGAGAATGCCAGTAGAGCCTGCACAGCAGCTTACTCACCCATCAGCAAAATATGGCTGTGATTTATCTTGTTCTTCCAAGATGTTAGACACAAGTCCATATAAATCTGTTTCACTACCATAATCATTCCTTTCAGGCTGAATCCTGAAAATAATTACTTATATTAAAAAAAATTAATTAAGCTTTAAAAAAAAAAAAAAAAAGTTCACTGATTCCTTTGACGTAAAATTTCTATCTGTTAAAAATGAGTACCTGGACTTCACATTAATCTGAGAACCAGGAGGCTGCTTACTATCGTCTCCATAGATAGACCATGGTGCGTATAAAAGGGAAGAGTCCACAGGTGCAGAATATTCTGATGTTGAAAGGGAAGAACTGTAGGTCTGAGGTAGCTCTATACTATCTTCATTCTACATTTTAGATAAAATAATTTTATTTGTGTTAACATTTATCACATCAAATTGTCATTTCATTGCAGAGCGGCGGTAGGAAGCGATACCGAAAAAGAGATTTTACTCTCAGTTCCATATGGCTTTTGCCCGACTGGACTCTACTTCACATCTCAGTTTTCCATGTCCGTAAAACACTTCTGTGAACAAAAAACAGCCCCCCTGCGGGACTGAACAGAGAGGAGTGAAGTCACAAGTCTACCACAGAGTAAGTAATGGATCTCGAAGGTAATCAGGAAGAGGCTTTATTAATTTGAATTTTGCACCTCAGGGAAGATTTATGGCTACAAATGCCAAAAAGGAGTGATCTAATGTACTTAACTCCCTTGACATTTTCTACTGAGAGGTCAGACTGGGAAGACTGCTGTTCAGCAGACTACTTTCTATAAGCACAACGTCTGGATTTGAAATTTATGGTATGCCACAGAAATATCTGCTCAGCACCTAAGGTTCTCCTTTTTACCAGCTTCTCAGCTAAAAGAAATATTTTAGCTAACAAAAAAAATTAATCACCACATGCCTCCCTAATCGCCATATGCTTTCACCTGTAAAGCGCTCTGCCAGCTCCTACCACCTCTGGACCTTTCTTTTCAAAAGCTCAACTTCTGTTAACTACTCCCCATTTCTAATCCCCTCTGTTCATCCTCATTTTTTTGACTGTTCTTTTAAGTCACAACCTCTTGACTTTGCTGTTATGACACCTCTTTTTTTCCCCCCCACTCTTCATCATTTTCACTCCTCACACAACCACTTTCATCTTCTATATTCTTCATTTTACTCTTTCTAAGGGAATCCAGCACAAATAGTGAACCCAGTACAAATTACTTCAGCGATTACCTTTCAGCTACAGATCTATTTTCTCTCTTTCCCAAGCTGGCCCTAACTAGTCCCACATTTTAACATGCCAAAGTTAAGTCTTGCATGGCTCCCTCTCAGCTAAACACAACTAAATTTGAAGTCTTGATTTCTCCTCCCACACTGTTCTTTGCTCCACACTTTCTCTCATGCTGGTCAGTGTTACCTCTTAGCCATTTGCCAGCTTTCTATACAACCACCTGCATCTTCTGCCACTCTTCTTCATAACTAAACTAAGCTATAAGTTTAGGTGTTTTTTTGAACTTTTAGTTTTCCTAAAACTAATAAAATCTGAACTGATCTACTGTCCTTTCCTCTTTCCATTATTTTAAGCCCCACTTCTCCTGTGATGTTCACAATAGACCAATCAATAAACTGAGAGAAAAAGTGCACAATAAACAAAGCAGAAGACTTAAGATATGAACCATGAAAGTGATCAGAAAAACAGAAAAAGGAGAGCAATTCCATCACTATTCTGAAATATTTTTCAAATTGAAGTATCTTCTGAAGGATTCTTTTTTTTTAATTTGATATGATGACAGAAATAATTTCTTGATCGATCAGAAGACAGATATACAATAAAGAGACTTACGCTATTTTAGACAAAATAGGTAAGGAAATAGAAGATGAAATATACAATAGGTGAACAACCTTTATTGTGACTGTATTAAAAAAACAAACTGTGCTTCATGATTAATATTACCTTAGATATTACAAATAAATCAAACATGGCTATTATATTCTACAGCATAAGCAACTGTATTAGAAATACTTGTTGATTGTTGTGTTGTTGAAAAACAACCCAAACTCTTAAAAATATATATATAAAAAAAAACTCATTTATAATTCAACTGAACCTGTGATTTGTAGCAATCATATAATGAGCCAGAGCCTGTCATTACACTGCTGAACACATCAGTCAGCCTCCCACCGGACTCCGTGCTGCTCCAGCAGCGACTGCCGCCTCTGAACGCGACTTTAGGCTATGCAAGACACAGGAAAAATAAAAACAAGTCGGACATAATTACACATAGATCTAAGAATTTCAGACTTTATATACTTCAGCTCTTCAATTTACCTGCAGATTCTGCTAGTCTAAGTTTTCAGATGTTCTACATATTGACATTTTAGCACTTTTATATTTAGTCTTAGCTAAAAGACCATTCCAGCAAAATATAGGGATTTCCTAAGGTGTTCAAAGACAAGGGAGATGCAGAGCAAAGGAAAATCTGCTTTGTCTGTGTTACACTAGCTATCTTGAGTTTTGCAACAGCTAAAAATGCAACAGAAAAATACCAGATTGCGTAGGTAAGCACTAATGTCATCATCCCTTTCACCCACAGTGGAGGAGTCACTTGGCCATTTCTAGATCACAAGACACCTCTTATCGATAACTATCATTGTATCACTGTTCTTATTACATAAATTACACGAACGCAGACATCCGCATTTCAGGAACTTGAGTCTGACCATAATACACAAGCCAGGAGCTGCCGTGAGAATCTAGCCTGATCTGTAACTACTTCCACATAAGAAACACCCTCCTTCCCCACCTCTGCTCTCTGCCAACAACCTGAAGTCTTAAGAATGGATGGCTGGTGGAAGAAGGGGATGAAAAGAAACCGAAAAAAGGGCTTCTCTTTCTCCCCTTTTTTTCAGAAGGCTGAGGTACACAGAAAATGAAAACTAAAATAAAGCTAAGTAAATACTTAGGGTATAAAAGTTACTTTTATGCTTTAAACATGACAGCTGTCCCTCATTTGAAACGGCTATCAAATTTAGGAAAAGTTGAAGCTTTACAACATTAGGGTTCCAAAATAAAAGAACTTCTACAGACTGATAGGTTATATAAACCATGCAGTGTTAACTGCTTGCCCTTATTACTGCCTCATATGAAGCATCAGAGGTAGGGGTGCATTTTTTAAGTACTTCTCTTACTGGAGGGTGACTCTGTATCTCAGATTTGCAGGCTACAGTTTGATCTTCCTTCTAGTTTAAATGAACAGTTATAGGGATGTATTTTAACATACAGGTTTTAACATACATATTCTAGACAAACAAACATGCAAAGTCAGAATCAATTACTGTGGAACACAGCCCCATTTCTTATACCACTTATGCCATATTTTCTCCTTATTTTGTCCTTATTTAGCAAGGGCACCCAGTGCTTAATATCCACTTGTCTGCGGATATTAATGTAACAGTCTGCGACCTTAAAGAATGAGGAAACGTAGACTCATGGTGAATTTGTGACCTGCCCCACCAAACACACTCATTTTATTATTTAAAATTTGACTAATCTTACATTAAATACTATTTAAAGCTTACTAATTAGGATTTTACAGGGCATTTTCCTCAACATTTTTGAAGTGCTCCGAGGCCTGAGATCTGCGTCACTCTGTGCTAGGGGACACACCCAGCTCAGGACAGCCCCAGGCAGCTCCAGACACCCTCTGGGGAGGGCACGAGCAGCGCTAGCCTTTAAATAACAGGTTTTAGAGAGGGGAGCCTGCAAAGCCTCGCCAGCCCCCTGTCCTGCTCAGGTACCGGTGACCAGGCAAAGCTCGGGCCGCGGGATCGCTCCCGTCACCCGTTAGATAGGCCCAGCTCCGCCACCGCCGCCT
>VZSV01000336.1:186491-220165 GCA_013398735.1 Nothocercus julius
CCGCGATTCCTGGCGGCTCCCTTCGTCCTCCCGCCCGTCCCTTCGGCGCCGGCTCTTCCTGCCTCTGCCCTACGGTGGCTCCCCGTGCCGGCAGCGCGGCGCAGGGCTGGAGGGGTGCCACGGGGGAACTTCGGGGGTCGCCTAAGGGGGGCCTGGGGTAGCCCCTCGGGTCAGCGCTGTGGGGTGTCCTGAGGAGCACCGCGACCCTCGGCTGCGCCCTTGGCACGTGTCGGGCAGGACTTAGGGGTCCCCCAGGGGAACTGTGGTGCCGGGGGGACCCCTTTGTGGTGTGGGGCAGGACCTTGGGGTCCCCCAGGGGAGCTGTGGAGCCGGGGGGGGGGGCCCTCGGCCGTGCAGGGTGGGTGTGTGGAGCCTGGCGAGCACCGTGAGCCCCCGGGGACCCCCCTGGCCAAGAGGCACCCTGGTAAAGACCAGCAGAAGACAGAAGGTGGCAGCTTGTAACCCCACTGCTGTGCTGGTCCACGCGATGTTGCATTAAGTCACACCTTAAATACTGTCCTGTGCTTTTTATGCTATATATATATATATACACACATATATATATGTATGTATATATATATATACACACACATATATAAGCCAATATTGCTGACCGCTTAGGTAAAATTACTACTTGGCCTCCAAAATGGTAAAATTGTAAGGGAACATTCTAATCTGTCAAATCACTTTTTTTTTTTTGGCATCTTAACCATCCTGCTTTTTCCAGTCCAATCTCCAAGTGCTGCGACTTGCAGCGAAGGCTGCTGCTCCCTTTGCCGCAAACTCCGTCCGCCTTCGCCAGGCAGCAGCTTCACGAGTTGGGTTGTTTGTTGCTCTTCTGCCCTGGCTGAAGCAGTGCGGTGATGGGGGTCCCAGTGGATGAGGCGCTCATGGTGTGTCACGTTCTGGCGCGTGGCTCCTGCAGCAGATGCTGCAGTCAGGGATAGCATTGGAGGTTCCAGCGGTGCCAAGAAATTTGGCCCGCATGTAACTATGCGTCATGGGCTAGCGAAGGTACCAAAGAGCCACCTTGGAGATGCTCTTGACTAACTGGACTCAAGAATTGTGTGTCATGCTGTCAGTTTCTTAAAACAGCGTTTCGGCTCTCCCTGCTCCCAGCTCGGTGCTCTCGCTTCCTCTCTTGCCATTTTCTTTTTCATCTCACCCTTTGCTGAGCTGGTTCATCCAGTTAAGCCTGGAGAAATCTACTTTTTTTTTTTTTTTTTTTTTAAACTAGTATTTTTTTTCCAGCTCTCTGTATTTGGAAAGTTTCAGCACTTTTATCAGTGGTAAGATCGCATTGGCAGTGATGAACATCACCCTGAGACTGTGGCTCTCTCTGAGCTGAAAGGATCTGGTCTTGCTGCTGTTCTTGCTCACCTGAACCTGCACTGAGCCCTTTCAGCATGTCGAGTTCACAGAGAACCACCTAGAAGTTTTGAGAGTTAGTTTTCTGTTGCGCCAGTGTGCTGAAAAGCCCTAGTGAATGTCTGAGAGCTAGAAGGTGGTAGCTGAGCACGTGGGGAGGCAGGAGAAAGATCTTTCCCGGCTTTTTCCTGGTGCTGAGCTGTTTCTGGACATCTCAGACAGTTGGTACTTAGTGGCCACATAATCTGGCATTTGAAGTGTGTGCTGCTTCCCATGGAGTTATCAGGAAGCTTGTTATTATTAGGTGTTTTCATGAGTTATCCATAAATATATGTTTGCAGAATTGTCTCCTTATTTAATGCTGAGAGTTCCTAAGCAGAGTCACTCTGTGAGCTCGGTCCAACCATGTGCTGTGCCAAATGCTCTTAATGTAAATTAATAAACAGGCTGTCATCTGCCTGCAGCTTGTGTGGGATAGTGCCGGCTCTGAGGAGGATGCAGAGGTCGCTGGAGCAGGCGGCAGCTCCGTCTGTGTTGTGGCACCGCGATCCTTGCCCGGCTTGTGCTCCCTGCCTGTGTAAATAAGGGCGAACGGGTGGGCGGGCGGAGGTGTGTGATAGCTCTAGGTACAACAGGTGAGTCGGATGCGGGGATTCTGGTGATGTTCTCTTTTCAGTGTTTTAATAGTACTTAAACCTGGCGAGCGGGTAGATTAAGCTTTAGTGATGCTTGTGGCCTGAGAAAATGCCCTACAGGGAACTTCAGGGCTCCCTATCTTTTATTAGACCAGTGGGGTTTGATTTGTGTGTGTGTGTGTGCTTAGAGATAGAGATAAATTAATGACTGCCGTGAAGCAGAAGGGAAACATAATCTTTAAACTTCCAGTAATATCTTAAAATACTAAATATGTTAATAACAAATAAATAATATGTTAAATAATCTAGAGAAATGCTAGGCTGAATATTATTAATTTGCCAGTGCTTTTCCAATGATGTTTCCCTGCTCCCATAATGGCACCAGTTTTCCTCAGTCGCAAGGGAGGGACTGATTCACCGTTATTGGAGTTTACAGGAAAAAACAGCTGTCAACCGTTAGAAATAATGGCAGTTTCTGATGCAGCTCGTTCTCCGTGCACGGGAGGCAGTAGGTGTGCTGAGCAGAGCGCCGGCCGAGGCTTCGCTCGCTCGCGTTGCTGCAGCAGGAGGGTGGCAGCCTGTCTGGCTGCCTCTGCCGCTGGGCTGCGCTTTCCTGGCGCTGCGCCTGGGCTTCCAGAGAAGGGGCTTTGCTGGGGGCTTTGCTTGAAGGAGTTTTAGAATTACATGAGAGCTGCAACTTGTACAACCCAACCTTTCTTTTATTTTTAATTTACTAGGTGATACTCAGAACAGATAAGAGAAAAGGGGAATTCCGTAGCGCAGTGACAGGAAGGATCAGTCTTTTCCCTTTGCAAAAGGGCTTCATGTCTGTCTTATTAGAAGTGATGTGGCTTTCACTTGATTTCCAGCAGATGTTGAGTGACCTTGCAGAATGGGACCATAACTCATAGAAGAGCCTGTGCCTGCAACAGCCTCCTGCTGCAGTGGAGTATCAGTCAGAGACTGTGGTGGTTGCAGAAGTCGGTGCGAGAGGCAGGTTGTCCCCTCTGCGCTATGTGATGCAGAGACATTGCTGGACTAGTGCTCTCCCCCTTGTGCTCCTTGCGGTCAAGCAAGGGTGATTTGAAGGGCAGTTTGATAGAAGCTTTGAAATAATTAGGGTGGGTTTTATGTTAATTTGTAATGCTAGACAGTCTGATTTCTCCCTCTTTCTGCTCTCATAAGGAATCAATATTTGAAGTGTCATCAGGCACCTAACAAAACATTTATGAATTGAGTTGCTCCTTTCTGGTAATGGTACTGATCCTTCTAGCACTGCCTATTTTTTTCCATTATTTCCTAGCATATAATATACAGAAATAGTTTTTTTGGAAGTGCTTTCAGGGAAAGGGGGGGGAACTTCGAATCTGAGATCGCTGAGATCACTTCTGCAGCTATTCACCTGCCTTGTGAAATCACCCTGATACATTAGTGTCCTTCTTACAGGACTTCTGCATTGCAAAAACCTGTGTGAGATTATTTAGGGTAAAACTTTCAGTCATGTGACTATTTAAATTTTGCCTTTCCCTCAGGTGGGGATTATCTAACCTTGTCATTGCTCGCCCATCAGTCACCTTTGATTAATTTGATGTTGTATCTGTTGCAGCAGAAATAGTTCAATTTGAAGCC
This sequence comes from Nothocercus julius, assembly GCA_013398735.1. Classification (NCBI taxonomy): domain Eukaryota; kingdom Metazoa; phylum Chordata; class Aves; order Tinamiformes; family Tinamidae; genus Nothocercus; species Nothocercus julius. The sequence goes on from VZSV01000336.1 coordinate 190,124, forward strand.
AGTTAAAATTAATAAAAGTTAACAGAATTAAAGTTTATAACCTCCTGTCAACAGAACTCTTGCAATTTAAGAAAACTTGATGTTGAGAATGAAGGAGATGATCCCTTTTCAAACAGGTCGCTAAAAGAACAAATGTCCTGGGATTCCTCAGTTGAATTCATTTCTTGGTGCATCTCCAGGCAAGCAGGGCATTGCTGGAACGGACGTGTCCTGTGCGTCTTTGCTGGTTAATGTCTTCTGTGCCTGCAGAAAAGGTTTACTGGGTTATTTTAGGTATTAGAATAATGTAAGTAATCAAAATTTAAGTAAAACTACCTGTGGAAGAGCAGTGGGAGAGAGGCCTTAAGAGACTCTTTTGGCTGTTCTGTTTTTTTTCTCAGGTGTAGGTTGTGATTCACATCCTGGTCCTCTATTGCCAGCACTGAGGAGCCTGCAGAGGCCGGTTGTCCCCTTTTAGCATAAGAAATGTGGCAAAATTTGATGTTTGTGTTAGGTATCTGAGGGAGAGCAGATTTATTTTAACCTGTGCCTTAGAAAAGTGCAGTTGTGTGTTACAGAAGTGGCCCCGTTTCTGTCCTTCCTCTCTGAAGAGCTTCTTGATTCGGCAGGAAGCCTGAAGGTGCCGTTCGTGGTTGTTCATCTGCCACACGCACTGATAGTGGGGCTGCTTTTCTCAGTCTTACTAACTTTAGGTCAGTCTGTTAACTTTTACTTTTTAGCTTACCTAGTTGACATTGAATCTTACATTGTCTTAAAAATGGACACATGCTTCACGCAGCATTGCAGGACAAGGGTCCTTCCAAACCTTGTATCTAGAAGGAGAAGGCAGCAAAGGTATGTCCCCCACAGCCCATTTTTGGGGTGGTGATGTGTCACGCTTCTCCACATGGGCAGGACAGAATGACTCCTCCGTGTTAAATATATGCCTCCTGGCCAGGGACTAGGAGACATCTGTGAAATTCCTGATTTTTGAGTATAGGTTTCATAAGCCGTCCATCTTCAGAAGTCTCTCACCTTCCAGGACTTGGAGAGTTGTGTTGGAGAAGATCCTGCCATTAAGATGAATGGAAAAGCCCAGTATCCTCTTACTCAGTTTTGACCAGCGGATATGACCTCTTTTTATATCAAGGCTCAGTATATAGTTCTTTGGATGCCCTGCACCAGCACTGCTATGTTCTTTGCTGTGTTTAAATGTCAGATGATCAGACCAGAAAGGTCAAATATTTGAGGCAAAAAAAAAATGTAGCTCTTTTTTTTTTTTTTCTTTTCCCCCTGCTCTCATGGGATGCAAATAAAACAGTGACCCTCTGCTAAAAATTCCTGAAGAAGTCATGCCCTAAAGGTGTAGCAAGTTACATGCCGTTTCTGTGAAACCTGTAAGGTACTACACCTTAATAGCAACCCCTTCTACCTGGGCAGCGTTTCGTGCATTGGCGCCTAGGGAAGGTTGGTGCTGGATGTGGTTGTTGCTGTTGTAGCAGCAGCCCGGGCTTTGGCAAGACATATCCCACATGTAAGACAGTATTTTAGATATTGTCCTGTTGCTGTTGGGTATCTTTTCTAAATAAATGGCAGGAAATGTGAACCCAGTAGGAGTCCTTGGAGATAGTGGGTCAAAATCCTGCGATTCACAGTTGAAATCTTAGTGATGGTTGTGCAGTGTTTTGTTCCATTCAGGCTTTTTAGAAGAGGCTGAGATGAAACATGGCAAATCACGATTCCTTGTGATTAAATTGTAGGTTGTCTTGGCTTGCAGAAGAAATCAGAGGTAACGTTGACTGCAAAAAGATCTGTGCTGATCACAAATGCAGATATTTGGGGCTGTTACTGCTGAACTGGAAAGTGGGGTTGATGCTTGTGTTGAACCAGGAGGCAGCTTTCTGATTAATACAGCACAGTGCTATAGGGATATCCCTTTACTGACACTATTATAAAGAAGTACAGAGAAGGGTGTCTTTGCTGGACAAAACAAGCTATTTAATTAAATTATAGATGCTGTATTACTGGCTTATAGAGTATCTCCTTTAAGACGCTTGACTCTCCTGAGTGATTTTATCAGAGAACCTTTTAGTGAGTGGTGCTGCCTTGATTTTAAGAACAGACCCTGCCTGCACTTTTATTAGGTTCTGGCCATTTCAAAGCGGCTGTGGTCTTACTATTCCAGTGTTTCTTACCTGGGGATGTGCTGGTATTTTCATTTTACTCTTTATAATTGTTAACAAGAAATCTAGCAATGACTCTACTTGAAACAGCTGTTCATTAGCTCAGAACAGAACCTGACTGCATTTGAGCTGGACTTGCTTGCGTTAAATCTTGGAAATTTCCAATGTGTTTCTGATAACATTGTAATAAAATGGGAATAGTACAGCCAAATCCCCAAGCCAACATGCTCATTTTGAACTGTTTGGGGTGAAAAAACATTGAAGTTGCAGAACTCTAACTGTAGAACTGAATTCATGGGGCTGTGACCTTTGCAGGCAGTGTAAGCAGCAGCCACCACCCTGAAAAAAAACATATTCTCTGATAGCGAAGGTAGGTAATTCCATCCTAATAAAGCGGCTTTCACTTGCTAAGGTGGGAGTGGTGCCTTGGTGCCTTCCTGGTGGCTTTAGGAAGCATGGGGAGCTGGTGGCTCCCAGTGGGAGCTTCCTGCTCGGGTAGAGGGAGATGAGCGTCTCCTCAGCACTCTGTGTTTAGGCTCTGCTGGTGTTGGCTCTCCTGGTGTATCTTGACTTAGCAAGAATTTTGAATATTAAGCCTGACATTTTTAACTTTCCCAAGGCAAACATTCCCCTTTTAATGGAAGAAACAGTTGTTTATGATCGTGTTGCATAGAGAGCATGTAGCTACTTCCAAATCGGAGTAAGAGCTTCTAGGTCAAAGGGAGCAGATGGAAAGGAGGGTCCTGAGCAGGTGCCCAGGTGGCTTGTCCTGGGGGACAGTGCTCGGCCTGCTGTGCCCAGCGAGCCTCTGATTAGAGATTTGAAGGGGAAACCTGTTTTGCCAAACCTGTAGTTTCTAAAAAGTTATTTGTCTCTTCTTATGCAAGCAGCATGCAGAGCTCTTCAAGATTTACCAGAATATATAGTTTTCACACAGATTTAGGATGTCTGCCATTGCTGACTCGGCCGCCTGTTGTGGGCACCATGCAGCGTCTCTTTCATCATTTTATTGATCACCATCTTGGAGGGAATTTTGGTTCTGTCTGTCTGCCCACTGGAGAGGCCATCGCAGCCCTGGCTGCCTCCCTGAGGAAGCCCTTCCCAACCACGCTCAACGTGGCTGTGCTAGCACTGCTGTTACTGGGCACCTCTCCTTTCTGCTCATCCTTTCACTCAGTGTTGTTTTCCCTCTCTGCTCTTTAGCTTGGTGGCACGTGTATGTATTTTAGGAGAGAGCCGTTGTAATCCTTCTTGGGCTTTTCCTGGGCTGATTTATCTGCTCCCAGGCTGTCGCTGACCCAGCTCTGCTTCAGCTCATCTTTCTGGGTGCTGGTGGTTCTTGTGCCGCAGGCTGCGGGCGGCTGCAGTTTTGATGCTCATCTCTGCTCTCTTTTCTTCCCTTTCTTTGTGCTTGACCCACTGGGTGTTTTAGGACAAGCTGTAGCGGGCAAAGCTTCAGGCACTTCTCTTTTCCAGCAGGAAACAGAATAATGTTGCAGGGTCTACATAGCATCATCTCGGTTCTCTGTTATTATTCAGCTCTCCTCCACTGGCGTATTCCTTCCTCTTTTTAAAATCTGACTTTTATTTGCAGACTTCTAGCAGTGAATGAGCATCTGGTTTGTAACCCCTTTGCCTGCGTCACGTGCCCTACCAAAGGGGACACGAGGAGGTTGGACATCTGCTGCATCCCTGGGCAATACAGACTAACCTCCCCTATACCAACTGCCTCGCAGGTTCTTTGCTGCCCTCTTTGCTGCACTAGAGACTCAAAGGTATTTTGCTGCTTGGAGCTGTTGTAACAGAGCTTGGGTGCCTTTTGAGGTGCTGATCTATATCTCCTATACATCTAACAGTGGGATTTGCAGAGGAAACTTCAGTTTCTACAACTCCGAGTCATTGTCCTGTTTCTGCACGGTTATTTGCCAAAAAGTGTGTAACAGAAATTAAATATATAAAATATATGCATATATCTATAGGAACATGTATTTGCGTATGCATATGTATTATGTAAGAGAAAATTTTAGCTATATAATGCTTTAACAGTGTTTGTCTTGTACAGGAAAGAATGCAGAGAGCAAAACCTGCCTCTGCTTTAAAAGCTGTTTCATAATCTCTGGGGTGGGATTAGGAAATTAAATGAGTTAAGCTTTCCTGTGTCAAATGAAGAGCATCTTTGCCTGAGCATTTAGTGTTAGCTCTTTTATTCAGCAACGACTGACAGGGAGTAGCACATTTCTATTATGTGCCACCAACGTTACCTCCTGGGGAGTCTGAGTAGCAGGAAACATGTTGTCCTTTAGCTGCTTCTATCATCAGCCTTAACAATTCACAAATGTTAAGGATTTTTTTGTACTGTATGCTCACACTTCTCTAAGGTGGAATATTCCAGAGATTTTATTGTTCATTCTCTCTGCAGTTGTGTTTAAAGCAGCAGTGCCTTGCTGATGCTTAGGATACTTGTCTTGAAATTCAGAAATTTCATTCCTATGTATATATGAAAATACCTGAATAATGTAGCATGGTCTCTGGGTTGAAGCAGCTGAGATCTTCCAAAACTTAAGGACAGCATCGTTTCATTTTTCGGGAGACGAAAACTAGATTGCACACACTCTGAAAATTCCTGAAAGATTGGCCATTAGGGCATTTATTTCCATCATGAAGCTATTTGTTCGTTGGGGTAGCTGACAAATGCTCTGTAAAAGTGAAACGTAGCAGCGTGATTGAGCCTCCTGTCATTGGGTTTTGCTACTTACCCCAGCTCAGCAGCAGCGTCGCGTCGGCATCGAGCCGGAGCCGGGGCCTTCCTGTGCCGTGTGGCGGGAGAGCCCTCGCTGCCTCGTGGACTCCCGTTTTTCTCTATGTGGACAGGAGAGGTAGCGGAGCAGACATGGGTGGAGGCAGAGCCCTGGTGAGAGGTGCTGCATGGCCGTACGTGGAGGGTGGGCGCCCTTAGCTGAAGAGCCCTCGGAAACGTGGCGTGGCCTGCACTGTGGGGTCACCTCCCTGCACGTCTGCTGTCCGGGGCCTCCCCTGCTTGCACTGCTTGAGGCGTCTTTTGCTCTTTTAAGTCTAACGGGTCTCCGTGGTGGGCACGGGAGTGACTGAGATGTTCCTGGGTTCCTGGTGGCGTTTGCTGTCAGCTGCAAGATCTGCTCCCGTGGCTTGATAGAGCTGAGTCTTGAGCTGCCTTGCCTAGTAGCTCAAAATCAGCTTGTGCACGAGAACCTGACGCTTTCCTAGAAACTCTCTTGGGGATTTTGCTTCCTCTCCTCCCTCGTGTTTGGTGCCCAAGGAAATGAGAGTGTCAGGAGGCAGAAAGGAAGGAGGCTCCAGAGTTTTGTGCTCGTCCTGAGCTGGACTGCAAAGTGCAAGAGCTGGAAGCGTCCCTGGGCACTGCTGTCCCCCGGTCTGTGGCTCGTGTTGCAGGCTTGTGCTACTGCTTTTATGCCAGCAAACGGATTTGGGAGCAGCCACTGTGTGTGTCCTCACAGCCCGTATCCCGTGGACAGCAGCGCTGGGGTTGTGTTGGAGAGGGGAGCTACAAGGAAATGTTCCCCTCTGCTCCATATCGCCTCCAGTGCTCTAGAACTGTGTGTTCCTCCAGCTCTGGGTGCTTTCTACCTGAAATATCATCTTTTACATAACTAAGTTTTCGCAGATTGTCCCTGTACGCTTGCAAAAACCTGCTTGCCTTTGAAGGACAAGCTCCTTTTGCACGACTGTGTTCATTCAAAACCACTTCTGTGTAATGCTTGTGTATAGAGGCATTAAAAACGGCCTTGGAGCTTGGGGGAGGCATTTTCATGGAGCTGGGAGTGTTGCACAGGTTATAGATCCTCTCTGAAGCGCTGGATGTTGTTAAGAGAACAGGAGATGACGACTCATGGGGCGGGTTGTACAGTCAGCGCTGATACTGCTGCGGAAACAACCACGTTGCTGCACGTGTCGAGGAAGCAAGGACGTCCCGGCACGCGGTTCCTGCGCGAAGAGGAGGGTTTGCCCTACGTCCATGTAGGTTTATGTGCAGGGATGTATACATCCCTGTGGGATCCTGTATACGTGCCTGTACCCGCAGCACAGCTCGCACGCTGCCGGCAGGAGCGTGGCCTTTGCTGGGTGCGTGTGTTACGTGTAGGAAGTGCTTTGTCAACGAGGATTAAAAATGCATTCGAGGACTGGTGCTATAAAAACCTTTAATCCACGGGTCCCAGGTACTGATTTTTCTCCAGAAATAACCTAATGCGTTTAGTAGAGTATGCTTTTTTAGAAAACAGTCCCATCACGTGTGAAAGAAGTGGTGCTAACGTGGTGAATGCTTTTCTTTCTTCGTGTTGTATTGAGTGCCAAAAAATGGTAAGCCTGAAGAGGCAGGCTGGACTTCACTAAGCTTCTGGAAAATACATGCTTTTTTGTGATGAAAATATTTAATTCTTGTTTTACACTCCAGATTCAGAGAGCTAAAACTGTTTCAAGGCTGCAAAACAGCATCCTTTCTTGTTGTCAGACTTGTGAAGGACAATTAACTCAATCATTCAATCAAATTATCTATTAGTCTTTTTCTAAATAGCATTTTTTTTTTTTAGGAAAGAAATACGTTAGTGCATAAAAAGCTGTTGAGCGCGCTTGCTTAAACCTATGAAGAAAAGGATTTTCTCTGATTCTTTTCTCACATGGCCTGAAGGCGTAGGGGAAAAAGATTGAACAGGATGGAAATCATGAGAAATCATTTAGATGTTTGCATGAGGATCAGGGTTTTTCCTCCTTGTATTGCTGGGATTTAGGGGTGTCTTGAGAAAATATATTTTGAGTTAATTTTTAGAAACTATCTGTCAGTGTTGACATATTGTCATGGGGAGAGGGAAAGCCTGGGCTGAGTGTTGGGGTTTCGTTATTTTGGCTGCTGACAGCAGAGGAGTGTTAGGATATGGGAATCATGAGGATCCATCACCAAGATAACATCACCTGTCTTACACTTTTCTTCCCCCGGTAAGTTTTAGGTATTTTCCCCATTCTAGACTTATAAAATGCAGAGACTTTTGGATACAAACATCTGTGACAATTAGAAGCATCTGGAGAAACTGTGAAGGGAAACGGGAGCTTGTCAGTGATGGTAAATGATGCCCTGAGGGAGTATCAGCTCTGATGAGCCCCATTTCTGTTTTGAAACCCCATTTCTGGATTGAAAGAAGCTCTGAGACTTGGAGACAAAAGGAAAAATCAAGTTTTATTTAATAATTCTTCCCGTTTCTCTCCTAGCCTATGCAAGCAGCAAGGTGTCCCACAGATGAACTATCATTAACCAACTGTGCTGTGGTGAATGAGAAGGACTTCCAGTCTGGGCAGTGAGTATCTGCGGTTGCTCTTCCAGCTTTTAACTGAAAAGAATTAATTGTCTTCAAAATTTGGGTGGAAATGAGATGGAATTTCTGTTTCAGAGAGCACAGTACAGTATGTGTTATTGTGTACTGCATACATTAACCAATTAACAAAATTCCTGTAATTCTGCGTCTTTAGAGACTTAGAATTTTGGATGTGCCTCTCTAAAATATATACTAGGTATACTTTAAGATGATAAATTTTCTTCGTTTCTTTCCTTTGTTTTTTCTTTGAAGTCTTTCTGGCTTAGGACCTGTAGTTGATTAACTAAGTATGATAATTCTTTGAATTATAACAACTGAATGAAAGACTTTGAATCCTTCACTAATGGGATCCTGCTAAAATAATGGGATAGTTTCAAATAGATTTTTAAAATTTGGCTATGTTACTAGGGCCAGCTTCTCTCTTCTCCATCATATTGGAGTACTCTGTTGGGTCAGTAAAAACTCCATCTTGTTTTCCTGCATAAGTCCAACTGGGGAACAACCAAAAAGTGGGAGCAACAATTTGGATACATTAATTGTGATTCTCAGTGACTAATAGTGGCTGATTCTGGGTTTTATTTTTGTTAGAAGGATAGAGAACACATTTTTTCAGCTGAGCCTACACAGAACCACATTTTATTTTAAAACAGAGAAAAAAAAAACCCCAAAAAACAGATAGTTTCCTTGCTTTGCTGCAGTAATAAGGTGACTCTTTAAAACCCTGCAGTATGCAGACTGTAGACAGAAATAATTGGTTTCGATGAATTTCACATGCAATAGAAAGCTGAAAATGGGTTTGAATGGTAACCACAGGGCCTCCAGTCACCCCATGAATTTTGCTAAGGATGGAAAAGAGTCTGTGAGCGGTGGGGAGGAAGGAGCTGGGGCATCTGGGGCTGGTCTTCATGTCCCCCCTTCCTGCTGTACCTGGAGAACTCCTGTGCTGCCCCGTCCACCTGCAGAACTCGGATTCCACAACCTAGTATAAAAAACAACAAGGAACAGAGCAGCAGAACTTCTACAGCCGGGAGGAGGCAGAAGTGTCTGCCTGGACAGAGCAAGTGTTCTGGTCTCTTTGTTTCCCCCACCTTAATGGGGGATTTTATCAAAGTTATTGGCTTCTAAAAAGGATCCAAACCAAATGTTTTGCCTAAAACCATTAGCACGTCCTTTCTGTAAGTATTAATTGCCTGAAATACGAATACCCCAAAGGGACCCAGCTTCCCTACCTGCAGCAACCAACTGCTTTCCTTTCCCTCTGTGGGTGAAAACCCTCTCTCCCTCCTTTCTGGAGGGAGCAGGAGGCGATACCCACTGCCCTCCCTGTTAAGCAGGCTGGCCGTGCCTCTGCCTGCACTGAGCCTCCCCTAGAGCCTTGCCTATTTCTAGAAATTGGGGCTTACTGAGAAAGCAGCATATGTTGGGTGGGGAACAGATGCTATAAATTGCTTTGCAAATTATAAGCCTGGAGTACAGAGAAATATCTCGATATTCAGTGGCTCCTGAAAACCGTCGTCATTCTGCTGCATTGCAGATGCACTGAGCAAGACCAGCCTGGTGATCTGCTGCAGTAAGTTGCACGCAGTCAGCTGTTTCAGTTCCTACCACCTTAGCCATGACTGGCTGCGCAGAAGATTTTTTGGACCAACACAAAGGCCGGTGCGTTCGCTCTCCCGTTTGCTGCTTGCTGGCCTAGAGCTGGGAATTTGACCTTGGCTCGGGGAAGTGGCTTCTCCCAGAGATGCTGCTGTAGATCTTGTCATGCTTCATTTTTTTCTGTTTTGCATCTTGTAAGTTGGACAAGTGTGAGTCATAACCTTGTGATGCCTGAGTTCATGGGGTGTAGAGCATCACTGTAGACACAGTGTTGGTCATTTAAGTGTTAAGATCTTCAGTTCCTGTGCATATTTCTACCCTGAGGGCTCCAAAATAATTTGGAAGGAGAGACGTGCTGAAAGCAGACAGAGTGCAGGGGACAGCAGTCTGGGAGGAGATGAGGGCAAGATGTCTGAGCAGCAGTCTTTCTGCTGGTTGATAATTCCTGTCCTTTATATAAATGTCTGTCTGTATTACCCAAATGCTTATTGGGATCTTTACACAGATGTGTAAGATATCTTCTCCCTTATAAAATGCTTTTCTCTTCGCTAACATAAAAATCATAACAGGTCCCTGTTACCTCTTGCAGCTTCTGCTGGTTTGCTCAACCTGATCAGCAGAATTAAGCAACCATTGGTGTCCTGAGTCTGGCCTGGGACTATTTTTAAAAATTGGCATCATGCTTCATTTTGGTGTTGATAGTTTTCGGCAAGGCTTTACACATGAATTAGTAGATCGTCAGTTTCATCCTTCAGGGCTCCTGGGATATATTTGGTCCTGGTGACTCATTGCTCCTTTTATTAATTTATAAGCAGAAGCTAGTGTTAATGAGGTTGAGACTTCCCCACGTGTCTCCATGAACTCGTCAACCTTCTTCCTGGTCAACATTGGTGCAATTTTCATTTTTCAGTTCAATTTTCCTTCTTTCAATTGCCTTCATTTTGAACATTTTTTCTTAATACTTTGCTTGCAGCCTGTGGGATGTTGCTGGTTCCTGTTGTCTTGGAGGGAGATGTGCTGTTTTTTCTTTTTACGTGCCTTTTCCAGATTTTTCTCAATCTGTCAGGATTTGGCCTTTTCTGTTCTTGTTTAACTATAGATTCCTTTCAGAAAGCTGATTTTTCTTTTTTTCCCTTCTTCTAGCTGTGTTATCTTTCTGGCCTTCTGGATTATTTCTGATGAATGGTACTCTCCAGTATAATACTGCTAATTTCTGTGCCAAATCTCGGTGGATAGCATTGTTCCTTTTATAATATTTTTTACCAGGCATTGTCGTTCCCTGCATTTTGCTTCTTTGGGATGAAACCCGGCAGTAGTGGAGCTCTTTGCTTCCTGCAGGGGTGCTGAGTTATGTAAGCGACACTCGCTGTTATGTTTTGAGCTGAATTCAATGTGCTATTCAGGACCCACCCCAGTCTAAAGGGATTTTAATGTTGAATCTTTTGCTCTCTTATAAGCAACTTTTAGTAGAGAGTTATTTTTCATCGAGTATTTTTATCTGTGAGATATTCCTGTAGCACAGTCAGAACTTGTATAGTGCTCACAGACATATCTGCCTAATACTCTGCAGCTTAATATCTTGTTTTTGATTTAACTGTGCCTTAATATGATTTTAAGCCTATGCTGCAAACCTTCAGATTCCAGTTGCTGATCCCAGAACAGTTTATGTGTAGTATCTAGTAGTTCATTTAAAATGAAGCTGTCTTTAGAGCAACATTCAGTCTTGGCTGGGCCCAATCCTTTGCCTCCCTGAAGAGGTTAATGGCACTTTTTAAGCTTCTGTGCTCCCCAGAGGTGCCCTAACCCTCAAAAGTTGGGATTTCAGGTGTGCCTCTGGCTCTGGCTTTTCCTTCTGGTCAGAGGCAGATGGTATATCCTAAACATACAGGTTTTGGGTACCATTCTTACTGAATTGCAGAAGAGCTGAGTTTGGAAGGGATCACTAGAGGTTTAGTCCACCCGCCTGCTCGAGGCATCGTCATTTAGAGCAGGGTGCTCAGGACTGTGTCCAGGCAGGTTTTGAATATCGCTGAAAGTAGAAACTCCCCTGTTTGAATGCTTTGACAGTGCTTGAACGCTTAAACACAAAAAAAGACAAACAGCATTTTCTTATGTTCAAGTGGAACTTCCTGTGCATGGGCAATTTGTGCCCATGACCTCTTCTCTTACTGGATACGACTCAGAAGAGTCGGGCTCTGTCTTTATTCCCCTCCATCAGGTATTTATACACCCTGGTAAGATCTCTCTGGCCCTTGTTTGCTCCACGTTAACCAGTCTCGTCTCTCTCTCATGCTCTCCATATGAGAGAAGCTTCAGTCCCTTAATCAGCTTTATGGCCCCTTGCTGGAGTTGTGTCAGGATGTCCATGTTTTCTTGTCCCGGGGAGCCCAGCACTGCAGATGTGGCCTCACCGGGGCTGAGCAGAGGGGGGCCTTACCTCCCTCAAGCTGCTGGCAACGCTCTTCCGAATGCAGCCCCGGCCACCGCTGGCCTTTGCCACAGGGACATGTCACCGACTCATGTTCAACTTGGTGTCCTCAGGGACCCCCAGGCCCTTTTCTACAAGGCTGCATAACTTTATGTCTTTCCAGCTGAAGGACTTAGTGAAGCCCAGGTGAGGTTTCCAGGTGAAGGACTTGGTGTTTAACTTTGAACTTTATGAGGTTTCTGTCTGCTCTTTAGCCTGTTGAGGTCCTTCTGAAAGGCAGCACAGTCACTGGGTGCATCAGCTACTTCTCCAAACTGTCCTGTCTGCAGACTTGCTGTGGGTACATTTAGTCCCACCCTCCAGGTCCTATTAGAAGAGGCTAATCAGTATTGGCCCTAGTATGGAGACCTGGGGCACATCACTGCTGTCTGGCCTCCAGCTTCACTTGGTGCTGTAGCTGCTGCCCTCAGCTCTTCCATTTAGCTCCACCTTTCACTGGATTTGTCAGATTGGGCAGACACGATTTCCCCTCTGTGTATCCATGCTCACTGCTCCTGATCACCTTTCATATTTGGAAATGGCTTCCAGGATTATTTGCTCCATCACCTTCTTGGGGAGTGCCAGTGGGGCTGAGTAGCTTGTAGGTTTCTGGATCCTCCTCTTGCCCTTCTTGAAGCTGGGAATGACATTTGCCTTCTTCCAGTCCTCAGGAACCTCCTCTGATCACCAGGAACTTTCCATTAAATGCTTTGCTTTCCTCCTGTCGTGTGTATAGGGAGCCAGACCACCTAGGATAGGTTTCTGGATTTACCTCTGGAGCAGGAGGTGGAAAAGGAGGGCTGCACATCCCTGTATTTGGAGCACTGTAAGCAGCTAACAGGTGATACAAGGCCAGAACAAGCAAAGAATCAAGTCTCTTGCCCACCTACAAGAGGAGGTATATATCTATATGTGATGTGTTTAAGATGCTTTCTTCCCTTGCTTTCCTGTGTGTTTGGGCTAGGGTGAGTGAGTGATGTCTGGTCTTTGTGGTTATGCCAGCCACACATTTCCTCTAGTCTCAGAAGGCCATATGTTCTTTCCGACCATGTTGAAACCATTACATCGACATGGTGTCATGTATATGTATGCAGCAGATGGACTTGGGGATGCCGCCGGAGTTACAGTTCGCACGCAAGGGACGATGTGTGTGCCGCGGTCCTGCCGGGCGGGCGCGCGGGCTCCTGCCCTGCGCTGCGCGGGAGAGCTGGGGGCAGGCGGGCGCAGGGCAGTGGGAAGCCCCTGAGTTGGGGCCTCGTAGACCACAGAGTCACAGGAGGGTTGAGGTCGGAAGGGACCTCTAGAGATCATCTAGTCCAACCGCCGTGCTCCAGCAGGGACACCCGGAGTATGTGGCACAGGGTGGCAGCCAGGTGGGTTTTGAAGATCTCCAGGGAAGGAGCCTCCACAGCCTCTCTGGGCAGCCTGTTCCAGGGCTCTGGCACCCTCACAGGAAAGAAGTTCTTCCTCACATGGAGATGGAACTTCCTCTGTTTCTAATTTGTACCCTTTACCCCTTGTCCTGTCACTGGCCACCACTGAGTATTGTTTGGCCCCGTCCTCTTTACATCCTCCCCTCAGATACTTATACATATTGTTAAGATCCCCTCTCAATCTTCTCCAGGCTAAACAGGCCCAGCTTGCTTAGTCTTTCCTCATACCATAGATGTTCCAGTCCCTTCATCATCTTCGTTGCTCTATACTGGACCCTCTCTAGAAGCTCCATGTCCCTCTTGTCCTGGGGAGCCCAGAACTGCCCCCAGTACTCCAGGTGTGGCCTCCCCAGAGCTGAGCAGAGGGGCAGGATCCCCTCCCTGGACCTGATGGCAATGCTCCTCCTCATGTAGGCCAGGATCCCATTGGCCTTCTTGGCCACGAGGGCGCATTGCTGCCTCATGGATCATATGGGTGGTTAAAGATCACATGAACTGGTGGCCACACAGATCACTGGGGTAGTTAAAGCAAAGAACAAGGTGATGTCAAGTGTGATTCTTCCATCACTGCTGTCTCTGGTATACACAATTCCCAACTTGCTTTCATTTTGCTTTCTGAAGCAACCAGAAGTCAGTCTGTCGTATGCTGGGAACTATCATGCTTAATCTTGAGACAAATTTGTGCAGCTTTTGGTCTGTCTGTTCCTTACAGTGTAGTTTTGGGGAGTGACAGGCAGGCACACGCACTTGCCGCTGTTGCTGCAGCTTGTGACTGTTGGCTTTGTTCTGTTTTGGTTGTAGTAGTCCCTGTCTTATGGTCCCATGTGTGAGTTCAACAGGATCCATCCACCACAAGCAAACAGTGTGGTTGGCCCAAGACCATATATCATCTTGTTTCTTGTTCAGAAATTCATGCATTTTTGTCATCTGTGAGCAAATTTCTGACAGCATACTATGATCCTTTTATAAGCCTTGCATCTCTTTCATATTAAAATCTCAAATGATGTAAATTCTTTGGATTTTGGTAAAACATTGTTGCCTTGCTGTGAGCAACTTGAGATATAACACTGGCGTTCGTCTAAGATATGGAAACCTTGATCTTTGTGGTTGTAGTTTGGTTTGGTCAAGTTTTTACGGTGCAATTCTTGAAATAAAGGTGGTGATTTTAAATAATAAGTGATAGTAAAATGTTTGTGGCTGAGCTTTGAAATAGTGTTTCATCACTGAAGATGCTGGACTCCTGAGGAAGACTGATGTCCTCCCGAATCACAGTGTAGGTTTAAAACCCTTTTTTTTTTTTTTTTTTTTTCTTCCTCCATTATAGGGCCAGAATGTAAACTGACTTGTTCCTCTTGAGTTCTCATAGTGTTGGGAACAACCTAAAATCCTTCTAGGGGTGTTTTGAACTAAAACACTGTTTTCTCTTCTAGGCATGTTGTTGTGAAGACTTCTCCCAACCACAAATACATCTTTACGCTGAGAACCCATCCCTCAGTTGTTCCTGGCAGCATCGCGTTCAGCTTGCCCCAGGTACTATGCAGTTTGAGTTACCATTTTGCTGTGGAATAACCCAAAAGGGCTTCAGAGATCAGTACTGACAGTAACTGTCCTAATTGGCCTGTTTAAAATATTCTGCAAACTCAATTTGGACATCAGAATTTCATGGAGACATATACTACAGCTGAAGCAAACTTCCTTTTATTCTTTTGATATTTTTGAGCTTAAATATACTATTTTTTTTTTAAATTAACCTTTAAAATAAACACAAACATCAAGCTCTTTAAAAAAAAAAAAAAAGCCTGTGCAATATCTGTTTTGCTGTAAATTGTTATTGATTTTTCTTTTCCCTTGGCTTTGAGGGGTTCCTTTCCTGTGTTGCTCTTCCAAAGAGGTGCAGGAAATGTTATTGATTGTGTGCATTCATTGCTTGTATTTCCAGCTGAAAAGTGCAATGAAATGCATAAAATCAGTTTAAGTTGTCTCCTCTTTCTTAATTTATTGACTCAAGTTACTTCATTTTACATGATGGTTGGAATAAATAGTTGATGCAGTTGCAGAGAATTGAATCTGGTAACATGTAGCCTCTAACTGACAGACTCGGTTGTGTAATGTGTAGCAGCAACAATCATAGTAACTGAGTTAATGCTTTCCCATTTCCCTGCCAGTAGCTGGTCGAGAAGCCCAGTCTCTGTGCTGCAAGTGCAAGACTTTCTTCCACAACAGATGACTTGGCCCGGGCCCCAAACCCACTTTTTGCTTTTTGACATGATGTTCCAATTCAGATTTGTCCGGATGAGTGGGTGATTAGAGTGTTGCCATATGTCCAGTTATGATTTATGACACTAGAAGTGAAAAAATTACCTGTATAAGATAATAGTATTGCAGGTTAAAAGTAGGTGAGTTCATTATCTAGGGTTGATTTCTTTTTTGTAGATTCCAGTAGTTATTGTAGTTCTAGGAAACACTTCTGCTAAGAATTGAGATCATTTGCTTGTCCTTAAAATGTGACTGATAGTTCTAGGCTTGTTGGTGGATGAATACTCAGTATCCTGGATGCTGGGATTTAGATTTCCAGTATTTCCTGAAGTCTTTGATGACCACATCCAGAATTACACAAAATATATATATCTACATCAACTCCCATCGCATGTAATTGTGGACGGTCATATAGCAGACGTTTTAGTTCGAAAAAATTAAGACCTAATACTGAGAACTTCTATTCTACATTGCTTATGTATATTAAATTCTTTACTACCATCATTCTATGACAATTTTTCCTCTTAGCCTTAAAGACCCAAAGATCTTCATATACTGCAGAAGATGAAAGACCAAAGGTGGTGCAGCATGAGATTAAATATGGAACATAAATAGCTATAAAGTACAATATTTCAAATAGGATATGACTAGACGGCTGGGTAGCGATCCTAATAATTTCTCATGATTTGTGCCTCTCATTCTTGCCTCTCGTTCTTACAAGCTACATTTTATCTTAGTACATGCTGTTTCGTGTTCCTGTGAATGATACATGCTTTTGCCATTATTCTGTTTTTGAAATAAGAACGAGAGAAGGAGTTGTAATCTAATGAATGAAACACAGAATGAAGCTGTCAAACAAATAGCTTGACCAGCGTCAACATGAAGGGCTATTTTTGTGTATTGCAATTATTTTGGGAGAGGGAAGCCTTGGCTATTAAACTTATTTTGTGATGACTCACAAGCCATTTCAAAATAGGAGGTCTTATTTTTTTAGTACAGAGTGAGAAAGAGATCAAGAATTTTGACTAGCCTGAAGTGTGGACTGTAAACAGATAATAGTGAATCAGTAGCACAAGAAGCATTAGAAGGAGACCAATAATCAAGCCAGAATTTTTGGCCTAAAAAAAGTTATAGATTTTTCATGGCACATAGATTTGAAGATGATTCAATATTTTTCTCTTGTGGTTTAGTGCTGCTGAAGCCTTTTTTTTTTTTTTTTTTTTTTAAGAAGGAATGTGAAAGGAGGGATTTGAAGAATTCTTGCTAGTTCTCTGTGAGATTTATAACTGTTAACATTAGAATAAATTCTTGAATTCTTGCAATCGTTTTTTACATGTAAACTTTTAAAATGGTCATGGAGAGCAGCTTTTTCTCCCTGTTGCACCACATCTTACGTGATGCACCCCTGAGTTTGATTGAGAAATGAGCAGAATGGCCCCAAAACATCCAGTGTGGTCACATCTGCCGCATACATGGCAGGTTGGTCAACAGTACGAATGTCAGGTCTGCTTTAATGAACGTAACCCCCATCTTTGGTGTTGGATGTGGTCTGTCATTCCAAAATTGATTACTGAATTGTTGGGTGTTGAACATGAATTGTCATGACGATACGTTGAGCAGTTTGGGGATCTTTCGATTTGTGGAGTTTTGTAAGGTCTTATTCTGCCAAACCCCTGGTGGAGGGGCCTGGTTTTCTAAATGAGGCCGTTGTCTCGCGTAGGCGCTGAGGAACAGGCTTTGTGAAACGTTTGTCTTTGTTTTACAGCGAAAATGGGCTGGACTTTCCATTGGACAAGAGATAGAAGGTAAGTCAGACAGCAGCATGATCATGATGTGTGTTTATGAAAGCCAGTCCCCATGTTTCCAGACTGAACTGGAACCAAAATCCAAGATCTTCAGCCCTTCCTCAGGTTCTGTAGGACCCTCATCAGTTAAAGGCAGTTGCTCTCATGTCTGAAAATGTCCTGTTCTTTAGCATTGACAAGACTGGGGGGAGTTGTTTTGACTGTTGTCTTTGGAATCTATCGGAAGGTCAGTACTCATGTGCAGATGCAAACACTTCCCATGTATCCCAAGTGGTCTGTCCTTGTGGTTTTGGGGGACACCCAACAGAAAACTGCTGTTGTAGCAAAAACTGACGGATTTTCCTGGCCTCTAAACTTTGATTATTAATAATGGGAAGCCTTTAATACTAAAGGATGTTAAAAGCCAGCAATCTGCTCTGGGTTGCTAGAGTGATAAGCTTTGTGAATAGCTCTGATGTTTTCACTGAGCAATGTTGAAGAAAATGCCTCCAGACTGTCACCATGTGAATGTAATCTCCTCAGATGCTGTTAAGACACTCACCATGTCGCACTTGCAGTATAGGAGTGCATCATGCGGTGTGGGAAAGTGCTTCTGCATGCCCGTGAACTCACTCCAGCAAACGGCAGATTCCTCATGGGAAAAGTCATGTGCTGCTGTTTGCACATGTTCATTTATTATCTCTTATCACAGAATCACAGAATGGTTGAGGTTGGAAGGGAGCTGCCTTCCTTTTTTTTTTTTTTTTAACCTGAACTCTCCCAGAGCATGGGAGGTGTGAGTATTTGCTGCCAGTCCAGGTTGAGGTTGGCACTTAACACTGCGTGTTCTCTGCAGCATATCCTGAGCCAGAAGGCTGCAGAATTGAAATCTCTACATGTAGTTCTGGTATGTTCAGGTGCTTCACTAATGAAACTCCTTTCCAGTCAAGTGTTAAAATTCATCATAACATTTCACAAGATAAGAAACATAAGTTAGTGTATGAGAATATTTTAAAAATTCAGCTGCAAATTGTAGTTGGGCTTCTAAAAAGGGGCAAAGTCTGCTCATGCAGGTTGCATTTGCACGTGCTGTGCACAGATGAGTGCCATAGACACGTGCTCTTGAGGGCACTACTTCATCCTCTGGTTTTGGGTCTCCTTAGCATGTGATCTATACTTGTTTTGATGTCTCAAGGTGTCACATTATCATCTCCTGGACAGATCATCTATAGGAAGGCTGAAGTCTGTAGCTTTCTGCAGTGCCATCTCTCCCTGCTTTTGAACATGATCTTATCCCATCAAGGGGCAAATGGTCTTGTGGTGGGGGACACTGTGAGAGGGTCCTCACTGGAGACGAAGGATTCCGGTGGAGAGGAGGCGTTGCCATCTGGAGCTTGCACAAGTTGAAGATTCCTATTCCAAAGCTTAGGTTTTAATGGGACTTTCTCCAGTATTCAAAGAGGGAAGGTACCTGGCATTTCTCAGCCTGCATGCTATATCTTTCATTTTTCATTTTAGTTTGTTTTTTCACTCGGGCTCTCTACCACATTTATGTGTGATTTATGAAAGACTGGGATCACTCTAAGCTTTAGGAGCTGCTCTTTGCTTTGTCTGCAGCTTTTGAAGTATTGACCAAACTGCTGGCAGCAACTGCTGTTGCAGGAAGGTCTCTGTGGGCCAGCCAGTTTACAGATCTGTGTTTTGTAATTTTTTTTTTTTAAGTAAACACTAATATTCAGTTGTCAGAGCAGATTGCTGATTATACTTGTACTACACACTACTGCAAACTTGGCAAGTGTGGGGGGATGTGTATGAAAAAAGAAATTGCAGCACTTTCCTGCAGAGTGACTAAACATCGTATGACTCCCATGGGAGTAGAAAGAATTGGTAAAGCTATGCTACAGGTGGAGAGAAATATCCATAAAACTGGTAACTTGCCAGGACTCTTTCTTTTTTTTTTTTTTGGTCTTGTTCCTCTAATAACATGAGAACTATGTTTTGAATGTCGGCTTAAAATCACTGCTGCCTTCTCGCTCTGCCCCTCACTTTCTGGGCCTTCAGACTTCTGAAGCAACTGTGTTGCTTCCTGGGCACATCCAGACCGGGCGATTATTACCCTCCTCTGCACCAGACATCGCCATCATTGCGCCTGGGCTTAACGAGCACTTGTTGAATGCTCATGTTCTGCTGAATCTTCCCTGTGCAGGGGCTACTGCTCTCTCCAGATGCTTCTTTTTGGCAAAGCCCCGAGAATAGGAAGACAAAGTAAAATAAGTGCTCTGAAGTGAGCTGTAAGCTAAGAAGGAGTCCTGTTAGGTCCTTGTGGGCCCAGTGTCCCTCACTCATCAACCCTAATACGTTACTCCTGGTACCACATCATATTTCAAAGGAACAAGTAAATGTACTTCAGCTAAGGAATCAGTGCTGTTTCTTCTTCATCCCTATTTCTTTCTATAACTGCTCATTTCTAAGTGGCCTGTTTTTAAACAAATAAGGACTTTAAATCTATGTACTATAATGACCTAGATATCTTCCAGTATCATCTTAGGCAAGTGATGGGCTCTTTTCTTCCCTCTTATCTGGATTAATCTGTTCTCGTAGCTGATGCTTCTTTTCAGTGGATGCTTTTGTCAACTTCACCTCTTCCCGGGAGTTTGCGAGTTTACTCTGGAGCCATTTCTTTGCCAAGAGAGTTGCTAGTAAACAGCAGGCTATGGGGGAAGTGCATTTCCCTTGTTTACCTCCTGCTGCCTCATCTTTAGCTGTGACTTCTGTATCAGACAAGTCTCTCTTTTCTCTAGATTCAAGGCAAACCTGAAATATATTGGTGTCTTGGAGCAATGTCTGCTTCTGTGCTTGTCTGGAGCTGCTGTTTGTTAAGATTCTCTGCTATGTGTAAACCCATCCTTCCAGTCAGCTGTCCTGAAGTCGTGCAGATGCGAAGCGCGTTCTCCTTTGTTACCCTCTTTTCTCCAGCTCCAACAGCCCTGAGTGCCCCCCTGTTTTTGGCATGTTCTTGCCTGAGCTCAGGAGTGGTTGAGTACACGCGGCACCTTCAGTGCCACGTTGCTTCCTGCCCGTTCCTTGATTCTGCCTCACTGGAAGTGTGCTGAGGTGTGAGGAGCTGGGTCTCAGTGCCCTTCGTGCCTCCGCTTGGGCCTTCTGAAGGTCCTCCCTCCAAATCCTGTTTAGGCCGTGGGTGTAGCTATCGTAGGTAGGATAGCTATAGTACATGGATCCTCATTGTCCTCATCTCCAAACTCCTGTGGTATTGAAACGGTTGTAAGGGCATTAGCAGAGGTTTTAAAGAAATGCAGAGTTTTCAGTAGAGATACTCCTGCTATGTTTTATATCCATTTTCTGCTGTACCATGAAAAAGGAATGAGGGTCTCTGTCAGAAATGATAGATTTGAAAAAATTAAGTCTATTTAATGCACATAATCATGTATTTCACATAGTAGATGTTCCTATTTATTAGAAGTTTTTTTTTTTTTTTTTTTTTAAAGTGTTGGACAAGTATTCTAAGAACTTGAACATCTGACAAGTGAGAAATCCCATCTAACTGGAAGAACATGTAATGGCAAACTTGTAGCCTATGTAATAGATTGTGTGAAGACCTTGCTGTGCTGAAATGTACTTATTTCTCTCTCTCTTTTTTTTTTTTAACAGTTTCTTTGTACACTTTTGACAAGGCTAAGCAGTGTATCGGCACGATGACGATTGAGATAGATTTTCTGCAGAAGAAGAACATTGACTCAAACCCCTACGACACAGACAAAATGGCTGCTGAATTCATCCAGCAGTTCAACAGCCAAGCTTTCTCCGTAGGACAGCAGGTGAGATTCTCTTAGCCATAAAAAAAGATTCTTTTAGCCTTGAAAATAGGTGTGTATGTTGCGGTATGCAATTATGTGAAATACTGACTAATACTTAATGCAGCAGAGGATGGCTTATAGACAGAAATTACTTATTCTGTGGACAGTTTCTTTAGGAATAGTTGAACTCTCATGATATTAACTGAGAGCATGAGCATAGTGATTTAAAATCTACCTTTTTCTTAGCTAAAGAAATCCATCTTTGTGCAGAAAATCCTTACGGTTAAGAAACCTGGGTTATTTCTCCATCTCAGCCTGGCTGAATATAAATGGAGCAGCATCTGGAATCTTTTGACAAGTAACTTTGTCTTCCTTCTGTAATGAATGACTATAAACACTGTTTTAATTAGTTTTCAGTAGCACCTTTGGTGTGAAGTGTGTACTACTGCAAACATTTATTACTGCTTCGCTGGCTCCAGTTGTAACTTAGGCATGGCGCGTTTTACGTAAAGGCTTCTGAAAGTTGGTGTCCCTATAACTGAGCATTTCAGCTCTGCAATGGGTGGGTTTCTGTTCCTAAGAACTCCTGTGAAAATGTCTAGCATGCCACATTCCCAGGACAGACTGGCCTGTCCTTCAGGGTGTTAACAACATGCCAGGCCTGAATCTTAAATCAGTGGCAAATGTAACTTTGTAGGAAAGGCGCTGCAAAGGCAGACTGCCTTCTTCTGCAAGGTGGAACCCTCGTCCTGTTAGTATTTGTTCTGTCTCCCTGCTAACTGTTCCAGAACAATTTTTGAGGTATCACTGTTAAACCAAAGCAGAAAAGATCAAAAAGATTTGATCTAAGTTGCTCTCCTGGCCTAACACCAGTGTTTGAAGCATCCAGAGATGTTACAGAACATCCACCCAGGGGGGAAAAAGGAGGGGAGAGAAAAACATTTAATGGAAGGAAGCTACTCCTTGAATTTTCCACCTTGATTTAAGGTTGGGCTACTCTTGCCCTGTTGCAGTCAGGTTTGAACCATGGCAGGGATGTCTTCAGTACACTAGACCTTCACAGGCAAAAACTATATGGAATTTAGGTGGTAATCTTAAGATTCTTTGGACTTCTCTCTCTTCAAATCTGATTAGCCTTGTCGAAATGCTTTTTGACTTTTTAATGAATTAAAATCCCCTTTTTGCCGCTTTGTTTCACAGCTTGTCTTCAGTTTTAATGACAAACTTTTTGGGCTGCTGGTAAAGGACATGGAAGCTATGGATCCCAGCATCCTCAAAGGAGAGAGTGGAGCCAGCAAAAAGCAGAAGGTGGGGGCCCAGGAATTCGTGTTCATTCCGGAAGGACAGCAGAAACTTAAGTACTGATCAGATGTTGTTATGAGGGAGAACTTAGGTTACCTGCATTTGCAGAAGCTGTACATTTATTGCATCTGACTGCTGGTTGTGCCTTGGAGGAGATAAGGAACAGTATTTTTGGTTAAATAAAGTCTCTTGTGCTTATAGACCTGGGAGCTTAAAGTTGCAGAAGTGCAGAGGTGGGACTTGGATACATAAATATTATTTGGATTTTATGCACTTTTTCCTGGAAACCTTCTCTTTTGACACCTTCTGTCCTCAAGATATGTCCAGTTGTGATTTTTCCTTCTATAGAAAGCATTTTTTCATCTCCATTTATGAATCTTGTTGAAATAAAATGCTTGGTTTTGAACTAAACAAATAGCTTGAAAAGAGTCCAGCTTATTATGACAGGAGTTTCTTAGGTATAATAAAGTGCATTCAGTGTCATATGATTGTTAGCAAAATGAGTGTTAGGGGAGGTGTTGATATTTCACATTCTTACCTATGAATTCTGTTGTGGAGCTTTTGCCCCTGCTTCTTGCTTTCAGAGGTGTGATGGAAGTATCCAAAGAGGAATCTGAAGTTGAGCCTAATAGTTAGATTTAACTATTTATTTTTCTCCCTTTTGCAGATTGAGGTTGGTTTGATTCTTGGGAACAGTCAAGTTGCCTTTGAGAAAGCTGAGAACTCTTCTCTCAATCTAATTGGTAAGTGCTGCTGTATCCTAATGGGGATGATAGAGCCCCAAGTTTGCTACCTTTTCAGGTCTCAAGGACATGTCTGCTTTAAAGTTTGTTTTGCCAGTCATATAATCTGACCAAGTTGACTGAAAACCACATCCCTTAATTTTTCTCAAGTATTTCATTAAACTAGCAGATGACTGGACTTGGTCTCTTATGAACCTTTCACAAACCCTGTACAAAGCAGGTGATGGATGTTGAAGAGTCTTAAGCTGCTGCCCTGAGAAGATACCACCCCTCCTGCAAGCATTGCTTCTTCTGACCACGGACTCTACAAACATCACTGTAACACCCAAGTATGAAGTTTCCCTCCAGGCTGATGTACACGAGCTATTTTGTGGGCCCTCATTCCATGCTTATTACCACAGTCTATCTAAAATACAAAGGGAGAAGATAGGAGGAAGAAATGTCAGTCTCTCCAAGGCACTCACCAAAACATGCTGAGTTGTGTGAGTAGAGAAGCCCAGTCACTCTGTACTTGTACACCTGCATCCGAGGGGCATTGACCAGTCCTCCAGCCAAAGACAGTAGCTCGTGGAAATGTTTTAACTCTCTGAACATCAAGGAATGATATTTCCAGGGAGAGTAACAAGCCAATACCCCTTTAAATCAAACAGCAGAGAAATGGGAAGGTTAGAAGAACTTTTCTGAATGTGTAAGCCAAATTTGCAAAACCACTGCAAAACTCGTGAGAATGCCATCTTTAATACCGTGTCTCTAGGAAGAACCTTAAAAACCTGGTGGATTAGAGACCAGCGTGTGATGAGTACTTCAGTTTGCTTATGTTATGAAAGTCCTGCTCTTCAGAAGCTGATGCTAGTTGCAAAATTCAGCGCAGTGCATTCCATTGCTATGGGTGTTTGCATTTACTTTTCATGCAGTGAGATTATTAGCAAAACTACAATATTTTGTAAATAAGAGCTTTCTAAATCCTCAGCAAAATCTTCATGTACAGATTTTACTACCAAACAAATCGAGGAATAGCTGATGCATCCTCCACACATTCCTTTAGGTAGAAAACTCTGTCCAGGATAAAAAGGGGTCTCTGATATGTTCTTGTTGGGCCCCAACATGAGTGGAAGGGGCCTGGACAGCAGTGTGGGCAGGGAGAGCACTGTCCCTGCACTTGGCTTTGCACCCCTGTGGCTGTCCTGCAGAACAGGCATATTTCCTGTTAGACTGGCTTGTAGATGATGCTGTAATTAAGCACGTTAATTAGGACGCTTTTTTTTTTTTTTAAGAGCACCGAATGAAGCTTGCGTGAGGGTAATTACGGCCCATTTAATGGTTACCGCTTTGATAGGACAACTCGAGGTGGGTAATAACCTAATCCAATTTACTGCCTCAGAGGAAGCAGTAATATTTTACCAGGTTAGTGTTCAAAGCCATGTAATGACCTGTGATCTTCCTCCGAGCATGGCTAGGTATGAAGAATGGTCCTCAGGGAGAGGCAGTTGAGTGGGAATAGGAATCCTTCACTGCACTTCTACTTCATTGCCTGCAGACAAGACCAAAGAGTTGCTGATGCCTCAATTTCCTTCTGTTAGATTGGTACTTTATTTAATCTCCTTACTGATCTGAGGCAGAACTGCTTTGTGTGCTTTGTTAGTCTCTGGAGAATTGCAAAGTTGTGAGTAATTAGATTTTTGAGAGGGAAGATAAAAGTCAACCGAAGTGCCACTGAGCCACACCTTCAATAAAGGCCTTTTATTTTCCTCAGTAGAAGAAGAATTGGGATCATTAAAAATTAATGCCAATTCTATTTCTTCTCTTGAGCATAAAACGATGTATTAAAATCTGTGAACGAGGTTCCAGTGGAATCTGAATTTTATTGTGATCAGGTTCAGCCAGAAGGGGGGGATATAGGCTAAGTTCTAGAGGAAAAATAATGTTCTAAGAATTGCAGCAGAGCCATGAGGTAATAAATACCCAGTAATTAGTGAATCAATGCTCCCTGCTGCTCTACATGGTACTAAGTGGTGCATATTATACAAAGTACCATGTTGTCTCTAACATGATAGTTAGAGATATGTCCTTGTTTATTTTGTTACACGTGGAATTAAAATATTGAGTAGAGATGTTTTTAGGCCAAGATTAACAGCAATCTAATGCAGCTTACGCAGAACTTTTTATTCAGTTATTACAATCCTGTAAAGCACTGGGTGAGTAAGAAAGCATGAAATGCCCAATTTCAATGAGAATGGAGTAATAGCTTGAGGATCTTGGCTTTCTCTCTGGATTTTTATACTATTGCTAGTTTCTCTAGCAGCCCAGCAAAGTGACTTTGCGAAAAGCCCTTAGAAGCGTTGCTCTGAGCAATATGAGCATTGGTGCTTGTTTATAAATTCCCAAATGAGTTAAGGGGGGACTGCGTGGCTCTGCTGGTGTTGCAGCTGTATTGTTCCTACCGTCTGCCTCCCAAATGCCTTGATTTCATTTAAGCTCCTATGAAAAGGGAGCTTGGAGCTCTCAAAGATGAAAACTTTGTCGACAGAAGAGAAAGGGAGACTATTACCCTATTGCATAGCGAATACAAAGCCTGTGCTTAGGGGGTCCGGCCTAATTGAAAATAGCTGTAGAAGAGGTTATGGAATAAGCAGCAAAAAGAGCAGTGGTCGTTTGTCAGACTGGCCTTTATTCACCTGACTCGTAAAGGAACTGAAGGATGACATAACTGAGCTCATAATACTGATTTATCAGCCTGCTTAAAATTGGTATCAGAGGATGGCAAGCATCAAGTTTTAAAAAGAAGCCAGAGGTCTGGGCAGTTACAGGTCTTTAAAGCTAAAATCTGTACCAAACAAATCGACAGAAACTGTAGGAAGGAATCAAATTAGTGGATATTTCTCTAAAGATGATACAGTGGGAAGGGGCAGTGTGTCTTCTGTAAGAGAAGTCCTAGATCCTACTGGAGGTTCATTACGAGACTCAAAAAGCTTGAGGATGGCGGCTGACCTAGTCTGCCTGTTTTCTCAAAGCTCTTGCAGCAAAGCTCTTTTTCAGAGTCTCTTTAAAAAGAAACTTAGCAAAGATGTGTCAGAAGGTCCCTGCAAGAATGGGTGAATGATGAAAGGGTAGAAGAAAATATCAGTTCCAGTGGAGTTTAGTGTGAGCCTCCGCCAGGGCCTTTGCTTTTCATTATAATTATTGAATAAACTGGAAAAAAAGGTTGAGTAATGAAGTGATTGAACTTGATTGTATGGGCTAAGTGAGTAGGAAATGGGATAGCAGAGGAAATTCAGTATAGATAAAGGGATGCGTGGAAGGAAACACTCCTTACTGGTCAAAAATGATTGCTGTTTAGAGCCAAGATCCTGGTTATGCACTGTGCCCAGCAGTCTGAGCCCTCTCCGCAAGGCTTAGGAAGCACAATTGTTAAGATTATCATGCATTTTTTTTTTTTTTTTAAAAGGTTTTGGAACAAAGCAGGGCATAACTGTGCATCTGCATTCAGTGTGCAGGCAAACTGCAGTGTGTTCTGCTCTGCCTTTCTCTGAAAGGATGTAGGAGACATGGAGAAGACTGGGAAGAGAGCAGCGAAGATGCTCAGGTGCAAGGCAGCTGCTGCGCAAGGAATTAGTAACCGTTAGGTCTCTTCTATCTGGAAGAGTCACGACAGAGATGGATACAGGACAAGTGGAATACGCAAGGGCAACAACTGGGTCTGGAAGTTGCTGAACAGGAACAGTGGAAGGCCTGGAAAATTGTAAGGGAAAGTGTCCCGTGCACCGTTGCGCTCAGAATGAATCCACTTGACTTGTTTAAAACTGGATATTGAGTTAGATGGACGTGGGACTGTCGTGGTAGAAATGTGTGTTTGTTTGTTTGTTCTTCCCAGGTAAATCAAAGACCAAGGAGAACCGCCAGTCAATCATCAACCCAGACTGGAATTTTGAGAAAATGGGCATTGGAGGCCTCGACAAGGAGTTCTCAGACATTTTCCGACGAGCTTTTGCTTCTCGAGTTTTTCCGCCGGAGATTGTGGAGCAAATGGGTGAGTGTGATGCAGGGCACTGCAGCTGGGGTACAGGATGCAGGGCACTTTTTGGTCTGGAAAGATTAATATCAGCTAACGACCCTATGATGCTGTGCTGTTGCACTTGCTTAGGGATGCAGTAGACTAACAAAGCCCTCAAATATCTTTCCTGCTCCTATTACTTGGCTAGAGAAGGGGGACAGAGGAAGAACCTGAATGCTCAACACCGTGGATGGAATATCTGAGCCAATGAGGTGGTTTAACTCAGTGTTTTCCATTGGAAGCGAAGCAGTTTCTATGCTCTTGAATACTTCATTTATTCATAGCAGTGAGATTGAATGGTCCCATTCCTGACCTGATCTGCAGTGAGTTCTCTGCACAAATCAAAGGAGATTCTGGGTTTAATGATTTTGCTTTGCATGTAATATCTAGTCTGGCAGTTGTGCCAGAAACATAGGTCCTTTTCACAGCGTTAGCCCAGTAAATGGAGCATCTTGTGTCATCTGTGTTTAGTCAGATTTGAAATGCTAGGGAAGGATACACAGGCAGCATGGGTCTGTGATACGAAGCACGGAAGGTAGATGCAATTTGGAAGAAGGGAGGACAGTCCCAGTACTTTGCTGAAAGACAAATAAATGTTAGTTTTAAAGGGACCTTTTAGTAAGCAATACACAGCTGCTGCAATCTTATTTTGTCAAATAAAACGACTATGGATGTCCTAACTAGTGTTGTTTCTCTAAGTACAGTCTCCTTGGATTTGTATTTAAACTATGGATCTGGAGTTTTTTTTTTTTTTTTTTTAAACTTTATTATTCGTTTGTTTTTCTTTGCCTACCTACCTGCCCTCTCCCCAGAAATAAAGCAATGAAGATTTTAATGCAAAACATGATTTTTCTTTTAAAAAATATGTCCTGTTTGTGTGTGGCTGTGCACTGAATATTTGTGCCCGGTGCTTATGTGGTTGGTGTCAAAGTAAATGTTCCTGGGAGGTACATTAGGTCTTTTCTTACAGTGATTTAAGCACTTGGGGAGAAACACTGAAGGAATTCTGTAGGCTAAATCCGGTTAGTGCCTGACTCTCCTGCCTTTTTACTTCATATCGATGTAGTAGCCAAAGCCTTTTGTGGGCTGGTCTTGGTTCCCTTGAATATGGTGGCTGTGAACAAGTCATAACTTCTCTGCCTTGCTTTGAAAATGTGAAATGTTTGATTTTGCTAATATTTATCCACTCTGCAATGAAAAAAAATGATGTTGTTCATGGAAAGAAAAGCTCTTCTCTTGCCCATAGGCACTATGTTTTGTCCAGTTCAGAAATGTGCCTTCCAGGAGGCATTTAGACAGACCAGCGCTCTTTATTTGAAATATTTAGACCTTTTGAAGCAACAGGTACCTCCCGAGGAGGCCAGAAGCCTGACGGCTGCACGCGAGGTCGTGGTGCTCAGATGGTTCCTCTTGTTGATTGAGGTTGCTTAATACGAGGAGAAGAAAGTGCCTGAAGGGCCTCTAGTATTTTGATTACCCTGAGCAATGATTTAAAGGTGTGCCCTATTATTTATATAAATAGATATACCCTCACTCGTACGTGTTTACGCACATACTGCACAAAGAAACATTTTTCTGGTAAGAAGTTAGACTCCAAGCAGACTTTTCGAGCTCTGTGATAAACCCTAGGGCTAAAAAGCTTATCTGAAATTTGAAAAAACAAAACTTTCTGACATTCATTTTCTTTGCCTTAGTTATAACTTGCTCTTAACTATATTTCAGATCTGAAGTGTCAGCGTGACAGCTGTTCACCTCTACATAATTTATTGGGAAAGGAAAAGAAGGAATGTGCTTGCTAAATGGTGTTCCTCGTGCTCACCCACTTCTGTTTTTTGCCCCATGCTCACAGGCTGCAACTCCCCTGCCAAATGCAATAAATATTTCTGTCCTGTAGTTAAACAGAGGCTGTAGAGACCCTTCAGAAATTGCATGCGATTTGTGTGTGGTTTATCTAACTTCCAAGGAATGTTCTGGGTTTGGAACATATAAATCAGCCTCAGTTAACCATATCATCCAAGGATATTAATGCTATTTGGGTGCCTCTGTGTACAGTTTATCCAAGAGGAGAAATCTTAGATTGGGTTCAGATAGTCATTAAACCTTACAGGAGCTCCCTACTGCTTTGGTATTAGGAAAGGGCAAATTCCCCTTTCTTTACCCATTCCTTTCCCTCGTGCATGGCCTCCATTGGGTGCTTTGGGCCTGTCTGGTTCTGCAGAGAATTAATACACCAATTTAAGGTGATAGCTTTTAGGGCTGTATTATCACCAATTACTTTAACAAACCAAATTCTAATGTACGTATGTTTTACACGTTAACTTCACACGTCTTGCAGTCTTCCTACTGCTTCATCCCCTTCAAAAAAAGCAGAATCAAGATTTCATGCTTGTTGAAATTTACATTTTGTTTATATTTCATAATAGCTAGTAAAATGTTTGGCGTTACAGATCACACTTCTGCTGAGAGATTGAAGTGGAAGTCCTGTTCCTTGTCCTGCTAACATCAGTAAGTGGTTAAATCAGGTGTTTTGAAGGCAGTTTCCTGTTCTCAGTAACCATCTTAAGCCGTGCTCTGGCCTCCTGGGACTCTGTACATTTGAAGTACAGCTCGCTATCTGAAGGTGCAGGAGCCACAAATGCAGACTGAATATTTGACTTGGCAGATGCTTGCTCCACAGGTGGAGTCCAGTATTCCCTTGTCTTAACATTAATATATGAATGCTCTTGAAGTACTTGAATGCTATAAGAGAAGAAGAAGCTTGGAGAGGATCTCATCCAATCCATTCCTAAGCCAGGATAATTTCTATGAGAATTTGATGTCAGATGTATCATCTACCCCCTATACTGAGTGATAGAAATGCCAGAAGAAGCTGTTCCCAAGACAGCTTATTCCACTGATTAAAAAGTATCTTCACTGTCAAAATATTCCTTAAGTTCCTGTGGAACTTTTGGTATTCCAGTTTGTGGCCATTACCTCTAGTTCTGTTGGTGACCATCACAGAGAAGAGGCTGCCGCATCCTCCTCACTGCCTTCCTTGAGGTATTTGTAGACACTGATCAGGACTCCTCTC